>QODF01000160.1:390986-586468 GCA_024372805.1 Oostethus manadensis
ATATATATATACACACACACACACATATATACACACATATTTATGTAGACACACACACACATATATGTATACACATATGTATATATACACACACACACACACATATATATATGTATATATATATATATATATATATATAAACTATTTGCCCCCTTCCTGACTTTTTGTCACACAAATGTTTCTGCTCATAAAAAATAGGTAAATATTACTCAAAGATAACATAATTGAACACAAAATGATGACTGCCAAGACTTTTAGGAAAATATCTTGTGGACTGACGAGACAAAAGTTGAACTTTTTGGAAGGTGCGTGTCACGTTACATAAAGTGTTACAAAGTAACACAGCATTTCATCAAAAGAACATCATACCAACAGTAAAATATGGTGGTTGTAGTGTGATGGTCTGGGGTTGTTTTGCTGCTAAGGACCTGGAAGGCTTGCTGTGATTATTGGAAGCATGAATTCTACTGTCTACCAAAAAATCCTGAAGGAGAATGTCCGGCCATCTGTTCGTCAACTCAAGCTAAAGCCATCTTGGGTGCTGCAGCAGGACAATGACCCAAAACACACCAGCAAATCCACGTCTGAATGGCTGAAGAAAAACAAAATGAAGACTTTGGAGTGGCCTAGTCAAAGTCCTGACCTGAATCCCATTGAGATGCTGTGGCATGACCTTAAGGAGGCGGTTCATGCTAGAAAACCCTCAAATAAAGCTGAATTACAACAATTCTGCAAAGATGAGTGGGCCAAAATTCCTCCAGAGCGCTGTAAAAGACTTGTTGCAAGTTATGGCAAACGTTGATTGCCGTTTTTGCTGCTAAGGGTGGCCCAACCAGTTATTAGGTGCAGGGGCAATTACTTTTTCACACAGGGCTATGTGGGTTTGGATTTTTTCTCCCTAAATAATTAAAACATTCATTTAAAAACTGCATTTTGTGTTTACCTGTGTTATCTTTGACAAATATTAAAATGTGTTTGATGATCAGAAACATTTTGTGTGACAAAAGTGTAAAAGAATAAAAAGTCAGGAAGGGTAGTAAATAGTTTTTCACACCACTGTGTGTATATATATATATATAAACACACACACACACATATATATATATATATATACACACACACACACATATATATACACACATATGTATATATATATACATACACACACACACACATATATATACACACATATATATATATACCCACACATATACACATACACATATAAATATACACATATATATACACACACACACACATATATATATATACACGTGTGTGTGTATATATATGTCACACACATATATATATATATAAAACAGGTGAAGCTGAAGCCTATCCCAGCTGAATGGCGCAAAATACAAACTATGAAATTATTTTTTGTGACACCCTATCACTGTATCAAGATGTTAACATTATTCAGAGTCATGTATCGCAAATCGTATCGTATTGTGAGGTACCTTGAGATTCCCAGCCCTTTTCCCAATAGTGCCCAGTCTCAGACTCTACCTACAGTGGCCTGCAGTGAGTTTGAGACCCCGGCTCTACAACTACTGAAATTGTAAAAATAGATTGAATGTTTAGTCCTACAGTAATGTGGTGCACATACTGTATTGTACATTGTTTGTGTAGATTACCTTTAATCCACAATGCTTTTTCAGCCATATGTTTTTGGGGGAGAGCACATCTAGAGAGTGGTACCAGGTGAATTATTTGTATGTTTTTTTTACTCCCCCAGCAAATTATAACTGAAGAAGTTGAGTTACCTTCGAATCAAATTTGTAAGATTCCAAAAGTGTTATTTTAATTATTTGTTGTGTTCTGTGGTGGGATTTCAGGACGTGTGCCCATGAGGTCGTCACCACTGGTCCTGGCCCTCCTAATTGGTGTCCAGGCACTACTGAACATGGGAGGTGGACTGGCCCAGAGTTCCCAGTTAGCCAACCACAGAGCCGGACAGCAGCAGCAGACGACGCTGACTGCGTCAGGCGACCAGCATGCTGAACATCACAGAACCAGCCACCACAGGACCAAGAGGCCTCATCGGGCAGCCTCACACACACCTGACCACTCCATCCCCGTGGTCGACCCCAAGCTCTTCTCAAAGAGACGGTACCGCTCCTCACCCCGTGTCGTCTTTAGTGAGGTGCCACCCTCACATGACGCCCTGGAGGGTGAGGTATATAACACTGATGGAGTGAGGGGGCTAAGGGTGAGGCGCAAAGCAGGGTCGCACACCATGCACAGAGGAGAGTACTCAGTATGCGACAGCATTAACACCTGGGTGGGCAACATGACTCGGGCCACAGATATCGCTGGGAATGAGGTAACTGTGCTGCCCAACGTCACAATCAACAACGTGGTGAAGAAGCAGTTCTTCTACGAGACCACCTGTCGAACCCCAACGCACAGGGGCTCTGGGACAGCAAATGTGGGAAGAATCGGGGTACGGGGAAGCAAACAAGGCTCCAAATTGGGAAACTCGGGCTGTCTTGGCATTGACAGTCGCCACTGGAACTCCTACTGCACCAACACTCACATATTTGTAAGTGCCCTTACCATCTTCAAGGAACGGACAGCCTGGCGTTTCATCCGCATCAACGCTGCATGCGTGTGCGTGCTCAGCAGGAAGTCTTGGGCAGGTCGAATGGGACACTGACGGGAAGATGGCCCCTGCCTACCCAAATATGAACCAACGACACAGGCTTCTCAGCCACTGCAGCTTTTTTGCCAATACTGTAAACCTTGTTCCCAGCCTCTTCACAAACACTGACCTTTTCCACACATGCAGATGCAGAAAGTTTCATCGTTCCAGCTCCGTGCCCGCCCCTCACCCTACCTCAGTTTAAGAAGTCCTGGTTGTTTTAAATTAAAATAACTGCATGTTATATTTATGGTTCATACAGTCAAATATGAAAATGTATAGTATGTATATATATTCAAAATGAATTCAAGCTTTTATTGATGTTAAATATTGTTGTATTGTTGTTCTTGTTATTTATTCAACACATCTCTACTTGCCTGGTTTGTCAGTTTTAAATATGCACATTTAGAATTTTTACATGAATGATGGATAAAAACAAATGACTAACTTGACATCTTTATTATCGACTTTCTGACCTTTCTTTTGGTTTAGGCAGAACATCAGGTTACTATGTGTTACATTTTTTTTACGCTAACACATCCAAACATACAGACATCCCTCACCACTTTGCACTTCAATTTTGCTATTTCACTCGATGACATTTTTTTAAAACTACATTCAACAATAAATCATGCTGTTTCATGGTTGAATGCGGCCTGATATTTGTCCAAAAATATGCATACTTAAGCAAAACTAAAATATAAATATAAGGCATTCGACCCTTGTCATTAGGTGTCAGTAGTGTTACTGTAGTGCAGTGGTTCTCAAGCAGTGGGGTCGGCCCCCCTGGGGGAAACGCGTTGAACTGTTGGGGGGGTGCGTGAGAAGCAGGGAGTACTTTCACTATTAACCTGCCAATATGTCCACAAGACAGGTGCGACAACATTTCTGGTTAGGGGGTCCAGACAGAAAATAACAGAACTACCGCTGTAATGTTTGGTGAGACACACATCAAGCCTGATGGCCGGTTGGACTTCTGGGTTTGATTTCTTTGTTCGGCTTCATTTTATGTGTTTTTTCATAGTTAGTATTAGTTTCCGGTTTTGCCACCATATTGTGCAACTTTATTTTTCTCTTGAATGCTGGCAGAGCACTTTTTTCTTGTTTGTAATTAGCACACTATTTTAGTCGAATAATTTCTCCTTGCTAGTTGCCGGATCATTGATGTTATTGTGCTTTGCATGTCGGTGTGATAAGTCTGATCCACCTCCTCTGCCTGGATTTATGCTTTTTGTATCCAATTGCATTCTGGTGAGCATTTTCCTAGCTCCTGTAGTCATTTGTCTTCCACTTTCCACTGTGAGCACACTTTCTCTGCTAGCCAGTCTTAGTTGTTTCTTTGTCTTTTAGTATTTTTTCTAGCCTTTGTTAGATTCCCTTTATTGTGAATTAAAGAATCTATTGACTACAGCCACCAACATTATGTCTCAACAACAACAAACACTAGTAGAACTTGACCGGAACAACAGGTGTTGCCTGTGTTGTCGCATGTTTGAATTATCTCAGAACAGGCACAGTAATCCCTAATAAAAAATATGAGCTACTTTTGCAGCCATTTCCCACGCAAAGCAGAAACTGAACCCTCGACATCACCTTTGTTTTGTCTTTGTTTGTCTGTCTTTCAGGTGCCCACCCAACTACATTAGGTTTTACGAGTGTAAAGGTGACTATAGGACAGTTATTTCATGTCTAAAGGGCTCTAATAATGTTTAAAGCTGTATTTATAGTGCCGTAAACATGTTTTCTATACTCTCTCTAGAAAAATATTCCGTTCATAAATAAGCAATCCCACTTCATGGAAATTCACTTATCACCATTGTGTCTGCAACCACTGCGATTGGCTGACGACTAGTCCAGGGTGTACCCCGGCTCCCCCCAAAGTCAGCTGGGATAGGCTCCAGCGTACCCGTAACCCTAAAGAGAATAAGTGGCATAGAAAATGGATGGGATGGATTGGGTCTGGAACCGATTAACCACAATAAATAAGGGATTACTGTACTAAAATAAGCAGAGCCACCCCTCTCTTCATGCAGAACATGCACTGTGCATAAGGCCCCACAATTGGGACCCCATTGGGACCCCATTGTATGCATAGCATACGCTGCTATGAGAACAACATGACAGGGCGCGACATGATTTTTTTTCATAGGGCCCAGAATGCCTGCCGGCATCCCTGGTACAGTACTACCTGGTACAGTGGTTACTGCGTAATGATGTACTGAGGCAATTTGCTGCTGAACCCCAAAACCACCGACCCTTTTGTGCAGTGTCATGTCTGTTATGTGGTGTGGAATGCAACTGCTAAACCATCCATCCATTTTCTATGCTGCTTATCCTCACTAGAGTTGCGAGGGTATGCTGGAGCCTATTTTAGCTGACTTCAGGCGAGAGGCAGGGTACTCCCTGAACTGGTCAAACATGAGGAAAACCCAGAGAAAAACCAGGCATGTAAACTCCACACAGAAGTGCTCGAACACAGGAGGAGATTCAAACATAGTCTCCTGACTCTGTGGCAGACATGTTTACCACTAGACCACCATGAGGCTAAAACATGCCGTTAAACACATGCCACAAAAACTATTTTGCGGGGGTAGCACTTTAAAATGCTTTAATACAGCATTTGAAGAACACTTGATGGCGTGTAGTGAGTATTGGAGGCTCACGTTGTGATTATCAGTCAAACGGCTACTAAATCAGCCATGTGGATAACCCTCCCCCATGTGTGATAGTCAGACCGCTAAGCAAAAAATCTGAAAAATAATTTAATTCATCCAACGAGATGAGAGGCCGTTTTGTTATAGATATATGGGAATAATAAAAATGAAAGTTGCATATCCATTTGGCTGGAGGCTGCAATGGAGGCGCAAGAGGGAATCAGATGGGGTGGTTAATATCAGCTGCCTGATGACTCATACCATCTACAAAGTGACGTTTACGATGTGGGTGACACACACGATTGATTCAACCTAATGTCGCGATCATGGGTAATTAGAGCATGCTTTTCACTCACTGAAGACAAAAGTGAAGGCAGCAAAACCCACAAATGAGCAAAGTTGAAGTAGGGGTTTGGTGACATCAGGCAGCAGTTGACTGCAAATAATGGTTATATCTACAAATACTGAAACATTTCTCACTAGGATGCAGGTTAGCACTACACCTCTGCATGCTGCCACCATGCAATTTAAGAAATTGTTATGTTTCTCAGTTTTTTTTAAAAACAGCTTACACAAACAACTTACTTACTTTTAAACAACCTACACCATTCTTTATGAGCTGAAGTCAAAAATATTTTCTTTGTCCACATAAATACAAATATTTAACAATACATACAAATATTTTTCAGTGTCTAAATCTGTACTGTTTTAGTGAGCATTTATCATGTGTAAGTTATCCACTTCACAGGTGTGACAGGTGTGCTGATGAGACAGCATGATTATTGCACAGGTGGGTCTTAGGTTGACCACAATACAATAACAGAACAGAAAACCTGTCAGTATCCACTGTGACCAGCAGCCACTGTGCCAGAGTGCATTGGATGTGTTCTGTTTGACCTGTCAGTTTTAGCAGTAAAACCACAAGGTGGCACTATACTACCACAAATGGACTCTCACTCAGTTTTCAACTCCCCAAATGTCTTAGCTGTTCTGTTGGGTGATCCAAACCATTCATTCATTTTCTGTGCCGCTTATCCTCATTAGGGTCGTGGGTATGCTGGAGCCTATCCCAGCTGGCTTTGAGCGAGAGGCAGGCTACACCCTGGACTGGTCGCCAGTCAATCACAGGTGATCCGAATCATATTTAACAATTACCGTACTGCAAAAGAACAATATGGTAATTTAAAACTTAATGTAACAGTAGCGACTCTGCAGCTCACCCCATTGTCTATCAGTACTGTCCTCAGAGGAAAAGCTCTGAACCCAAACAGGCACATAATAGGCAAACCACCACCATTGTTGATCCCGGCCAATTTAGAGTGAGTGAAAAATGTGGGCTTGATTACATTTTCAGAAGTCAAAGGCGACTGGACCCAAATAGAAAAATTGTTTCAAAGGTGACGCATGGTCTGTGATTGGCTGGCGACCAGCCAAGCCTGTAACCCCCCCTCACCCGAAGTCAGCTGGGATAGGCTTCAGCATCCCTCATGGCCCTAATGAGGATTACTGGCACAGAAAATGAATGGCTGGATGGAGGGTGGCACAAGGTCAGAAATGATGGCTGCATCGGCTTCTCCACCACTGGATAAAACAGCATGTAACATGGTTCTATTAATCAATGGCAGGCACAAATACTTCCATCAGATCTGCACCACCCACTTGCTTAACAGACTAAGCCTGGTGAGTTACTGCCGGTTGTGCTTTTAATCTGCATGTAGTGTTTCTACAAGCTTGGTGTGCACATGTGTTCACGACAAACTTCTCCACATCCTTATCAGTGTTTTGGCACTGTTCTGGACATAATTCAAAACCAAACTGTATTATTCCCACAATTCCCCGAATGAAAGCTAATTCAGTGTTTCAGGAGGTTCAGCTTTGGGTCCCCAATGACTCACAGAAGCTGCATGTCCTTGATCATACAGTACACATGGAGACATCATTTTTTCTGCCCCCTCTATTTTTATCTCAGACTCCTCCTCTCCTCAGCTTGGCATTGTTCAGCTACAAGAACATTTTCAGAGTGTGACCACATTTCTCTCAGATAAGATGAACCATTCCTTTCCCCGACCAACTATCTCCACAGTCGAGGTTAGCAAGCCCCCGTCCGCACTGTAAACAGTGTGAACTGGGGGCTGCTTCCCCTTTCTGAAGTGTCGGACGGTTTGCCAGAACCTCTTCGAGGCCGACCGAAAGTCGTGCTCCATAGCCTCACCGAACTCCTCCCACACCAGAGTTTTTGCCTCAACCACCGCCGAAGCAGCGTGCCGCTTGGCCTGCCGGTACCTGTCAGCTGCTTCGGGAGTCCCGCTAGCCATCCATGCTTGATAGGACTCCTTCTTCAGCTTGACAGCAGCCCAAACCCCCAGTGTCCACCATCGGGTTCGGGGCTTGCCACCACGACTGGCACCGACCACCTTGCGGCCGCAATTACGACTAGCTGCCTCAGCAACGGAGGCATGGAATTTGGCCCATTCGGACTCAATATCCCGGTCCTCCCTCGAGATGCAGGAGAAGCTCTGCCGGAGACGAGAGTTGAAGACCTTAGGATCTCGTCTCTGCTATTTGCAGTCGATGTGGTCCTCATGGCCTCATCAGGCCTTCGGCGTTTACTTGAGCGGTTTGCAGCTGAGTGTGAAGATTCTGGGATGAGACTCAGCACCTCCAAATCCGAGGCCATGGTTCTCAGTCGGAAACGGGTGGACTGTACCCTCCGGGTTGGGAGTGAGGTTTTGCCTCAGGTGGAGGAGTTCAAGTATCTTGGTTTCTTGTTCACGAGTGAGGGAAGGTTTGAGCGTGAGATAGACAGACGGATCGGAGCGGCGGAAATAAGCTTCCTCCGTAGGGTGGCTGGACTCACCCTAAGAGATAGGGTGAGGAGCTCAGCCATCCGGGAGGAGCTCAGCGTAGAGCCGCTGCTCCTTCACATCGAGAGGAGCCAGTTGAGGTGGCTCGGGCATCTAGTCCGGATGCCTCCCGGGTGCCTCCCTGGTGAGGTGTTTCGGGCATGCCCAGTCGGGAGAAGGCCACCGGGAAGACCTAGGACACGCTGGAGGGACTATGTCTCACAGCTGGCCTGGTAACGCCTTGGTGTCCTACCAGTGGAGCTGAAAGAGGTCGCCGGGGACTGGGAAGTCTGGACTTTCCTACTGAAACTGTTGTCCCCGCGACCCCAACCCGGATAAGCGGAGGAAAATGGAAAATTTCCTCTGTGGCTTCAGGAAGATAATTATGTTTAACTTGGTGGTGTGGACTATTTTCCATGACAGTTACTGATGACACTGACTAAAAATATCTATGATGTGCCGTTTCATTCATTGTTACAGCTTTTTAGGTCATGGAAATATCATTTTATTTTAAAACTGTTAGTGTCTAATGATGTATTACCGTAGTTACACGAGCTGGCACAGGTGCCAGGTGTTGTGGACCACAGAGCGGAGACGAAGGCAAAATGGTGAAAGCAAAGGTATTTAACAATAGGCACACAAGGGGGAAAAAAACGCTACGCTGGCGAGGTTTAGAAACAATAAGGCACTGACAGACAGGGCCCCATGGCTTAAGAGGCCATAACAGCAGATTGATGGCAGCTGTGGTTGATGGTGGGGCTGGACAAGAGAAACCTCTGCAGAGCTAGAATGAGACAGCAAATGGCGGCAGACACGCAGAGAGCAAATCATGTCAGGTGACGCTTGACATCATATTTGTTGCACAATCTTTTGCGCCAATTACTGCAATCAAGGACTTCCCGTAACTCTCAACATCTTTCCACAGATGTTCCGTTGGATTTAAATCGGGGCTCATAGTAGGTCACTTCAGAATAGTCCAGTGGTTGCCAGCTATTTTCTGTTGTGTATTATCATTATCATTATCATTATCATGTTTGTATGATTGCACACTCTCTTTGATGTACAATCAATCATCCCAAAAATCCCATAATGGACAATAATTTGTCCCCTTCGATACATGGCTTTTAGATACAAGGCATATACATCCTGCACTGTGCCTGATGTTGTGTATGGTCTGGCTCTTTAACGGCCAGGTGGTGGCGCTGCTCTGCCAGTGGAAGGTTATTTCCAACCAAGCTTATAGTTTATTGGAAGGTAAACCTGCATTGTAAGGTATGCTATACATGGTCATGTTGTAATGTATTATTGTAGAAGATGGTCACGATCAATGTCAAATTGAATATGTATGATTTTTTTTTCCAAATACAACGACTTAAAGCTTTTGTTACAATAATTTGTCAGTTCCCATTTAGCAAAAATGGTTTTAAGAAAGTACTGTAGAAGCTAATGCAGCTGAAGCTACACACACAGGGTGAAACCTCCTTGCACTAATGCCTTATTGTTATGTCACTTCAGCATACATGCATACAGGTACACCTAATGTATGTATAAATACAGTAAATATATTAGAGTTGTCAAAGTTAATGCGTTAATAGGTTTCCTTTAACAGGCACTTTTTTGTAGAGTTTTTTGATGCGTGGTTAACGTGCATACGTCATGTTTGACAGTGCAGGTATTGTTTTCATTGTCATATGCAGTGGGCCGGTGTGACGAGTGTCCCAACTTGTTTTCGCTCATTTTTGCTTTGAAGTGCAAGCAAAAATTTGGATTACAAGCTGCTATTTACAGCCTGAAGCCGAGAATGGCTAGTCTAGCGAGCAGAGCTATCTAGCCACCAGGAAATATTTTACAACTCAGTAAAACATACGTACATTATAGCGTTATAATTTATCCTAGTATTGTGTATAGTATTGTGTAAAACAATAACAGGAAGATCATCAATTAAAAGGACAAAATGAATACAGAGCCACCATCCACCAGTCCCAGCTTGCAGGACTACTTTGTCTTTCAGAGAGGTGCGCCTAACAAATATTCATATTTGCACTGAATATGGTCAGCAAATTCTAAGCATTCCCACATAGTATCAGCATTTGGGACAAAATATGACATTGTAACAATATGACACCTCAACACCAATGTGGGGAATGAGAGTGTGAACTGGGGAAGCGGGATTGGGAGGAACGACCTCCCTAATCTTAACTTGTGCCATGTGATGTCATTGGACGTCTGTGCTAATCACTGTTTGTCCATAACAAAAACCATGTTGGAAGATAAGGATGTCCATAAGTGCACCTGCCACCAGGACACAGCAGGTACATAATCGACTTTGTAGTCATATCATAAGACTTGTATCTATATGTTTGAACCCATGGGTAAAGAGAGGGACTAATCTGTCAACTGATCACCACCTGGTGACCACCTGGTGATCAGTTAGATTAGATGGCAGGGCAGGATTCCAAACATACCTGGAAGACCCAAACATGTAGTGAGGCTAAACATCTTGCGGAGGCTCTTGTTCAATCAGTCTTCAGTTCTCACCTCAGGCACAGCTTCTAATGCCAGTAGGAAGAGGTGAGTCTGAGCCTTGGCCACAAGGTGGTCCGTTGTGGCTGCAAAGCCCGAGCCCGATGGTGGATACCGGTGGTTAAGGTTGCCGTCAAGCTGCAGGAGGAGTTTTATCGATCATGAATGGCTTGCGGGACTCCCGAAGCAGCTGACAGGTGCCGGCATGCCAAGCAACATGCGGCCTTGACGGAGGTAAAAACTCTGGTATTGAAAAAAGTTTTGTGAGGTCATGGAGCACAATTTTCCTTCAGTCTTGAAGAGGTTCTGGCAAACCATTTCACGCCTCAGAAAGTGGAAGCGGTGCCCAGCCCACACTTTTTATCATGGGGACGGAGGCTTGCTGACCTTGACTGAGGACATAGTCTGGCAGTGGAAGGAATACTTTGAGGCCCTTCTCAATAATACTGACATACCTTCCATAAAAGAAGCAGAGTCTGAGGACATGAACGTGGACAGGTCCATCACTATGGCTAAGGTGTTTGAGGTAGTCATAAAAATTCCTCAGGTAGCAAAGGTCAGGGGGTGGATGAGTTTTGCCCTGAATTCCTCAAGTTTCTGGATGATGAGGGACTGTCTTGGCTAACATGTCTCTCGCGTGGAATCCAGGAACAGTACCTCTGGAATGGCAGACTGGGGTGCCTGTCCCCCTTTTCAAGAAGGATGACCGAAGAGCGTGTTCCATAAAAGAGGCATCACAATCCTCAGCCTCCCTGGAAATGTCTATTCCAGAGTGCCGGAGACAAGGGTACGACCGTAAACCTCAGTTAAAGAAGGGGCAATGTGGTTTTCTTCCTGGGTGCAAAATCGGTGTACACGTGCTTTGTGAATTTGGAAAAGTCATTTGACCGTGTCTTTTATGGATTTCCAGTCGCAGCCAAAGTGTCAAGATAGTTCAGTTTGGGGGCTTTAGGCTCTTGTTTCTGCTAATCGCAGATGATGTGGTGCTGATGGCCTCATCAAGCTGTGGCATTCAGTGTTTACTGGCATGGAGGGTGAAGCTTCTGGGATGGGATTCAGCACCTCCAAATCCAAAGCCATGGCTCTCAGTAGGAAAAGAGTAGACTGTACCCTCTGGGTTGGGAATGAGGTCTTGCCTTAGATAGAAGAGTTCAAGTATCTTGTGGTCTTTTTTACAAGGCTGGAGCGTAAGATTGACAAAGAAATGGATAAGAGAACTGATCTATATTCCCCACCCTTATTTATGGTCAAACAAAGAAATGAGGAACGGCCAAAATGAGTCTGGACTCACACTAGATAGGGAGATAGGGTGAGACTGGGTAATCTGGAAGCAGTTCAGAGTAGCGCCACTGCTCCTACTTATTGAGAGGAGCCAATTGAGGTGGCTCTAGTCCAGATGCCTCTGGGATGCCACCCTGGTATGATGTTCTGGCCAGAGGAGGCCCGAGGGCAGACCAAGGACACGAGGAAGGAATGATGTGTCACAGATGGCCTGGCAACGCCGTGGTGTCCTCCCAGTAAAATTGGTGCCCGGAAACAAAGAAGTCTGGACTTCCTTACTGAAACTGCAAAGCAAGCAATCAATTGCACACTGTTCAACAATTTGAAAAACAAAAGAATATTTAATATAAAGTTGTTGTTTTTTAATAAATTGCATTTGGTCTTACCTTTTACTTTTAAATACTTTTACTGTCCTTTAGTTTTGAGATGTAATCCTCCATTTTGTTGGGAATGAAATGGAAATACTATGCAGGTTGTTTCTGTTACAGTTTGACTCAACTCAACACTGCCACATGCTGGTGCGGCACGGTATATACCAGACTCCAATGTGCACTTTTAATGGCGTTTCTGGTCGGTAAGAAAGACTCAGTGTCGCACGCTTTCATGAAATATTATTAGACAGTCTGTTAAACGTCAGTATGTGCAGTGCATGTGGGATAAAACGTATATTATTGGCGATGCGATGAGAAAACACCAATGTCTCATGTGAGAAGCCACGGACCAATCACAGCCTGCCTGAATGGATGTGGGCGTGGTCGCTTGAAGCACCATGAGAGCGATGACTCAAAGTGACTCATAGCTGTGCTTCCTATGCATTTCAGCAGGAAATATGAAAATGCAGCTATTTTACTAATGAAATCCTTTAAATTAATTGATTGTAAAGAAAATCAGTGTAAAGCACGGACCATAAAACTAAAACAATTTAATGTAATCTTAAGTTTGTTTCATTATTGAGTACTTACATGCAATGGAAAGGAAAGACCACTAGGGGGCAGTGGTGAGGCTCAGCCGCACTTGCCGACCCTGACCCCACGTCACTGCTACAGTCTGTTATGGCATACAGTATTAGAGAAGGCTGAGGGGTTATTTTCCACTTCTTTGTGAACATTTGCCAAATACCCATTACGCAGTCTCGCTCCCCCCACCAGCCCCCCTCTGCATTATAGAAGGAGGCGGTCTGGAAAGTGTGCATGTGTGTGCGAGAGTGACACAGAGTGAGGGAGAGAGAGAGAGAGAGACAGTGAGAGAGGGAGAGAGAGAGGCTACCATGATAGAGCTTCTTGATGCACAAGTGTTTGGACTTGCGTAGACTGCTTTTTTTATCTTGTACTGGGCCAACTCAAACTACCCTCAGGCCATTTTGTGTGGATAAAATCACAACTTGGGATCCAATCAGCCGACATGGGAAAAGTGGAAGGAGGGATGAAATGTGTGAAATATCTTTTGTTCGTGTTCAACTTCATATTTTGGGTAAGTGCATATGAAGCTTGATGATGCAAGTTATGCTTCGTTGCAGGTGCAGCCAGTGAAGCGGAGATTTCTGCACCGACATGTTTCAGTGTTTCCATGCATGCTTTTTTTGGGTTGTAGCTACCTCTTAGTGTGATTTCCACTATGCATGACCTCGGTGACACACAGTGGGGAGATGGCTGATAAAGTATCATCTCCCTAATGATGGGAGATTTTTAGCTGAAAGCATTCGAAAGCTCACGAGATGGATGAACATGAAAAGTCTGCTTTTGAGATGCACAACACACACTTTTCGTATCCAAGTAGGGTTCTTTTCCTTTTCTGTGTATGTGAGACATAGCTTTTTCTAACAAAGATCTGTGAAGGTGCTTGGCGTGAATGAATTCATTGTGACAGCAGGACAATAGCATCATTTCAGCCTTCTGCTCCAGCCTAGATAAGCAGAACAGCCCGCTTGACTCTCAAATGTAGCAGCCCCCCCTCAATTGTGTTGATCTAACCCCACGTAGAAGAACTAACATTACATGGGTGTGGCTGATGCTCAGACAAGAGAAAGGCTATGGAGGTGGGAAGGACAACATGTTCAGTGAGAAAAAATGAGGGACAGGTTATGTAGCAAATAAGAAAAAGGAAAAAGGTCACTGGGAGATTGGGAGGGATATTGATGTGCGTGTGCGCTCACTCACGTGCAGGGAAAAGAGGGTCAGCTGGCACCAACTTGACCCAGATAAAGAGGAAAAATCAGTGGAGAGGATAACAGGCTGTTTGGGGGACGTGTGTGATGATGTCACACTCCACACTCCAGTTTTTTGTGTTGTGATTGGTGCAGTGAATGGTGATTACCTCCTGATCACAAATATTACTTTCCCGCAGCACTCCTTGGCTAATAGTGTAAGCCTTTATGAATGTTACATCATGTATTTCAAATACACAGTCAAAAACAACAGCAAGAAAACCTCACCCTCAAAGTACTTTGGTTAATCACAAACTTTAGCCAGTGAGGTAAACAGCGTGAGGTAAACATTACATCATAGGAACATGCACTTTGGCTACTACAAAGCCACTTCTATAGTCATCACAAAAACACATTATTTGGAGAGTTCTGTTTTCTATTAGGTTGCTGAGTCATTTCATTTATTATTGACAAAATGCTTAGAGTACATAACCCCCAATGCGACACACTTCATTGCATCAATAACTTTACTTCTGCATTATTATTAAAAGTACAGTTGTCGTATGTTGACAGGAAACTGATATCATTAGCTCCATCTATCTTTTTATTCCGTGACCATAGTGAGGATAAACGGCATATAAAATGGATGGATGTTTCAGATGTATTTATCACTATTTATCACTCATTTCAAAATATTGTACTTCCTTGAAATGGAAAACAAAAACTGTTTTGGCAGGAAATACAAAAGTTGTGTTCAGCCCTACAGAAATGCATGAGTGCCGCTGCTTGCATATTGTAGAGTACAATAGGGTTCTCCCCACCCATGTCACCCTCTTATTTACACTCTCTCTGCCCACTGTTTTTAAATCTTGCAGTTGTCATTCAAGCGCTCACTTGACGACAGTCTGAGCTAAACTCAGTATGTGGTAATTACTGCACGTGTTTTGCACTTTCAAATGAAGCTTTAAAACCACCTTGTCTTATGCAACAACAAATAATAATTTCACAGACTGTCCCTGAGTGAGACCACATCCATGTGTCAGTTGTGCTGCTTGCATGCTCTCATGGAAATTCCCGCTCACAAAAAACATTTAACTGCACGGTTTAAAAAGCCAATTTTACACCATAAAAGAAGTATTTAAGCCTCAAGCTCAAGCTTTCCATCACCTTCTATTAAAAACCAGTCCTAGAATGATTTTACATAGATTTTGGATGGAAAGAAAAAACAAGTAAACTACTCGACTGTTGAATTTATATGGGCCACACTTTATGGTGTGTGACAAAAGATAATCCTCTCATGGTGTACACCCTTCCCTCACTATTTTATTCTTTCCTTCATTGTGCTTGTCAGTGTCCCTCCTTTTGTATGGCAAACCCTAGCCACAGGGAGACAGTGAGGCTTTGTCCTCTGGGAGAGGTTGGGTCGGAGGGCGTGGGACGAGGTGGGGTGGAGCTGGGGGGATACATGGAGGTAAATCAAGAGACGGTTGGAGAGATTTGGAATAAGAGACATGAGTAGTAGAGGGACGGGTGTGTCTGGTGTCAGGAGAGCTAATGATTCAAAACAAAAGTGTTTGGTGGCTAAAGCGGGTGGTGTATGGTAGCAGCTAATGGAACTTTTTGGAGTGGCCCAAGGAACATGGTATTTATCGATCCAGTGTTTCTTTACCAAAAATAATACTTTAACCCTGAATATGGCACAAGCATCTTGGACTTGATAGCATTGAAAATATGTTGCAGCCGTTAATAAACAATAGAAAACAAGTCTGGAGGAAACAGAGATTGTATTAGTACAAAAAGCATGCTCTGATTTGATCAAATACACACCTGATCAAGACCAGTTGGAAAATTGCAAGAATGTAATTTTTGCAGACTTTGTGCAAAATGTTAAGGAAGTTCTAAGTAGTGGTTAGAAGAAATGGGAGTGAGAAAAAAACATGCAATTTATTGCAAATAACTAATAAACTGAAATAGGCTGTTTATTGGCTGATCAACACTATAGCTCAGCGCACCTACACCAAAAGATGAATGAGTAACGGAACAAATTCAGAGCGGGGAAAATAACCGAGCCCTCTAAATCCAAATAATAAAGCTCAGGATAACGTCATTTCACAAGTCCCACCTCCTATCCATGCCCCTCCACACCTCCGGGGCGGGGGCATATCAGTTTTGGTTTTTCCCTACAATGAAAAACTATTTTAAAAATTGCTGTATACAGTATAGACCCATGGGCTCCGATACTGGCTGTTGTCGAGGCATCCGTGCAGCCACTATGTGGAAATACTTCGTAACTGTTGTCAGACGACATTTTACCCACGTCGAGAGTCACCAAATGTGGAGATGTGATTCACAACAAGAAAGGAGTCAAAGTACATAGCACCAGTCAGTTTACTCTCAACTCAGAGACAAGCGACAACCTTTTAGCAACAACAAAGTGGCTGTAACTACAGCTCCCCCTACTTCCGGAAATGCTTAATCTCTAAAACAGTATTGTGGGTTACCAAAATGTGAACGGGAGATATGTGATGTTACGCATATTGATATCAGTATCGGTTGATATCAGAATCTGAAATTGAGTGTTGGACAATATTGGCACATCGAATATTGGCAAATGTCAGAATAAAATAAATATAGAAATATTTGCTTTTTTAAAGCTGGCTAACGTAACAAATTGTGTTTTATTTTAAGACATAATTGCATGTTTTTTTAGTGCCTGCAAAGACCTACACAGACAAGCTGTCAACACTTGGGTTATTTGTCAATTTGGGTAAAAGTGTCTTTAGCTAACTTATTGGATTGTCAAGTAGGCCAAATATAATAAACATAGAACAATCATGTAAGGATTGTTCAGTAGCGATTATGTAAATTTTGGATTTGCTTGAGACTGACAGTTATGACCTGAGACTTGCTTGTAACTTGCACGAGTGACCTACCCCCACCTCTGTTGTAGACATTTTAAAAAGCACAACTTTTACAAAAACGAGGGCTTGCACATGTCACATTAATTCATAAATGTCAAAAAACACAGTTGTTGTGTTTATGCCACTCAAAATTGATTCATTCATTTTCTATACCGCTTATTCTCATTACGGTCGCGGTTATGCTGGAGCCTATTCCAGCTGACTTTGGGCGGGAGGCGGGGTACACCCTGGACTTGTCGCCAGTCAATCGCAGGGCACAAATAGACAAAAAAAGACATACAATCATTAACACTCACATTCATACCTATGGACAATTTAGAGTCGCCAATTACCCTAACATGCATGTTTTTGGAATCTGGGAGGAAACCGGAGAAAACCCACGCACGCAAGAGGAGAACATTCAAACTCCACACAGAGATTCAAACCCAGAACCTCCTGACTGTGAGGCCAACATGGTACCCATTCATCCACTGTGCGGCCCCACTCAATTATGAGCTTGATAATGCTTCTTTACCACAATGACATTTGTTGCTTGTATTTGTTGTATTTGATGCAAAAACATGGCATGGCAGGGGCGTCATAAAAGGCAAAGAACCGACAGGAAGCACAGATCATAGAAAAATACTCAAGTCTAACGAAAAGCAAAGCATACAATGGAATAAACTTAATTAAAGTTAAATCCATCCATCATCTTCTATGCCGCTTCTCATCAAAATAATAATCCAGCAAAAACTGAAATCACCAGTTGAGTTAAATAGTCCTCAGATACAGTACATGAGAGTAGAACCATAACTAATCCAACCCAGAGTCCAATAAGTCACTTGAGACATGACACTCAGGTGTACATTTAATGTGACCAGTGGAGAGACATAACTTCCATAAGTCCAAGTATACACCAAGTAGAATGTTAACATGCTAAATTCTCCTATTTGATGAGAATTTGGATAGAAATGTAACATAAAAACCTGTCATAAAACCTATGTACTAGTAGTCTTGTATATAATAATGATTGATGGAGCTGCAGTCCGGAACTTAACAGCTCTCACCAAAGACACCATCTATCATTGTACTATAACTGCATAGTACAAACTATAGAATTGAGGGTGGGGGTAGAAACGTGATCTTAAGATAACGGAACAAAGGATTTGTAGAATCAGAGGAAGTGGCTTCAAGGACACAGATGTGAAAAGGCTTGTTATGTCTGACAGAAATGGACATGTGCAACAATGCTGACATTCAGCATAAAGAAAATTCACTGGTAAATCTTGTTGTTTGGAGCCCGTGCACATACTGGATTACCCTCAAAGGACATACATTAATGAACATTTTATTTTTACTGGGATGTCAGGCTCTTCCTACCAGGACAGTCTGTAGCGGGCATTAAAAGGACAAAGGAAAAGAGTAAAGCGGAGCGATTTATGAGGTTTGATTTTTGTGGGGAGGCATGTTTGTCATGCATTTATATTCATTCCATCCATCCGTCAATTTTTTTAGTCGCTTATGCGAGCCTAACAAGGGAAGCCCAGACTTCCCTCTCCCCAGCTATTTCGTCCAACTCCTACCAGCGGACTCCAAGATGTTCCCAGGCCAGTTGAGAGACATAGTCTACTCCAACTCTCTCTTGGGTAACAGTGCTCCTCAGCCTATCTCTAATGGAATAGCCCTGCAGAGAAAACCCATTTTGTTTGCTTGTACCTGCAATCCTTACTTTGGTCACTACCCAAAGCTCTTGACCATAGATCATGGTAGGAACGTAGATCGACCAGTAAATTGAGAGCTTTGCCTTCTGGCTCAACTCCCTCTTATCACTATGGTCCGTACTTAATCTCCTCTACTTTTTCACTCCTCTCCACTTTTTTTACGTGCAAGAATTATGAACTCTGACTTGGAGGTGCTGATTCTCATTCCAGCCACTTCACACTCAGCTGAGAACCAATCCAGTGAGAGTTGCAGGGCACGGCTTGATGAAGACAACAGGACCACATCATCTGCAAAAGGCAGAAACCCAATCCTGCGGCCACCAAACCATAACCCTTCGTTGCCCTGGGTGCGCCTAGAAATTCTGTCCATGAAAGTAATGAACAGAATCGGTGACAGAGGGCAGTCCAACAAGCTCTGTTGTGGCAAAATTTGGATATCCATTATTTTAAAATACAGTATGTCCAAACATCCATGATCATTGGTGAGCCTTAAATCATTCTTCAGTTGTGGCACCAAAGGTCTTCTCTTGACAACAATACTCATAATAGTTGTTTTATGACTAAGTGTGTGGTGAACAACATACTCTGAGCGCACACAGATACACACGGAGAAATAATAAGAGTGTTGGAACACTCGCGCTAAGTCAGGAGAGAATTTGAACACATCCAAAGTGGCAATGTCATCATGACACGTCGGGCAACAAAGGAAAATGCGAGGAAGGAAAACGTTCATATTTATTTGTAACGAGAAAACATAAAGCTAGTTAGCAGAAAACAAAATTCTAAGTTCCAAGGGATATAAAGTTCCCCCCAGTTTGAAAATTCATTCATTCATTTTCTATGCCACATATCCTCATTAGGGTCGCGGGTATGCTGGAGTCTATCCTAGCTGACTTTGGGCGGGAGGCGGGGTACACCCTGGACTGGTCGCAGGGCACATACAGACAAACAAACATTCACACTTACATTCACACTCTAATGGACAATTTAGAGTCACCAGTTAACCTAACATGCCTGTTTTTGGAATGTGGGAGGAAACCGGAGTACCCGGAGAAAACCCACACACGCACAGGGAGAACATGCAAACTCCAAAGAAGATTCGAACCATGAACCTCCTGACTGTGAGGCCAATGTGCTACCCACTCGACCACCGTGCAGCCCAGTTTTGAAACCACTGTTTTATTGGATGAACTGTTATTTTCATTGGGGACCTGACTCACAGAGGTTTGTTACAAAACCCAAACAATATTGTTGGTCATACTGTGTAATAAATAAAAAGTACATTCTGCAATGCTTTGGTTAGATTATTTTTAATGTGTTGAAGAGCTAATTAATAACCATATTCAATTCCACAAATTCATGTTTGTAACAAAAGATTATTAATAATAAAAAAGGATTGGGATCAGATTGGATCGGCAAGACTATAAAAAAAATCGTATCAGATCAGATGTTAAAAAAAACGGGACATCCCTACTTTATTTTATACTCAATTCAGAGCTAGTGAATACATTGCACACTATTGTCGGCCTAACCCTGCCCACCTCTCATGCCATGGTGTACTAGACTCTGTTCTGTTCATTTGTGTCAGAATCGACAGTCTTATGCAATTCTAGTGTTTTTGTTCCCAACCTTCTAAAACTACACTTTGGTGTAGCCATGTTTTTCTTGTAAAGCAAAGGCAGAACACTTTTGTTCAACATCTACTGAATGAGGGAAACTCTAAGCAGCATGAAACCACATTTCCAAACAAACAGGAGGGCCTGTTCAAGCTCAGCGTGCTGCACTGCTGCACACAGCCAGTTGTAATGCCAAAGATGGTAAAAAGCATTTAAAATAATATTTTACTGGAATATGTTGGTCAAAAACAGAGAACCACCCAGCTCCCCCAAAATTCAGACTTTCTATGTGGTCATCATTTAATTTCTCCCTAACTAAAATTACACATTTACCTAACTATATACTTCTGGGTTGAGGGCACTAGTGGAAACTTCCTGTCACCATTTGCTTTATGTTGGAAATTGTGGAAAATCACAATTAGGCAGAGCGAAAGAACAAGGTTGTTTATTATTTAGGGTGAAATAAACCAACAAGAATGTCAGACCAACACCCTTATAGAAATCATTTAGTGTATGCCAAGTTTATTTTGAACATGTTACCTAAGTATGTTTAGATTTGCAGAGGTCAACATGTCTGAAAGCTTATTTAACACATCAATTATGACCAAACTCGGGCCTATAAAACAAAATAAAATGTGTCTATAAAAGTGCTCACTTTGGTGCGAATCAAAATTAGAATTGTGCTATCTTGGTGGAGGTCTCGTCTGTAGCTGATGAGTGCCTTTCTAGACGTATTGACACATTTCATGTGATCACAATCTTTGTACTCCATCTCCCCACAGTTGATGGGATCCTTTGTTCTGGCAGTGGGACTATGGCTTCGTTTTGATCCGGAAACTGTGTCCCTGCTCAACGGTGATAAGGCTCCAGACACGTACTTCATTGGTAGGTACCACGTGTATTTTTGTCTCTGTGTGTCAAACAGTCTTAGTGATTGCCAAACTGAAATAGAGATTATCTTAAGATCATTGTCATTTTTTTGTTAAAAATGCCACTGAAAACCTTCTGTATTTCTTGGAACAGTTTCATTCCACTAGCTTATGCAGAAAGTGGAACAAGATCCACTGCTTTACCGTCATGTTTTCCCCCACCCGCTGGTCACAAACGGAGCCACACTGCTCTCATCTCACTCTCCGTCTGGAAAAGGGCTTGCAAATTGTACATTGACATGTCTCCGTGCTACTCCCTGTCCTTACAGCAATAGGGATATTCCGACCACAGGGCTTTTGGTGCCTGTGCACACAAATACAACTTACAGACACACATATCTTGGGACGGAACAGAATTCATATAATTTTTCATAGCGTTGAATGCTTGTTATTGCAGATAATTACTATGGGAAATGTAATCGGTGTTTAAAATGTGTTTTGACTATGGCTTAGTGAGTGTTGTCTCTGCTTCATACACAACTTGCACCAAGTCAGCGGCCAACCAAAAACAATGGGTTACATGAACAAGTACTAAAGCACAACTCTTGACAGGAGTACATATACTCCAAGATTGTTTGCTTCATTGGGATGCTGCTGCATGCCGGATTCATCCTACAGACAAAGATGAATAACAAGAAATTATTGCAGAGCACACAGGTTAACTTGGATTGGAGGATAATTATACCAGATAATTACAGATGGCAGATAGTCAAAGGGTGATGTCAAATGACTTGACATGCAAGAGTTGGATCATTTGTAAAAAAAAAAAAAAAACTTATAACACATCATAAAACTTAGGTAGCATGTGTGGTATTTCCATCATCATCATTGGCTTGTTTATTTATTAGGGCTGTCAAAGTAACGGAAGTGTCTTTTAACAGCAAACATTTTGTTGAACGTGCACATGCCCTGTTGTTTCTGTCCTGAGCCCACACTGTTTTTTCAGGCTCCGCAGCAGTGGCACTTTTGCGTGGCGCTAGAAGCTAGAAAAAATACTGAGCAGAAATGGGTGAAAAAGGTTGTTTTGATTGGCAAGATTATTATCACATCCCTAGGAGATGGCTCTCTCAACAAGACCAAGTTTGTGTTGCTGTGACTTTGTTGTCACTTCTGGTAGAAGTTACTGGCATACTACATGTCATGTTTTGTGATTTATAGAGTGGTACTGGGCCGCACGGTGGCTGAGTGGTTAGCACATTGGCCACACAGTCAGGAGAACCGGAAGACCTGGGTTCAAATCTCCGTTGGGCATCTCTGTGTGGAGTTTGCATGTTCTCCCCGTGCATGTGTGGGTTTTCTCCGGGTACTCCGGTTTCCTCCCACATTCCAAAAACATGCATGTTAGGTTAATTGGCGATTCTAAAATTGTCCATCGGTATGAATGTGAGTGTGAATGTTTGTTTGTCTATATGTGCCCTGCGATTGGCTGGCGACCAGTCCAGGGTGTACCCCGCCTCTCGCCCAAAGCCAGCTGGGATAGGCTCCAGCATCCCCGTGACCCTAATGAGGATAAGCGGTACAGAAAATGAATGAATGAATAGAGTGGTACTTTGGCAATTTAGAGTTAACTATGGACAAAATGCGATTAATCCTTTTATTCATTCATTCATTTTCTATGCCCCTTGTCCTCATTAGGGTCGCGGGTATGCTGGAACCCTTCCCAGCCGGTTTTGGGCGGGAGGCGGGGTACACCCTGGACTGGTCGCCAGTCAATCACAGGATGCGATTAATCGTGATCAAATATTTTATATAATTGCAGTGTCAGAAGTTGTCTAAATCAGTGTGATATTTGGATAGTTTTGCATTCTCCTTATTGGTAGTTTTATTGATGGTGGTTATTACAAGAAGGAAGTTTTAAAACAACAAACCATTATGTGATATTCCAGATGTAACAACCGTGAAAAGAGCAGTAGAAAAGAGAGATTGAGCTGTTGAATGCAGGACAATCCAACTACACCCACGCAACACCAGCTGTGTTACAGCAGCAACACAAGTATTTATTTTAACACATCACAGACTGTAAAAAACAAAGAGTATTCATAGAGTCAACCTGTACAGTCATAACCAGTGGTCTGGCTGTACATGTCCCGTAAGTGACTGGCAATAATTTCAGTGTGATAGGCTCCAACTTCCAAATGACCCTGAACAGGATAACGGGTACAAAGGAATTAATGAATGACCGGCTGAATATCTCTACATTTATTTCTACATCCTACAAAAGTAAATACAATTTGAGATATACATTTCTGAACATATTAAACCAGGATTATATACGCATATTTTTTTAGATTTAAATGGTTATGCCTTTGTTTACACAATACATAATAAATCCCTAAAAACCTACAAAAAATGCCAATAATGTTCAATTTACATAACTAACCTGTATATAAACCAAGCTTGTTACTGCAGCACCTAAGATAAAGAACTATATTTTTCTGGCGTAACACAATGCCTTGCCAGTCACAGCTTTCACAGCGCCTCAAGCCACTACCTAGCGGTAAACTACCTACTGGAACTGTTGCAGTGTTTGTGAGTTTGGAAATGTTAACCCTTGGTTATAAATCATGCCTCTTTCAACTAATTGGGCAACTGCACAGCCTTAAGAGCATGCAAATCATGAATGCTGTATCTTGCTTATTTTCTAAAAAATCTCCTGCATCTACTGGTAACTTGTTTGCCATGTAGCAATACAAATACACTTTGCGCATACACTTTGCAGTGCTATTATTTTGGACACTACTGTATGTAGTTTTTGCAGCAGTATATTCATTTAGAATAATGTTTAGTCTTAAAGAGTTTCCCTACGCCTTCGGGTGGGGAGACGGGTCCTGACTGTTGTTTGCGCTTATGCGCCAAACAGCAGTTCAGAATACCCGACCTTTTTGGAGTCCTTAGAGGAAGTACTAGAGAGTGCTCCCTCGGGGGATTCCCTTGTTCTGCTGGGTGACTTCATTGCTCATGTTGGCAACGACAGTGAGACCTGGAGAGGTGTGATTGGGAGGAACGGCCCCCCTCATCTAAACCCGAGCGGTGTCTTGTTATTGGACTTCTGTGCTCGCCACGGATTGTCTATAACGAACACCATGTTCAAGCATAAGGGTGTCCACGTGTGCACTTGGCACCAGGACACCCTCGGCCGCAGTTCGATGATTGACTTTGTGGTTGTGTCGTCAGACTTGTGACCACATGTTTTGGACACTCGAGTGAGGAGAGGGGCGGAGCTGTCAACTGATCACCACCTGGTGGTGAGTTGGTTCCGATGGTGGAGAGGATGCCGGTCAGACCTGGCAGACCCAAACGCATTGTGAGGGTCTGCTGGGAACGCCTGGCAGAGTCCCCTGTCAGAAGGAGTTTCAACTCCCACCTACGGGAGAGCTTTGACCATGTTCCGAGGGAGGCAGCGGACATTGAATCCGAGTGGGCGATGTTTTGTGCCTCCATTGGCGATGTGGCCGTAAGGTGGTCGGTGCCTGTCGTGGCGGTAATCCCAGAACCCGTTGGTGGACACCAGTGGTGAGGGATGCCGTCAAGCTGAAGAAAGAGTCCTATCAGGCCGTCTTGGCCCATGGGACTCTGGAGGCAGCTGACAGGTACCGGAAGGCCAAGCGGTCTGCAGCTCTGGCTGTCGCAGAGGCAAAAACCCGGACATGGGAGGAGTTCGGAGAGGCCATGGAAAACTTCCGGTTGGCTTCAAAGAGATTCTGGACCACCATCCGCCGTCTCCGGCGGGGAAAGCAGTGCACAGTCAACACCGTGTATGGTGGGGACTGTGTGCTGAATATAAGCGGCCGAAATGAGTTTTCTCCGCAGGGTGGCTTGGCTCTCCCTTAGAGATAGGGTGAGAAGCACTGTCATCCGGGAGAGACTCGGCGTAAAACCGCTGCTCCTCCGCATTGAGAGGAGTCAGATGAGGTGGCTCGGGCATCTGGTTAGGATGCTTCCCGAACGCCTTCCTGGGGAGGTGTTCAGGGCACGTCCAACCAGTAGGAGGCCTCGGGGAAGACCCAGGACACGTTGGAGAGACTATGTCTCTCACCTGGCCTGGGAACGCCTCGTCATCCGCTGGGAAGAGCTAGACGAAGTGGCCGGGGAGAGGGACCTCTGGGCTTCCCTGCTTAGGTTCCTGCCCCGCCGACCCGACCTCGGATAAGGGGAAGAAAATGGATGGATGGATGGAGATAATACAGTACTGGAGTGCGATACTCATTGCTACCCCGCGATTGATGAATTGTAACCATGACAACCTATCTTTATGTAAAGTTGTCTTCAAATGATGAAATGTTATTCAATAAGGCAACATGGTGACAAAATACAGATTTGGAGTCATCTTCCAAAGCTTTATAATACTGTAAAGGCAACTTGTTAATTTGTGAGTTTTCCATGTTGCTACCATAAGACGGTCTTGTTCTCATGGTATCTTTATTGGATAGTATAACACATGGTTTTGACATAGAGTGTGCTGTTACAAGCACAGCTTGTGTGTTTCTATATTTTCAAGTCCACACAATCCCTCTCTTGTCAGACTAAACACACACGTGCATTTCAATAAATCTAAAGTATATTTGATTTCAGGAGATCAAATTCAGACCAAGAGACCAATTAAAAACATCCACACATTACCTTACATTACATTACCTGAACACTGCATGAAGTCATGAAGTTAGCCGTGTCAAGTCTGACATGGTAGTGTGAAAAATGTTCTCCCATTACATTTGGAAGTGGTGCGCTTTTGGCTTCGTAGGTTTAGAAGAACTACCTTTGAGGCTAACTTGCTCGATTGCAGCGTCTTGAGCTCCTGCAGCGTAAGAATTGCTCATTGTGTTGTAACAACGCATCGGTGACAATACTGTAGGTGTGACTATAGGCGTGTTATTTCATCTATACAGGGCTCTAATAATGTTAAAAAACATATTTAGAAGGTACTCTTTGCTCTCATTAAAAATATTCAGTTTATTAACATTTAATTCTATAAATTCTTTTATCACAGTCGGGTCTGGAACCGATTCCCTGCTACAAGCTTGACTCTCCCACAACACATGCCAATTTACTATGTTTCCGTTTTGTCCTTTTTTGTTCCCACCTGAGCTCACCTACCCTGGGGGAGTGTCTCTTAGCAACACACATGCAGTCTTGTGCACGCATGATGTACATAATGAGAGGTATAATGGGAGAGCAGGGTGCCTTTGGGGATGTAAATCATCTTACTTGAAGCCTCTTAGGACACCCTCTCTCTTTCGTTGTGATCTCGGATGTTGTTCAAGCAGAAATAAAGGGTAAGCGCATTGGCAAGGCAGGCCTGACTGTTGCATGCAGTCTTAGGTTTGTGCTGCCATCTGTTGGCAAATAAATATAATCAGCGGGAATAGACAGCTGAGGTTGTTAAAGTATTTAACGTGGTTTTCCCTAACCACTCTGTTGAGTCAATGTTTTGTAGAAAGAAACCCAAAAGACTTTTCCCTGCCTTTCCAGGTGTGTACATCCTAATTGGAGCGGGCGGTCTGGTGATGTTGGTGGGGTTTTTTGGATGCTGTGGAGCTGTTCGAGAATCTCAGTGCCTGCTGGGTTCAGTGAGTCCAAATGTAACACGTGAGCTTAAATCAGTCTACACCAGAATTTTAAATGTTTATCATATATGGATGTCTTTCAGTTCTTTGCCTGTCTGCTGATAATCTTTGGAGCAGAGGTGGCAGCAGGTGTGTTTGGATTCCTAAACAAGGACAAGGTACATTCATGACTTCATGGCCAGACTAGTTGCACTGCACAGACTTAAATATAAGCAAGATAACATATATCTAACGTATATCTAACAAATATAAATGTAATAATATTTTTGACTAACAAAATGTTTTTTCTTACTATGTTAGACTAAACAAAATAGAATCTGCAATTCTGTTGGCAGATTATTTTGCTAATTTTACAAAGTATACCTGAGATTTTATTCCATATTCCTTAAGATAAGCGAGGTGGTCTAAAAGTTAAAGTAAAAATGTAATGTAAAAAATGTATTTTTTGTCAAAAACAAGAATTTTAAGTGTTTGCAGGGTGGTGTGATGCATAATGAAATACAGTGATCCTAATTTACATTTCTTTATGTATCTTCTCTCGTAGATCATTGAAGACGTTCAAAACTTCTATGCCACAGCTTACAATGAAAATAACAACAGCACACTGATCACCTCGTACCAAAAAGTAGTAAGTGTTTTACATATATTACTAATTACTTAGGGTTAACAGTCCAAGGCAATGGAGAGTGTAGAAAAGAGGTGAAGAAGCGTGTGCAGGCAGGCTGGAATGGGTGGAGAAAAGTTTCAGGTGTGATAGAAGAGTTTCAGCTATAATGAAAGCAAAGGTGTACGAAACTGTGGTGAGACCAGCGATGTTGTTTGGTCTAGAGACAGTGCCGCTGAGGAAAAGACAGAGCTGGAGGTAGTAGAGATGAAGATGCTGAGGTTCTCTTTGGGTGTGACCAGGATGGACAGGATCAGGAATGAGCACATCAGAGGACACATGCACATGTTAGAGGTTTTGGAGATAAACTCAGAGTTTATCTCTGAGTTTTATCTCTTATCTCTTTAGAGTAATAAAATGGAGAGCTGCGAAGCATATAAGCATATTGAAGAGTCAAATTGCATGTTGAGTATGATGAATTTGTACTTTTTGGCATGTTGAAAGTACTCCCAGCCTCTTGCACCCCACTACACTTTTTTTGTTATGTTCATAAACTGAAATATACATTTATTTTGTCATTAAAGCATTTCTAAAAAAAACAACAACACACATTTATGGTTTTGTTTGACTTTGCACTGTCCTGTCCTGTTTGATTTCTGTCGTTATCAAACATAATTCTTTATACTTTTAGCTGAACTGCTGCGGGACACTTGCTAAGAACTGTCCTGATCAAGAACCAGAAATGAAGGTAACGTTCAAGATTTTGGGGAGAAAAAAACTCGGTTCTCCCTATCACACATCCAACTGCACTTTTTGGGGAATTTGCCCAACAACATAGCTTTGGCACTCAAACCCCTTCATCGCAATAAGGGCTCTTTTCTGTGTGTTCGAAAGATATGAAAAACAAGGTTCAATTTACATAATGTGACCTGCATATTAACCAAGCTCCAGGTTATTATTATTGTTACTAACATTGTTACGCCAAAGAACTACGTTACCTGCGTAGTGACATCTCACCGCACTGCACCGTTTCACTACTAGCCAGCTAGCAAATAGCTTCACCACTTGCTCGCTCACACCGCGTCAGCTCTGCACTTACAGTGCCTCAGAGCCTCAGACCGCTACCGAATGGTAATGCTACATATTGGAGCTGCACCCCGGCTGCTGTGTTTTTGAGATTGGTAAAGTTAAGTAGCTTTCGTTTCTATGTTCCATCCATCCATCCATTTTCTTCCGCTTATTCGAGGTCGGGTCACGGAGGCAGCACCCTAAGCAGAGAAGCCCAGACTTCCCTCTCCCTGGCCACTTTGTCTAGCTCTTACCGGCGGATGCCAAGGCGTTCCCAGGGCAGCCGAGAGACATAGTCTCACCAACGTGTCCGGGGTCTTCCCCGAGGCTCCCTATCGGTTGGTCGTGCCCTGAACACCTCCCCAGGAAGGCGTCCCGGAGGCATCTTAACCAGATGCCCGAGCCACCTTATCTGGCTCCTCTCAATACGGAGGAGCAGTGGTTCTACTCTGAGTCTCTCCTGGATGACAGTGCTTCTCACCATATCTCTAAGGGAGAGCCCAGCCACCCTGCGGAAAAAACACATTTTGGCCACCTGTACGCGCAATCTTGTCCTTTCAGTCACTACCCAAAGCTCATGACCATAGGTGAGGGTAGCAACGCAGATCGACTGGTAAATTGAGAGCTTTGGCTTTTGGCTCTGCTCTCTTTTCACCACGACAGACCGGTGCAGAGTCCGCATCACTGCAGATGCCGCACCAATCCGTCTGTTCATCTCACGTTTCAACCTTCCCTCACTCGTGAACAAGACGCTGAGGTACTTAAACTCCTCCCCTTGAGGCAGGATCTTATCCCCGACCCGGAGATGGCACTCCACCCTTTCCCGGGCGAGAACCATGGACTCGGACTTGGAGGTGCTGATGCTCATCCCAGCCGCTTCACACTCAGCTGCGAACCGATCCAGTGAGAGTTAAAGGTCACTGCTCGATGAAGCCAGCAGGACCACACCATCTGCAAAAAGCAGAGACGGAATCTTGCGGCTACCAAACCGGAATCCCTCAACACCCTGGCTGCGCCTAGAAATTCTGTCTATCAAAGTAGTTAACAGAATTGGTGACAAAGGGCAGCCTTGGCGGAGTCCAACCCTCACTGGAAACAGGTCAGAGTTATTGCCGGCAATGCGAACCAAACTCTGGCACCTGTCATACAGGGAACGAACCGCCTGGATTAGGTGGTCGATACCCGATATTCCCAGAGCACTCCCCACAGTATTCCCCGAGGAACACGGTCAAATGCCTTCTCCAAGTCCACAAAACACATGTAGACTGGTTGGGAAAACTCCCATGCACCCTCAAGGACCTTGCCCAGAGTATACAGTAGAGTTGTCCACAGTTCCACGACCAGGACGAAAACCACACTGCTCCTCCTGAATCCGAGATTTGACTATCCGGCGGATCCTCCTCTCCAGAACCCCTGAATAGACCTTACCAGGAAGGCTGAGGATTGTGATCCCACGATAGTTAGAACACACCCTCCGGTCCCCTTTCTTGAAAAGTGGTACCACCACCCCGGTCTGCCAGTACAGGGGCACCGACCCCGACCCCTGCAGAGTCGTGGACATCTATGTGAAATCAAAGGTTGCAAAAAGGAAGTTCCGGGAATGCTTAAAACGAACAATGTGTGTTTATGGTTTATGGTTGTGGATGCTGGGCAAAATTCCCCCAAAAGTGCAGTTTTCCTTTAAATCTCTCTTTCCGCTCTGCAGGACTGCGAGACAGGCATCAAGGATTTTTTCAACAGTAAACTCTACATCATTGGGTATGTTGGCATCGGCATTGCTGGAGTCATGGTGAGTTTGAAGTTTGAAAACAAAGATTATGCTGCGTTTCGTACTGTTGCTTGAAAAAGTTGTCTTGCACTGTAACAGATCATCGGGATGATCTTCAGCATGGTACTCTGCTGTGCTGTACGTAACAGCAGAGAGGTCATCTAAGGCCTCCCAGACTAGTACCCAGCCCAGAGAGACTGTGCAGCCTTCAAAGCACTCTGCAACCCGTATCCATCATCTGCCACTATTCTAGCGTTTCTCTTTGGATCCCCTTTACTCTACCTTTTATTTCACTCTCTTCTTCATACCATGCTGTAGTGTCCAAAGGAGTAATATTACGTTGTCTTTATTATCTTTTTTTCTTATTATTACGTTTTTTGTCCCCCGTGGTCATTTGGAAACCACGAACACATGTGAACCCAAATACTTTCACAAACTTTTTAACACAAAGTCTTGTTATTGTCCCCAGTGGCACTGGGAAGAGAGCAAACTCCATTTCACATAGTTATGTTTTAGGGGAGAGATGCTTATTTACCTCCACTATTGATTCATGCATACTCATGTTTGCTTAGAAAACATGAGTCTACAGCCTGCAACTGACTGAGTTATCTAAATATGAATATTTTTATAAAATATTTATAAAAAATGAATAAGTATACATTGTTGCTATGGTTGTCAAACTTAAAAATGGTCCAATTTAAAAGTCATTTTTGGTTCTGAATTAATGCTTTTAATGGGCCCCTAGGATTACAGACATGTCAATAGTTTCTCAATCTATCCCTAACAATCTCTTATGTAAGTCAGGATCGTGGCGTTGTACAGTTTGTTGACTGAATATCCAAAAGACCAAGATCATGTGACCATGTTTACAGACTCAACATAAACAAGAGTGTATGTTGACTTTAATAGCTAATATAGGCACCAGGGTTGGAAAGTTCACCCATCTAAGATTTTAATCAGCTTTTGCATTTCCTTTGCATTTGCGTTTTTAAAAAATAGCACTCAGAAGAAAAACCTCCTAATTAATGGTTCAAAGTGGAACTGCTCCTTTATGTAAATATCTCTTTTTGTACATTTTATAAGGCTGACTTGATTGTGCTGTGTGTAGCTAAAGGTTTGTAGTAGAACAGTCAGCGTAATTTGTAGTGTAAAAAACATCAAATCTACACGGTCTTTCAATGTGCCTTTTATCAAGCTTTTGTAGAGACGACAAGCTGTCTGGATGTAGAAAAAGTAGCAATGATGTACATACATATTGCTGTGAAGTTGGTCTGCAATTAACTATCACACTTTTTCAACAATTATAATGTTTTTAAAATGTCACTGAAGTGTGTCTTCTGGTAGGAAAATATGTTTTCCAAAATGTTGGTTTTGATTATACAAGTAATCAAGCTTTGAGGGATACATGTTGCATATTTAATTACTTATTAGCAAAAATATAAATGCAACGCTTTTGTTTTTGCTCCCATCTTTCATGAGCTCAATTCAAATATCTATAAATGTTTCTTTTTACACAAAAAAATGATCTGGATTATTGTTCACAAATCTGTCCATCTGGGTTAGTGAGCGCTTCTCTTTTACTGAGTAGTGTAGATAGCATGATTATTGCACATGTGTGCCTACGGATGGCCACAATAAAAGGCCACTCTTCATAAAAGATGGAAACGAAAACAAAAGAGTTGTGTTTATATTCTTGTAGAGTGTATTTTAGTGTCAACACGAGCAATGAGATGGATCAAGGTTTACATTAGTTAGTCGAACAGGATGAACAAGTGCACTGCTCCGCAATCCACACCTATTATACTGTATCAATAAGATGTGTAGTGTTCCCTCCCAAAAAATAGGTGTGCACACCATTAAACCTTTTTGTAGTCTTATCTGTGTTAATTTATTTTGTTACCATTCTAGGCTTCTCAGGACAACAATAGATCAGGGGTCTGGAATCTTTTTGGCTAAGGGAGACATGAAAATGTAGTTCCATGAGTGACATATATTATTTGTAACAATAAAACACTTTGTACTATTAATGCAACTTCTGGTGCTGCATGATTTTGTATTATCCAGGAACAATCAAGTTTTGGTGTCTGACCCAGAAAATATGGGAAAGACAGCTAGCATTGGCTCTGGCCACTCGCATTGCTGTAGAAAATGGATTAAAATGCACAAGGAAGTTTTATATTTTGAGCATTAATATTAACTGTGATTTTTGTAATGTTCGACTTTAAAAGGTCAGCAAAAGTAAATAAACGCATTTTATTGTGTTAAGAAATTTCTGAAAGCCATAGGTTCCCTACCCCTGCTATAGGTCTTTTAAAGTTTAATAAAGCATTGCAAATTTTACAGTTTCCTGTATCTTACTTCATTTCTCAGAGAGTGGCATCTCGGTCTTTGTATACCCACTTTGTAAGATTTTTTTGGTCAAAATTTATTGCTAAAAATTGTTCTCAGTTTTTGCACATTTTTTAACAAACTAATCGAGTGCCCAAGCAAAGCCTTCATGCTTTGGTGACTGAGGATGTGAAGAATGGATAGTGGTTCTTTCAGAGTTGGAACACAACAGAAAGAATCCGACCTGGGAACCCTTTAATTATCTTTGTTATGTGTTTGTGGGTAGTTTATTTTTTCATAGAACTCACACAGAACAATGACACCTTCCTTCATCTACTAAGCACGGTGTGCCTGACACTGGCGAGGTGCTCAAGCAAACTTTGTGTTTTTGAGTGTCAGACAAATCTCTGTTTTTTTAATTAAATACGGCTGCAAAAGAAGTTGCAACTGCCACAACTTTACAGTATAGAGAAAGCGAGAAACACGGAATAAATTCGGCCCAATAAGAATCCCCTCAATGGAGAAAGTCCCCAGGTTTAGCAGCATGTCAGCGTTTTGCTTTTCTGCACTTGAGTAGTAAAGACAGCTGAACATGTGGGGGAAGGAAGAGATCCTAAGTTACTCAGGGTATAGTTACAACAACACTGCAACATACCTACAAATGTGCCCACGCTAGTGGTGCGTGCACAGAGGAGTTGGATCACACATTAGTCAGACAGTTTTGAGTAAACCTCACAAGAGACACACAGAGGAATAGTAAATAGTGATTCAGACGTTTTATTGTGTATTTAAGTTTAATTCTAAAATGAATTAAAACACAGCAATAGCACCAACTGTAGGTTGTAATATTTTGAAATGTTAACATTTCGTTCAATTTTAGTTTGTAAATTGTTTTCTTTGATTTGAGTTTTTATCCTTTTTGAGACAAGTATGTATGCAATGTATTTGCAATAGTAAAATGTCTAAAAACACCTTTCCCTTCTTGATTTGGATTTTTCTTATTATTTTAGTGCACTGGATTGGGCTCATGTGACAATGACAGGAACCACAGTCAACAAAATGAAAGTGGGTCAGTGAGGATCATGTTGCACTTTAAGTGGGTCCATAAAGCACAGTGATCAATGTCAGTACAGCATCACTGTATCCCCATTTACACACAATATTGATGAGAGCTCTGTGAAAACTTGAAAAGACTCCAAACGTTCTGTTTTGGTGCTATGAGAGCAGATCAGAAGGAAAGGCAAAAACCTCAATACCATTTCCAATACCCTTTTAGTCCAAAGTTCTTAGAGAAACTTGTCAATTAAGTTTTATACTGTGTATAAAATAACACCACTAAATACAGTACACAAAGAGCAGGGTCCGCCATCTTCAAGTTTACAAACAGCGACGTCTAATTAACAACACCAGAGCCATATGATTCATCTGCTATTTTGTACTTATTTTGAGGAGAGTTTTGGAAGCACTTGACAACATGTAGTAGCCATTATCTCAGAATCTCCGTGATGGGCCAGTTTGGGATTATGAAATCTGAATAAACAGAAATGTTTGCTTTGACATACTGTAAGTCCGATTATGGAGAATGGGGTGGTCTATCAAGTGGAATACGCATGATTATACTTGTGTTACAATGGATCACCAATGGAGACCACATACATGATGGCCCTTCCATGTTAACGCTGAGGCCCTTACTTGCCTATTATCCATGGCTAACAGGTTTCCTATGCGGAGTAAAAATTATAGGGGGTGTAACCAAGCAGCATCTCTCCAACTCCTACAAAGTAAACAACCTGAGCGATGCCAAAGAGAGGAGCAATGACGAGGGCCCTGCAACTGGCTCCTTTAAGGAATGCAGAGGCACCCTCTTTTCTCATAATTTTTCTGTAATGAAAGCAAATATATGAAATTAATATTACTTTAGGGAGCACTAATTCAGCATTTTGTGATGTGTCCAGCTGTTACCTGACACAATCCACAACTCCATTGTACGTTTCCTCATTTGTTCCTTTTTTGAGGGATTGTAGCCTTGTTTTGACAACTAAACAGGATAGGGTGAGATGCAATTAATCAAAGTTCCCATCACATTAACACTTCACATTTAAACACATTTTTCAAAGATGACACTAACCGTCACAAGGGCTGACAGCCATGGCTGCAATAGACCCAGCCAAGCAGCCGGACACAAAGGACCAGTAGAAGGGCACCGATGGGTTTCCTGGTGAACACTGGCCGAGATGGTGTAAATGTGCAAAAAGAGGGAAGTACACGACCGAGAACGGCATGTCCCTAAGGAGGCGACAAACAAGCATGTTAGCTGGTGTTGACTAAAAAATGGAGCTTCATGTGTTAATGCATTCAACACTACCTCATTAATGTGGCCCCAAGGCCCCTGTACAGCCCTGTGACACCTTTGGTCTTCAGCAGCTCTATGCTAATCTGTGTTGCAGACACTCTCCCGACCTGAGGTGCAGTGTTAGCATTATAGGAACGGCTTATGACAGCACTAGCTCCACCCATCTTTAGAGCTGTAACCACACAGGGCATCACCCTTTGCTGGGCCGCTGCAGAAGAATACAGTTAAAAACAGAAGTTGACATACACTGTGTAAAAACTCACATACTGTAAACACTATATTAACTGAAATTCAATCGAACTGAACTTTTCCCGTTTTAGTTCATTTGGGTTACCAAAATTATTTGTATTTGCTAACTGCTGCAGTTATGAGAGAGAGAATATTTTAGAGTTTTTATGACTTTTGTCACAGTCAGAAGTTTACGTACACAACAATGACTATGTCTTTAAACAGTGGGAAAGCCCACATGATGATGACATGGCGTGGGAGGCTTCCGTGTGGTTTATTCTTGGGTGCAATTTCCAGATGCTTGAAGGTACCCGCTCATCTGTCCAAACATTCCATTTCATTCCATTTTCTTCTGCTTATCCGGGTCCTCGTCACCAGGGCAACAGTCTCAGAACGGAAGTCCAGACTTCCCAGTCCCCCGCCACCTCTTTCAGTTCCACCAAGAGGCGTTCCCAGGCAAGACATAATCACTCTTGCGTGTCCTAGGCACGCAAGAGCCTACGCTGCACCAATTCGTCCATCTGTCAAGCTCACACTCTAACCTTTCCTTATTCGTAAACAAGACCCAGAGGTACTGGAACTCCCCCACTTGCGGCAACTCAGAGAGTGCAATCCACCCATTTCCTACTGAGAACCAGGGCATTGGATTTGGAGGTGCTCAGTCTCATCCCAAAAGCTTCACAATCAGCTGCAAACTGCCCCAGTCACAGCTTGATGAGGCCAACTTCCATGTAATGCCAAAACAGTCCCTCAAAATCCAGAGCTTTGGGGAACTCAAGGGCAAAATTTGTCCACTCCCGGTACCCCTGATAGCTCAACCTGCCATGACTGGCACCAACCACCTTGCGGTCGGAACTCCTTCTGGCTGCTTTAACAATGTAGGCAAGGAATATCTCCCATTCAAACTCAATATCCTTCCCCAAAGATCTGCCAGAGGTGAGAGGTGAAGTCTTGACGAACATGAGACTATATCAGATGTATACCACGTAATAAACTCTCACCAGTTCGCCGCCTGCAGCAACTCCAGAGTTGAACAAGGTAAACAAACTTGACTCAGATACACCATTTCTGTCAGAAGGAATTGGCCAGAATAACGTCTAACTATTGTGAGAAGCTTGTGGAAGGATACCCAAACAACCTTCACCCAAGACAATGCTACCAAATACTAGGAAAATGTACATCTATATAAACTTTTGATTGTCATACAAAATCGAAACAATATTATCTCTCTTGTAATTGGAGCACTTAAGGAAATATAAATAATTTTGATAACCTAAAACAAGAAAAAGTTAAGCCTGATCAATTTCTTTTTCTGGTTTCAACTACAGCATGCCAAACATAACAAGAAAAGAAATGTGTAATCTATTCAGTAACCACTGCAAACCGCTTTGAAAATTGTGTTCAGATATTGACAGCCTTACCAAGCCTGCCAGCATCCTGAAGCTGGATCTTGAGCATCTCCATGGGTGTGGTGACAATGACCTGACACATTCCAGCACAGCACCCTGCCAGCATCTCCATAAACACTGTTAATTTACTGCTGAAGACACACACACATATTTTTGATAATAAAGCCAATTTATTGCCAGGTTTTAAAGATGGATTCAGTCTATTTATGTTGATCTACTCACCCATTTTTGCTTAGCTGGTGGCGAAAGAAGTCGTTGGCAGCCAGTTTAATGGCCTTCTCAGGAGTCACTAGGGTCAGATTTACAGCAGCACCTACAACGTGGATTATATTATATTAAGATCATTTGCAACAATTAAATAAATCTCTCTTTCTGCTCTCTGGATCTCAAACATCCTCAAACAACGCCTTCAGTTGTCAATATACTGTATGTAATTACTAATGTGCAGGATAACTCATAAATCATTATTGGATTGTCATGTTGTTCATATGTTGTTTTGTCTAGGTCCGTTGTTGTTTTACAACCTTTGTCAAAACGTATTGAGTGCCTTTTTTCATTTTTATGCGGATGATATCGTCATCTATTGTTCCTCTCCTTCAATTGACCAAGCCTTCGATTTCTTACAGTTTGCATTTTATGCTGTTCAGCTAAGTCTAGTGTTAAATTCAGACAAATCTAAAGTAATGGTCTTCTCAGCTACCCTCTCAGCTCCTTAAAATCGAAACGGCTGAAAGAACTAAAATTAAAATGATCTCAAACAACATACTGAGCATCCTGTACTTAAACTGAAATTAAAACTTGTTTTTTCTTCAGAAAGAAATCCTGCTTCTCTGCTTATGCAAGAAAGTATTTAATTTCTTCTACACTTGTACCTTTGCTGGATTATGGGGAGCTCCGTTTTATGAATGCATCAGAGCATCTTTTTAAAAAGTTTGACATTGTTTACCACTCTGCTTTACGCTCCATGACTGGCTGTTGAAGTGGTGTTCACCACTGTACATTGTATGTCGCAGTTGAGTTTCTATCCCTGTATTTTTGTAGGTAGACTCATTGGTTTGAGTCTAATAAATGTATTCTTGGGCTCATAAGGTACATTCCCTAAATACCAACAGCATGCTCTGCGATCTCAGAAAAGCGTACTGCTGGATGTTCCTACATTCAGAACAGAGGTAAGACAGCATTCCAGTACGCTGCACCCTCTGCATGAAATGATCCGCAAAATTCATTAAACTTGTTACGTATTTTAAAGAATATTTTTGTACAAACTCGTCTTTGTCTCTGCATCTTGGGGGTCAACTCATTTTTCAGCTCCGTCAAACGCGACACTTCCCCTGCTCTACCAAATGTAAAATACCTGTTTTTCTCTCCCTTTTTTAGTCAGCCTTCATATATTTATTATATATATATTTATTCAGAACAAGAGGAGTGACCGCACCTCGCCCGGACGTGGGATACCAGGGCCGCACCCTGAGCCAGGCCTGGGGGAGGGGCTCGCAGGCGAGCGCCTGGTGGACAGGCCTTCACCCGTGGGGCCTGGCCGGGCCTAGCCCGAAGAAGCCACACGGGAACTCCCTCCTGCAAACCCACCACCTGCAGGGGCAAGCATAAGGGTCCGGTGCATTGCGATTTGGGCAGTGGTCGAGGGAGGTTGTCCTGGCGACCTGGTCCTGGCGGCCAAATCTGGTTCGTGGGACATGGAATGTCAATTCTCTGGTGGGAAGGAGCCCGAGCTTGTGTAAGAGGTGGAGAGATTCCGACTAGATATAGTCGGACTCACCTCAACCCATAGTTTGGGCTTTGGAACCAAATTCCTTGAGAGGGGCTGGACCTTGTTCTTCTCTGGAATTGCTGCAGGGGAGAGGCGGCGAGCTGGTGTTGGCTTATTATTAGTCCCCCGGCTTGGTGCCTCTGTGTTGGAGTCATCCCCAGTGAACGAGAGGGTTATTTCCCTACGGCTTAGGGCTGGGGAAGGGGTCCTGACTGTGGTTTCTGCGTACGCGCCAAACGGCAGTTTAGAGTACCCTGCCTTCTTGGAGTCTATCAGAGGGGTTCTGGAGAGCATCCCAACTGGTGACTCCATAGTTCTACTGGGAGACTTCAACGCCCATGTGGGCAATGACAGTGTGACTTGGAGGGGCGTGGTTGGGAGGAACGGCCTCCCTGACCTGAACCCGTGTGGTGTGTTGTTGCTGGACTTCTGTGCGAATCACAGTTTGTCCATAACAAACACCATGTTCGAACATAAGGATGTCCATAAGTGCACTTGGCACCAGGACACCCTAGGTCGCAGGTCTATGATCGACTTTGTGGTCGTATCATCAGACCTGCGTCCGCATGTTCTGGACCCGCGGGTGAAGAGAGGGGCCGAGCTGTAAACTGACCACCACCTGGTGATGAGTTGGATTAGATGGCGGGAAAGGATGTCGGACAGACCTGGTAGACCGGGACGAAAACCACATTGCTGCTCATGTAACCGAGGTTCGACTAACGGTCGTACCCTTCTCTCCAGCACCCCGGAGTAGACTTTCCCAGGGAGGCGGAGGAGTATGATCCCCTATAGTTGGAACACACCCTCCGGTCACCCTTTTTAAAATGGGGACCACCACCCCGGTCTGCCAGTCCAGAGGTACTGTTCCCGACTTCCATGCGTTGTTGTAGAGGCGTGTCAACCAACACAGTCCCCCAACATCCAGACCCTTGAGAAATTCAGGGCGGAACTTGTCTACCCCCAGAGCCTTGCCACTGGGGAGTGATTTAACTACCCCAATTACCTCAGCCACGGTGATAGAACTGTCCACGTACGTATCCTCAGACTCTGCTTCCTCTATGGAAGGTATGTCAGTGGGATTGAGAAGGGCCTCAAAGTATTCTTTCCACCGACCAACTATATCCACAGTCGAGGTCAGCAAGCCCCCGTTCGCACTGTAAACAGTGTGAACTGGGGGCTGCTTCCTCTTTCTGAAGTGTCGGACGGTTTGCCAGAACCTCTTCGAGGCTGACCGAAAAGGCCTCATCAGGCTGTGACCTTCAGCGTTTACTGGAGCGGTTTGCAGCTGAGTGTGAAGCTTCTGGGATGAGACTCAGCACCTCCAAATCCGAGGCCATGGTTCTCAGTCGGAAACAGGTGGACTGTACCCTCCGGGTTCAGAGTGAGGTCTTGCCTCAGGAGTTCAATTATCTCGGGTTCTTGTTCACGAGTGAGGGAAGGTTGGAGCGTGAGATCGACAGACGGATCGGTGCAGCGTCCGCAGTAATGCAGTCGTTGTACCGGACCGTCGTGGTGAAGAGGGAGCTGAGCCGGAAGGCAAAGCTCTCTGTTTACCGAGCGATCTACGTTCCCACTCTCACCTATGGTCATGAGTTATGGGTCATGACAAAAATAACGAGATCGCGAATACAAGCGGCGGAAATGAGTTTCCTCGGTAGGGTGGATGGACTCACCCTAAGAGATAGGGTGAGGAGCTTGGCCATCCGGGAGGAGCTCAGAGTAGAGGCGCTGCTCCTTCACATCGAGAGGAGCCAGGTGAGGTGGCTCGGGCATCTAGTCCGGATGCCTCCCGGGCGCCTCCCTGGTAAGGTGTTTCAGCATTCCCAGCCGGGAGAAGGCCCCGGGGAAGACCTAGGACATGCTGGAGGGACTATGTCTCACAGCTGGCCTGGGAATGCCTTGGTGTTCTCCCGGTGGAGCTGGAAGAGGTCGCCGGGGACCGGGAAGTCTGGACTTCCCTACTGAAACTGCTGCCCCCGCGACCGGTTACCCGGATAAGCGGAGGAAATTGGAATGGAATTGAATATTTGTTGGAAATTAACAAAGGTAAGAAAAATATTTATTCATTTTATGATGGCTGTGTCACTGCTTATTCACATAAAATGAAATTTACAATTCTGTGTAACAAAAAAAATTTGCATGTTGCATGCAAACATTCATTCATTCATTTTCTATACCACTTATCCTCATTAGGGTCGCAGGTATGCTGCAGCCTATCCCAGCTGACTTTGGGCGAGAGGCGGGGTACACCTTGGACTGGTCGCCAGTCAATCGCAGGGCAGACATACAAGCATTCACACTCACATTCACACTATAATGGACAATTTAGAGTCTCCAATTAACCTAACATGCATGTTTTTGGAATGTGGGAGGAAACCGGAGTACCCGGAGAAAACCCACGCACGCACGGAGAGAACATGCAAACTCCACACAGAGATGCCCAGCGGAGGTTCCAACCTGAACCTCCTGACTGTGAGGCCAATGTGCTACCCACTCGACCACCGTGCGGCCACATGAAAACATTTTTAGACAATAAATTATTACCCTAAATGTTTCATTTCAAAGTCAAGGGCTTTCCCATTAATAACTGGAAATGAAACTGTCAAAAAGTGTCCCCATGTTGACAGAATGGTGAAGCCCAGAAAAATATTCAAATAAACTGGTGAAGTTCATGACAAGAAAGAGTCAGGCAGACTCTGTAAGCCAAGGGTCTCAAGCTCATGACCTGAGACCCTTTAGATTTCCAGCCAGTCACTAAAGCAGGGGCTTTAATTGATAAGATCCTTTCCTCAAATTGAAGGAGGTGTTGATCATTAAAATCACCTGCTGCAGTGACCGGCTAGAAAGAAAACCTTCAGGGTCTCGGCCTTCCATGGTACGAGTTTGAGACCCCTGCTGTAAGCCAACTGGTCACTAGAAACCAATGGTTAACAAATTATCTCACACAGTGGTCCCCATTGCCAAATTAGTGCTCATAAACCAGCAATAAACAGAAGGCAAATAAAAAATTGTGTTGCATTTGCCAAGGCCCACAGCATGTAGAAAGGATGGACAGTGGAAAAGTGGCAGAAAGTTGATTTCTCTGATGAGCCATTTATTGATCTGCATCCCAATTTCTGCAAACAGTGCAGAAGATCTGTTTGAACCAACATATACCCAAGTTTCACCCAAAATACAGTCAGGTTTGGTGGAAGAAACAATATGGTTTGGGGTTACATCCAGGATGCAGAGTGGATGGCAACATCAACAGTCTGAAGTATCAATACATTCCCACTGCCCATTACATAGTAAATCATAAGACAGGGCTAATTATTCATCAGGATGATCCTCCTTTCGCATACTTCAGCCTCCCCATCAAGGTTCCTGACACAATTTGCCAGCCCGTCAGACAAGGACATTATTGAGCATGTCTGGGGTAAGATGAAGAAGAAAACTTGGAAAATGAAACTAAAGGATTTTGATGAACTTTAGGACCCTGCAAGACTGCTTTCTTTACCATTCAACATGATTTCATCAATTGAGTCATTGCCGGGACATATGAATGCAATCCTCCCAATTATTTTTTTACCAAGGCACCATGTATTTATGTTATGATATTGTAGCATGTTATTGTATGGGATAAAACTTTTGTCCAAGTATAATCTTTGACAAATCTCTCTGATGAACATTGATTTGACCCCAAGACATGCACTTATTGTGCATGAAAGCAAAGAATGGGAGTGTTCTGAGTCCAGATGACATGTAGTACAAGTATGTAATTTGCACGCATTCTAAGAATTAAACAATGGGACATGTTAACAATTAAATTAGGCTTACCTCTATACATGCCAAAGTAACCTTCAGATTTAACTGTCTTTATAAGGCAGTCCATCCTTGTAGAAAAAAAGATACATTGAATTCAGAAAAATTAAGGAAAAGGAAAGTGTTGAAAAACTAGTGATGGCAAATAAATTGTAAAAACATGTGACAATACAAGTGTTACAGTGTATTAAAACAAATGTGTGTGTATGTGTATAGACAGAATGACTACATAGTTTTGGGGGGTTTGCGTATGCTGTTTTTGCCGTTTCTGTGGCTGTGAGTGATTCTTACATATTCTTGTAAAGTTGCTGACCACTTCGCTGATTTTGCAGGCGAGTTTTGGCCAGGTCTATTGGGAAAACACAGGTGACTCCAACCATGCCTGCAATCCCTCCATTGATCAGTTTAGCCGGAAGGCTGGAAAAGACATGCATGCCAATGCCAGTCATTTCTGTCCTTGCAACATTCAGTTAGTTGGCATAATCTTAGGTAACAAAAGGTGTAAAGTTTTGGCCCCCCAGTTTTTTAAATCATTGTGACAAAAGTTATCGTAAAAAAACATATCAATGGAGAAGGTATTACATAAGCCTCACCCTGTCATTAACTGGCAACATTTAACATTCTTCATATTACAGGGAGTAAATTCTTGCTTAGGTTTTCTGTTTGATAAGCCGACATGAAAACATAAAATCAATGCAGGTTCCTACCTAATCTGCTGCTTGTGGGCCATGGTTTCGATGATGTTTTAGTGTGTAAAAGCACAACGATGGAGGGAATGCAGGCAGAGGCTCCAAAGCCGAGACACTGAGCAAGGCAAGAGCGAAGAACCGCTCCAGGTTGTATATATAGACAAGTCCAACCCAGCTGATCCAGGGCTAAATTCGACTCACATGACACGCCACCTTGTCATTCCATGCGAGAAATGGAGCCTAGTTACTTCATTCCCTGCCAAAATCAAACCACAATCAAAAGAACCACCTATTAACTGTGTCTGTCTGTAGAATTTAGTTGAAACCAAGAGCCCAACGACTGGTCAAAATGTTTAAGTACGTGTTACCTATGTTTAAATAACAGTTCAGTGATTCAAAAACTGTTTCCAAGTAGACACAAAAGAAGTAGAAGTACAAAACAGAATTGGGACATTAGTGATAGAAAATATACATAGGTGCATTATAAGCTATGTATGTTAATAATTTCCCTTTCTAGAAATCCGATATAACAAAACTCACTTACCAGGGCAAAAACAGGTGTTATTTCTTCTGTCATCCGGAAGGAAAGAAAAGAGACAGCAGAATGCCGGTAGAAGTTTGGGTATTTCATCATTAACAGATTGACCAAAGGTTGTTAAGTTTGGTATACAAAACAGACTCATTCAATTTGCCTGAGGGAAGCCAAAACATACCTGATCCAAAGTTGTGCAAACTTGCCTAAGACAGGAAAGACACTCCCCTCTGCAACAAACTAGTTAAGCATTTTCAATCGACATTTTCCTTTACTCAAGAACGTTGCCATTTCAATTATACCGTGTCTACTGATCTGATACAAAATGAATGTGTTTATTTCTTGCCACATAGTGCTCATGACCACATTAGTTAGAAACTTGACTTAGTAGTCAAAGGGACGAGTCAAAGTTTAACCATATTTTTTCATTGTTGCATGGCCACAGTGCCCAGCAAAAAATGTCTTCCTGGATTAAATCAATATAAACACAGTGTTTAAAGATCAGAATCAGCAACTTTGTTTTATTCCCTAACCAGAAAAAATCATTTTTGGTTGAAACAAGATTCTGTCAAGCATCACTACAGTAAATGATTTTATTACTTTTCAAAACAGTGCTCACCTATAATAGTTTTGTTTAAAATACACGTGTCAGACTCGTGCCCTGGAGGCCCGAGATACTGCAGATATTCTCTCCAACCAGTTCCTCCAACAGGTAAACTGGTTGCTGAGTTCCTTCTCTCAAAGTGAAGGTGGTGTTGATCATTAAAAACACCTGCTGTAGTGCCGGGCTGAAAAGAAAACCTTCAGTGTCTCGGCCCTCCGTGGCACGAGTTTGACAGCCCTGGTATAAAACATGTAAATATAAAAACATATAAAATAACTTAAATTATAGACAAAAAATTATTAACTTAATTGTGAATTAAGGGTTAATTATAATTAATAACATTAATTCATTAAATTATGATTTTAATAAATGTGTTCTTGTTTTTTTTCTCTCACAGTTAAAATAAAACTTTCATAAAAGTTGTGTATTGGTGATATCTATGGAAGGGAATAACTTTACAAACTCAGCAGGGGATTACATAATACTTACATAATATACACAGGTGCATCTCAGTAAATTAGAATATTGTGCAAAAGTTATTTGATTTCAGAAGTTCTATTTAGACCAGTGGTTCTCAAATCGTGGGGCATTTGTTGCATTTTCTGGGTTTCAGTTTGTTGAGTTTGTACTGTGGTCAACAGTAATTCTAATGGGGGGGCACCACATTTCTGGCCCCCAGGAGGGCGTGACAGAAAATTACTGAGAACTACTGATTTAGACTAAGAGACAAATTAAAGGCTTGGGAAGTTTTTGAAGTTAATTTGCTGATTAGCGCGCCGATCAATATTATATAGTTTGCAAGAGTTAACTTTTTGACAATTTTTCTAATTTTATGAAATGCTGAATTTGGTTTCTTTTGTTAACAGTATACTATAATAATAGAAATCATTAATAAATTATCGTATTGAAATATGGTTCCCCCATTCGAGAACCAGTGGTCTACTCTTAAGTATTGCATTGATAAACCTCTCACACAAGCTGTCTGTCATGTGACCAAATAAGACCACCAGATGGCAGACGAGGACTTCTCTATTGCGTCATCACTTGATTTAATCTTCCTCCAAACCTTTTCCACCGAGGGCTAGTCAAGTAATTTTACATTTCCTAAATGAACCCATGAAGACATGCAGAGACAATGTTTATATTAAAAGAAATAGCAGCATGCATTTCAGCTTTGGGTTGTGTATTATTAGTGTGAACTTTTTTTTAACGCTTTTTTTTTCTCATTTTATTTTATTTTTTACAAATATTTCAACTCGCTTGTACATGTTTTCTCTTGGTATTATGTCTTTTTTCTCATAATATTTAACTTCATTATTGTAATACTATAACTTTTACCCACCCTGATTTTCCTAAAATTGCAAATTCATTCTTTGTTTTGTTTGTTTCTCATAATATCACGACTTACATAAGTGAACATACATACTGTCTTCTTTAATATTGCACTTTTTCTTAATTTATCTTTTTTTCCCTCAATATTATGACTTTATTCCCCCAACATGTTGCTGTTATTCTAGTAAAATTATTCTCTTTTCCATGTTTCTATATTGGAACCATTCCATATTTTTCTAGTTTAATCGTATCATAACAATCAAACGTGCCGAGGGCCTAAATGGTCCCCAGGCCGCACTTTGGACACCCCTCTTTTAAATTGAGCATTCTAAAAGCATTATTCTAAAAGCATGTCACCAATGTGATGCCAAGACTGAGTGGAACAAGGTGTAAGATGAGCATTACCACCTGTTATACAGCTGGCAGGGAATTAAATGTGATGGCCCGAGGTTGAGATACTTTATTGTCACATTCTGTAGTTTGGCTCTGGTACCTGCCTTCTCCTGGCTGTTTTTATTTTTTTGTGCAGGCTTCCTTGGGCAGTCTGGAGGCGGAGAAGGCTGGACGCACCTTGAGCTGATTTACCCTACTCCCATTTAAGCTCACAGCTTGGAGCTGGGTGCTGCTGGTTCTTTGCATCGTCACCTGCGTTCCGTCCAGAAGTGGACCTCCTTCCAGCACTCCAACTGCTACTGGAGAGTTCTTTGCTCTAGACCAGGTTAGTCCAGTGGCTTCCCAGCTCACGGTGTTGTTCTTTATTATTTTTTTTTTCTATACACCATTGCCTTTTGTTTCTGGGACTGTTTTTTACCATCTGCTTTATTAAAAGACTCGTACTGCTAAAATGAGCTTCCTACCTCTGCATCTGTGATGCAGACCCACACTAAACCTTCACACGTCCTTTTTTTATACATTTGCACTATAAAATCAGGACAATGTCCCGCAAAAGTAGGAGAAATTAAGAACAAGAAATTCCGCAAATATTACCACCAGCTCTGCCCCCTGAGAGGAGTAAAGATGCACAGGACTGGTATTAAGACCCAACCGCCTGCTTTGGTGTAACCGTGTTTTTTAACTGTGTGTTTTACTGTTTGCTTACTTTATTTTGAAGGCCTGACTGATCAGAAGCCGTTTTGCTTTGGCAGACAAAATCTGACAATTTTTTTTTCCCCAACTGCATAAATGCCATTAGAGGGCTCTGCGGGTAAATTGCTTTACACGTCACTGAGATCTAAGGTCATATTGAACTGGAGCAAAACAAAATGGAGGTTCACCCTTTTAGAAAAACAGCCATACAGAAATGTATTACTGTACTATGAGTACAAAGCGCTGTTACCAATCCAAACGATGTAAAAGTCAGGGTTCTAATTCCAAGACCTTTTTTGACTGTCCTTGGAACTCCTTGTGAGAAAGAAGAAATAGTTTGACCCAAATCATCACTGGAGTCCTTGAGTGTTGTATTAATAACCTAAGGAATCTGGAGACATCACACAGTTCCTTCCACCTCTTCAATTTAAGCTTCACAATCACAAAAGTTATGTTTTTCTCTTTAGTGGACTGTGTGCACCCTTCACCTTCATTCACACCCTGAAGGTCCCTGAAGGTCCCCCTCAAATTATTAGCGATGGGTCATCTGCAAACTCAATTCAAGTGGAAGATCGGCTCTTTGAAGTGAATAAGAATTTAGGCTGAAGATTTTTTTTCCCTCTTAGAACTGATGTTCAATGAAGTTTAGGTCTATCACCTTTACCCTCAGGTTCTTTAACAAGGAGAGCCCTTAGAAAAAAGAAGTTTACTCAAGTGCACTATGAGTATACTTATTTTATATTAAAATGAGGAAGTATACTTGAAGTTGACTTTTTATAAACTACATTTTGTATACTTAGTAGTACAGAGAAGTATACTTAGCTTATACTGAAAAGTACAAGTTAGTTGCAGTTAAATACTAAAATGTAAATTTTTGACATTGTTCTGCCACAAAGTACTAATACTTAGTATTGTAGCAGGTTCGATCAGAGGTATTGGGACTTCAATAAATCCAAATATAAGGAGAGATAAACATAGCTATTTATTTAAACACCAAGCCAACTTAAAACAGACGTCTGGGCTAATTACCTTTCCCTGCCAGCACAGAAACTATATGAGACTTAGACAGCAGATCAGGAAAAAGCAAAGTATCTCTCTCTGCCCAGTTTCTTTATACTTTCGTATTCTCCGCCTCCGTTTTGCCAACAGTTCTTTGTTGCTGTGTCCATCAATCCCCCCTCCTCCCCTGGATCAACTGGCGATCGGGCCAGTCCAGGTGTCATCTTATCTGCGCTTCTTCCCTCCTTTCACTGCTTTGTAGTTGCCAGACCTCGGGGCCTCCTTGTCCTCCTTGTCTTGCTTCTCATGATAGCCAAAGAATGTTGATCCCGTGGGCCTTTGCTGCTCCAACGATGTCTGTTGTTCTGTTCCTGTGTGTGTGTATCCTCAACCCTTCATTCCCCCTCTTGGCCTCGACAGAGGCCACCCAAATAATGTCACACAAGCAAGCGTGTTTATTCAATAGCACAAGCAAGAATCATAGTGTCAGCTGGAATCAACTCTTCTTCCACCAGACCAAGTCGTACAAGCCGGTACTGACCCTTTGGATCCCCGAAGAGCCTCTGCAAGATCGCCTCCACAGCCCTGTGCATAACAGGAATCCCACAACAAACACAAACTGAAAGCAACAGAATTGTGGTCACAACAGCAATAATAACAGTTAGTACAATGCATTTATATTTACCAAAGGTTCCAAGGAAGTCGTCCAGCCAGCTGTTCTTCACCCCAGAGTGCTCTTTCATTTTGACATTTAAGGCTTTAAGGCCTTCAATGACCCTGGCTAACCTCCCACCTGGAGCTGTGTTGTTAGGAATGAAAGTGCAACATTCCCCACCAAACATGGAACAAACCCCATCCTGTTCTGCTAGTAACATATCTAACGCAACCCTTTTTTGGAAGGCCATTAGTGACATAGCTTTAAGTTGGTCATGTACTGCCCGAAGAGCCGCCTCGGTCTGATTGCCTAACCGCTGAACATTATAGTGAATATAATTAATACATTCCATACTGGCGTTAGTGGTAATCCATGGCTAAATGGATGCAAACCCTGCTTTGATAGGATCCTCAAGTTTATACTCGTCGGGAACTCCCCTGGGGATGCCAATTGCGTCAATGTACGTGGGGTCCTCACCATGGAGCCATGAGTTATCAGCACGCCGTCGTCTGCTAAGTACTGGATACGATGCAGCGACCGTCTCGAGGATACGTTTAGCCAAATCAGTCAAATCTTGATATGCCATGGGTACACTGAAATTGGGAGAAGATAAATCAGCGCGCAAGTTCTGGTCATATTACGGACGGGAAGACGGTCATAAATTCCCGTTCCTCCACACGACCACCAGAGGCCCGCCCTCGACACCAGGTGGTGGGATTGATTAAAGGGTATTATCTCCGAGCATCGATTCAGTGGTACAGATCCTAAAGAGTACATGAGTACTTACATTATCACAGGTAAAATTCGTCACTTCCACGTGGCTGTGGAAAAGAGGCTTGTTCTGGGTGACCTTGGTGATCTTGGGAAAGTTATTATCATGTCTCGAACGATTGTTGTCCACTTGTTCGGATGCACAGGTGGCGTTCATGATCAATATATCTGCCACCCGTCGGCCTCGTTCAATCAAACTGGATGTGTTCAATGGTACCGGTAAATCCTGGCATGTGGAGTAGGCTACCTCCCTTTTGGTGCGAATCGAGTAGGTGACCGTCCAATTGTGGGCTTTGTAGTTGACCTTCTGGGGTGAGTCAGCCACTGGTCAAACCCCCTGGGGTAGAAAAGACCAGATAAGGAGAATGATGAGAAGCCCTACCCCCATCACCAAGACAAGATATATCAATGTCAAGAAAATAGTTGCAATGGAGCAAAGTAGAGCAAGGCATCTGCGTGTGCGTGTATCGGTGGCATCATGTTTATCAGTATGCATGTGGTGCGTGCCACCAGGTGGGACGCCTTCCTTGGCAGACGATGGGAGATGTAAATCGGCTGCGTCATCTTCGGCTGTGATGTCATCTACCAGTCTTATCCTCCCCCTCTCGGACTGGGACACTCCCAGTCTGATCCGACAAAGCCAGGGTAACACCATCTTTGATTGTAGTGGACCATGCGTGGATTTGGAACCAACCAACCAACACCTATGTTCGAAGAACGGCGTCCTTACAAACAACGCCCAATATCATCCGTCCAGCAATCAACTCACCAACTCCCCCTCTGCCACGTTGGGTGCCAAAAACTGTAGCAGGTTTGATCAGAGGTATTGGGAGTTCAATAAATCCAAATAGGAGAGATAAACACAGCTATTTATTTAAACACCAAGCCAAATTACAGAAACTACATGAGACTTACAACAGCAGATCAGCAAAAAGCAAAGTATCTCTCTCTGCCCAGTCTCATTTATACTTTCGTATTCTCCGCCTCCGTTTTGCCAACAGTTCTTTGTTGCTGTGTCCATCAATCCCCCCTCCTCCCCTGGATCAACTGGCGATCGGGCCAGTCCAGGTGTCATATTATCTGCGCTTCTTCCCTCCTTTCACTGCTTTGTAGTTGCCAGACCTCGGGGCCTCCTTGTCCTCCTTGTCTTGCTTCTCATGATAGCCAAAGAAGGTTGATCCCGTGGGCCTTTGATGCTCCAACGATGTCTGTTGTTCTGTTCCTGTGTGTGTGTATCCTCAACCCTTTAGTATATCTTGCTCCATTTGCATAATAAGGTCAAGTCGTTAACTTATGCTTAACGTTTTATTTGTATATCTTTATTTTTAGTTTTTTCAGTAAGGACTTGATTTCACATGTTTGTTTTTGGAAAATTAAAATGTATCAAACTTGTTTTCACCATTCTGCCTTGTAAAGTTGCAAATGCAACACTCTCGTGTACACATAGTATAAGTAAACTTTAAGAATACTTTAAGGAGTATATTTCATGTTTATAAATAGAACGCTACAAGTAATACACCAAGCAAACGTAAAGTAAAGTAACCAAAGTTTATCGAAAGTATAAAGTATACCACAAAGTATAAAATATAAATACAAAGTATAAAAACTTAGGCGGAATGTGCTCCCTGATCTTAACCTATACAGTGTGTTGTTATAGGACTTCTGTGCAAACTGAAAACCACAACGGATACCATGTTCCAACATAAGGACATCCACAATTGTAGGGTTAGAAGTCCATGATCGACTTTGTGTCATATCATCAGACCTACGTCTACATGTCCTGGACACGCGGGTGAAGAGAGTGGCTGAGCTGTCAACTGATCACCAACTGGGTATAAGTTGTATTAGATGGCGCGGTAGGATGGCTGACAGACCTGAAAGACGCAAAAGTGTAGTGAGGGTGTGCAGAGTCCCCTGTTCGTCGAGTCTTCAACTCTTACCTCCGGCAGAAGTTCACCTACATCCCAGGGGAAGACGAGGATATTGAGTCCAAATGGGCTGTATTTCGTGCCCACTGACATATAGTAGTGTTCAAAATAATAGCAGTCCAATGTGACTAACCAGATTAATCACTGTTGTTAGCTATTGCTACATGGCCATAAACCAGTAGGTGCAGTAGATTCTCATAAAACAAACAAGACCCAGCATTCAAGATATTCACGCTCTTAAGGCTGCACAATTGGGCAACTAGTTGAAAGTGGTGTATAAAAAAAAAAAATAGCATTGTCTGCCGTTGACTTTACTAACTCAAAACTATTTTGTACAAACTTTTTTATTTCTAGGATTTAGCAATCCCGCAAATCACTAAACTAATATTTAATTGTATGACCATAGTATTTTATAACTGATTCACATCTGTGTGGCATGGAGCCAACCAACGTGTGGCACCTGTCAGCTGTTATTCCACACCAAAATTCTTTAACAACATTCCACAATTTATTAACATTTCTCAGTTTTGCTTCAGAAACAGCATTTTTGATGTCCCCCCAAATTCTCAATTGGATTAAGGTTTGGGGATTGGGCTGGCCACTCCATAATATTAATTTTGTTGGTTTGGAACCAAGATTTTGCTGGTTTACTAGTGTGTTTGGGGGCATTGTCTTGTTGAAACACCCATTTCAAGGGCATATCCTCTTCAGTAGAAGGCAACATGACCTCTTCAAGTATTCTGACATGCAAACTAATCCATGATCCCTGCTATGGGATAAATAGGCCCAGCACCATAGTAGGAGAAACATGCCCATATCATGATGCTTGCACCACCATGTTTCACTGTCTTTACTGTGTACTGTGGCTTGAATTCAGAGTTTGGGAGTCGTCTCACTTGGGGGTCCAAGTGCCACAGACTTGGACCCAAAAAGAACAATTTTACTCTCATCGGTCCACAAAATGTTCCTCCATTTCTCTTCAGGCTAGTTGATGCGCTCTTTGGCAAATTGCAACCTCTTCTGCACTTGCCTTTTTTTTAACGGAGGGACTTTGCGAAAGATTATTGTAAACAGATAAGCTTCACACAAACGTCCTCCAACTGCTACAGTACAGGTAACTCCAGACTGCCATTGATCATCCTGGAGATGATCATTGGCTGAGCCTTTGCCATTCTGGGTATTCTTTGATCCATTTTGATAGTTGTCTTCAGTTTTCTGCCACGTGTCTCTGGTCTTGCTCTCCATTTTAAGGCAGTGGAGATCATTTTAGCTGAACAGCCAAAACATTTTTGCATATGTTTTTCCCTTACTTAACTGAACTTATTTTATTTCGAGCCACACAAAATACACAGAACATAATGAACATACACCTATAAACAGGAACAATTTGTCTCGAAAAAGAGTGGGAAGACAAGCTTATTTACTCCCACCCCCTTTATTTGTAATACTAAAGGCTGTTATGTTAATGCAATATGCAGTAATACATGAACAAGATATCACACCTACAAACACATGTACAGTATACACTATTATTAATGTGTTATACCTTGTACAGCTTGTGACATTACTCATTATTATACCATCATCACATATCAACATAACATGTATTAAAGATAATTCCTGGGTTTACTATACAGTATATATACACATACCCATGCATACATAAATATATACACACACACACACACACACACATACATTTTTTTGCATACAATAAATATTTCACTAAAAGGTATAGTAGTAATCAGTGTTGATGGTAATAATAATTAGTTTGGATAGCATGTGTCCCGCATGAAGAGAAGCCAAGGACTTTGTGGAACTGTTGCCAGAGAGGGACTGCGCTCTAGCAAAACCAACACTCCTGGCCAAGTGTACTACTAATACTGTGCATTAAAAAGACAAGATTTCGGAGGTCAGTTAATAGGAGATGGACGATTTTCTTCATGGGAGTCTCCACTTGTCTGCCCTAATCTGGGGATGTTATTGCATGTGTCCTATACTGTGCATTAAAAGAGACAAGATTTTGGAGGTCTGTTGCGAGAAGGTGGATGATCTCCTGCAGCCGAGCCTCCAGTTGTCTGCCCTACTCTGTTGAATTTTGATCAAAGGTGAGTGTCCTATCCTGTGCATTAAAAGATTTTGGTGGTCTGCTGCAAGAAGGTGGAAAATCTCCTGCAAAAGAACCTCCACTTGTCTGCCCTGATCTGTTGAGTTTATTGAGAAAAAATCCAGAAAAGACAACATAGTAATGACAATATGTATATTGTTTATGTGATAAATTATTACCATCATCACCTTTACCATCTGTTTAAGATCAATTTAGTCTATAAACCTGTAATCAGGATTTAGGTTGTTATGTATGAATATTATAGTGATAATAATAATGGTAATGGCCACCATAAAGCAAGGAAATGATGCTTCTAATAGGACATCATATATAAGCAAAATATGTACTATACATGTGTGATATGAGGTATGATATTCCTATTCTATTCTTAATATAATGCACTGTGATGCAATGACCATATTACATAATTGTGTGAATTTTCATGCCGATGTTAAATAATCATATAGTACATACTTCAAGGCAATTAATAAACACCCTGTTATCTTGGCCTTACATAGCTATGTAAGGCCTGCTTACCCTTCTAATGCTTACCCTTCTAATGTAATGATATCTATTAGTACCCAAAACACAAGGTAACGTTCAAGTACCTCTTTCCTCATTCATGTACTGAGACAGAACCAATTCTTTGTATTTTGATTTAAATAGATGAATGTTTGGACATTGCTTGAGCTGCAACCCCAATCTGTTCCAAAGTTTGACGCCACATACAGACACACACAAACTTTTCCTGGTGGTTCTCACTGCGTGGATTTTAAAGTTATGTTATCCACTTTTTAACCAAAGTACGCTGCTCTTCTGAGCAATGTCTTGAACAACCCATTTTCCTCAGGCTTTCAAAGAGGAATGCATGTTCAAACAGGTGCTGGTTTCATCCTTAAATATGGGCCACCTGATTCACCCCTGTTTGTTAACAAAATTGATCACCGATAGAAAGCAACACTATTTAACACACACCTTGCAACTAATTGCCCAATTGCACAGCCTTAAGAATGTACATATCATGAATGCCGGGTTTTGGTTGTTTTCTGAGAATTTACTGCACCTACTGGTTTATTGCCATATAGCAATACAAATACACTAATAAGTGATTGATCTCGTTAGTCACATGGGACTTCTATTATTTTGAACACTACTGTACATTCCATAAAGGAAGAAGAGTCTGAGGACACGCACTCGGACAGTTCTAATATCGTGGCTGAGGTATCTGGGGTAGTCAAAACACTCCCCAGTGGCAACGCTGCTGGTGTGATGGGTTTTGCCCTGACTTCCTCAAGGCTCTGGATGTTCAGGAACTGTCTCGGCTGACACGTCTCTTCAACATTGCGTGGAAGTCGGGAACAGTACCTCTGAATTTGCAGACTGGGGTGGTGGTCCCCCTTTTCAAGTAGACTGACCGGATGGTGCGTTCCAACTATAGTGGGATCACATTCCTCAGTTATCCCAGTCTATTCCAGGGCGCTGAAGAGAAGCGTACAACCATTAGTCGAACATCGGCTAATGGGGGTGCAATGTGGTTTTTGTTCCCGTTGTGGAACACAAGACCAGCTTTACACCCTTGCAAGGGTACTAAAGGGTGTGGGAGTTTGCCCAACCGGTCTACATGTGATTTGTATACTTGGAAAGGGCATTCAACCGTGTCTCTTGGGGTGTCCTGAGTAGGGTGCGCTGGCAGTAAGGGACTGGAGGTGTGCTACTACGTGCCTTTTGGTCCTTGTATGATTGGAGCAGGCAGAGGCGGTTTTAGGCACAGGTAAACTGGGGGCCCGGGGCAGCATTTTTTCCTGTCACGTGGCGGACGGCACGAGCACTGGAAAAAAAAAAAAAGATCTGCAGCGGGGGCGCTCGGAAGTTGTCTCGCCCCGGGAGTAATCCAATGTAGATCCACTACTGGGAGCAGGAGCCTGATTTGCATTGTCAGCAGTAAGTCATCCTGTTTCCGATGAACGTTGGCCTCCGACAATGCCGCCGTTGATCACCAATTCTGTTCATAGTCTTTATGGACAGAACTTCTAAGTGCAGCCAAGGCGTCAAAGGAGTCCTCTTTAGTGGTCCTGATGGCCTCATCAGGTTGTGACCTTCAGCGAACCAAAAGCACAAACATATACAAATGTAGTCATATTTATTCAAATTTGTCTTTGCTTTTTTCATTTTCTATTTGCTTTTTCTCATTACATTTACCGGATGGCTCAAGCTGGCGACAAAAAGCAAAGGCAAATGCCAGGGTGACTAGTCCCATCCAGCCTGTTATCAGTTTCTCTCAGCATCTTCGATGTGGACTCCATCGTGTTAGACATTCCCGCAAAGTATGTGCATGTTGGTGGGCTAGTGATGTTACTTCCTGCCTGTGTCCGGTCACCAGTGCTAAGAGCTACATTTAGACATAGCTGCTACATAGCCACTGCAAGCAGGAATCCTCTGATGGTTTGGACTAAAGTCACCCTGGTAGAAGGATTGCTGTAGGACTTTGTTTACCTTTGCTTTTTGCCACCAGTTTGTGTTGAATTGATGTATGAATATTTTTTTATCTATTCTTTTTTGTAGTTATAATATTCCTATACAGGCAGCACGAGGACATGGGGTTTCCCAACACATGCATGTTGTGTTAATTGGAGAATCTAAATTGTCGCTAGGTGTGAATGTAAGTATGGATGTTTGTTTAGCTAATGCACATCCCAATGAGTGGAAGGATGCACACACAACATTGCTACTACTTCCAGAGTAGAGTGGATACTCACACCATATGTGCTCTTGAGCATGTTTGTAATACAGTGGCTGGACAAATAAAAGAGCAGGTTCCAATTTCTGCTAGTGACCTTAACTTTGCATAGTAAGTAGCAACATGGGTACACATGTCGACTAGGCCTGTTGGGCCATTAGAGATCTATCTGCAGTCAAATGCATTCAAACTACGAGGAGATGCATCACATTACATAAAACCACAAATATAAAAGGTTTGCACTGAATGAAAGTACAGCTGAGTTTTAAAAATAAAGAGCAAAGTGTTGGTTTGTTTGCTTTGATTGTTTTCTCACACACATGCATATACTTCCCCAAATTCATACATAATTCATTTGTTCAATTTATTTGCACACGGATGTGTGCGTGATGCAAGATGAGTCACTATGACGTGTGGAGTGAGTACTGCTAAAAAGGAAGGAAATAAAGGTTCTGTGAGCGCCGTAATTGGGGACCCTGTCTTGGACAGTTGTGACCTGTAGACAGCTGAAAAGAAATATCATTGATCAGATGAGATAAGTATAACAACCTGCAAGTCAGTCTGAAACCTTCTTCTTCTCATGTGTTAAGGTAATTAACAAAGTTCAAAGTGAGCAGTCTGGCTACTTTATCAAAAACACCATTATTGATTTCTTAAAGTATTATACTCGTAATATGTCCCAAACCAGTGATGAAGTCAAGGAGGCATTGCCCGCCCTACATTACAACTCAAATATAGCTGCTCTAATTAAGGCCAACTCTCCTATGCTACATTAAGCATGTGAGAAACCTTTCTACAGTAGATCACCATATTATTTATCGCTCAGTATAGGACCAAGCACACAGCTTGTGACTGAATCAAATAAACTATGGGGAGGTTAATCAAATTCTGCATGACAAAAAGACTGTATGCACCTAATTTGTTTGTCATTTAGTGAGTAAAATATGCATAAAATATATGGATTAGAAGGTTTGTTTACCTCACATCACAAGAATGAATCATTAGCCTGTTTTGCCTCTTCTTTCCTCGTATTCACTCTTTTATCCTCTCGTTGTGACAGCTACCATAAGGAAGCACTAGCGAAGTAATTACCACCTGCCTTTGACCCACACTGGCCCAAAGCCCAACACTGACGGACTGTGGAGGGCAACAATAGAAGACAAAGAAGCAGAAGAGAGAACTGACACCAACTTTAAAAAGATAGGACAAACGGGAGGAAAAAAAGGAAAACATTATGAATGACTGGTGGACTGATGGAAGCACTGATGGTGGTTGACAGAAGGGAAGAAGAGGGCTGGCAATATGAAAGCAAGAGAAACCAGAGAGGGAAAGCTTCCGACAAAAGGAAGTGGGAAAACATCCAGTAAGAACACACAGTGAGCATCTGTATGTGTGTGTGCGTGCGTGTGGGGGTGCGGGTGTGTGTGTGTGTACGTGTGTGACGACGAAGCACTCTCTAGATGGTCACAGCCCTGATAGTATTACGATACTTTATGCCAAATTGAAATACATGCTGCAAGGGTAGATTGCAGGCTGTTAGAGATTTTATTCTAAATTAAGCCCATAAGAAAATATGCATGTAAATGCATGTGCTCAGCCACTCCAATATGTGTGCACAACAAGTGAAAGCATTTAAGCACATTTGAGTGAGAGGTGCCATTATATCGCATGGCGCATGTGCTTGAGTCAAGATAAACATGATTAATATTGAATGAGGTGGTTTGTCAGCTAGATAGTCAATTTAACGATAGATAAACGCAGTAGTGTAAGCCAAGAGAGAAAAGGGGAAGCAGAATATTAGCCGAATGTGACCAAGTGAGTGAAGGAGAGCCCGAGCACTCAGCCCTCCTTCTAGATGGCTGTTGGCCTTGAAAACTTGGCACACAAACATCTTTACTCAGAGTCCTCAAAACCAATGAGGCAGTTTACTTTTATCCTCACAGCTGCGCTTTTGCTTTCTGTTTAATTGCACAATTTGGTTGACCATATTATCTCCTGTTACAACAGGAAACTTTTTTCTCCCCCAGAAGTGCAGAGGTTTTAATGCTAAGTGTGTTTTGCAGCTTAGTTTCAAAGCACCCACGGAGGTGCTTCTCATTAAGAATACAGTGGTTCATGATGCTGATTCACTACAAAACATAATGGGCCTTTCACACCTCCGTTTGCCTTTTACGAGTCCCGCTGGTGCTCTTTTGGTGACACGTGCAGTGCATGGGCAGGTTTTAGAGGAGAAATAATCACTGTCCATTTCTTAACAGATCATTTATATTATCTGAAAACACACTGTCACAAATAGGTGCAAAATATGAGCCCAGTTCAAAGACTAATTTGTAGCTGACTGACGCAAAACTGGTATATCTCCAGGCTGTATTTCAAGATGTTAAGCATAGCCTGTATTTTGAAAGAGCTACCCTCTGTTGAGGGGTGAACCTATTTCTCAAGATACCAAAGTCAAGCATTCTGTACTGTATATGGGCTGATGACAAGCTATTGTACCCCTAAAATACCCGTACAAAGTTCAGCATGTCAGGACAGAGTATGCACTGATGCCATCAGTGCATAACTCCAGAAACATTCACAGATGAGACTCTATTATTTCCTGAGTTGTGACCTGTCTCTGTTGACCCTTCCGCTCATTCTGGCTGTCACAATTCTTTTTTCCCCGCAAACGAAATGCTGCCGCAAACTCAAGGTCTCTTGTTATTGTCCATGGGAATGAAAAGTGTAAGCACACTGATTAGAGTGCATGTGTGCCAGGTATTAATTACAGTATATTGTGAGCGCCATAAATATGTTTAGACAGTCACATTGTAGAGACTGATGTTTGTTTTATAAAAGGAAAAACATCAAGCTCCCGTGATATGCTGTATTACTTTTTAAGGCGGAAACCTAGATGGCAAGTCTGGATTCATAGATTATTGAAATCTACTGTCTCACTGCTTCTGTCTCTTCCGCAGAATCTTTCAACGTGCATGTGCGCACACGCGCGTGAACTCAGGAGTTGGGTCTTGCGTCATTACAGTAGCCATCTGTCAGTAGGCGCACCGACTTGGCTATGTTTACACGCACATGTACAGTACACTACATTGAGCCACACTCCACACAAGCACGCACATTCACCTGGGAAATATGCCACCCCAGTGACCCCTTCCTACACCCAGCAGGCCACTAGGTTCTGCATGATGCATTACATTCTCACGGATCAATCACATAGGTGAAAGGTTTCCATTTTCCCTTTTTCTGTTCCCTCCCTCTCAAATCCTGCCCACATCAATGTGTCTGCTCGTCTGCCAAGCACTGATGTCATTGTCCACCAGATAAAATGATGAATGTTTAAAGCATAATCCCGCAGTATAATCCCGGAACGCTGCCCCAGCTTCTCCGGTGGTGCACACACTGACAGACAATTTGATTGACCTTATAGCATGCAAGTTTGGGACTGGGCGGAGTAAGGATATACACGCACATTTGTACCATTTTGGGCTTCAATCAGCTTCTAATAGTGATCTCACATGATTCAGAGAGAGCCAGAGAGATGAGAGATGATTTATTCTCATGGGTGGGAGACACTGAGTGAGTGAGTGAGTGAGTGAGTGAGTGAGAGTGGGAGAGTGGAGAAGGGAGGGCTGGCAGTCAGAAAGAAGCCAAGTAATTCTCACCAAAGCACAGACGGTCGTGCTACAGCAGGAGCTGCAGTTGCTCTCTGGCACATCTTTTGTACTACAGACTGCTGCCCCCTTTAGTCCATATCAGTCAAGAGTTTGCGTTTTTGGATCGCTTTGCCGCAAACGCGCACACCCACACTTCTCCAGCGCTAACAACTCAAGGTAGGAACCCACTGGTGTATTATGCACTATCCAAGGACCGGACTGCCTTCCAGCTGACAGCAGCTGGATGGAAACAAGACGTGGTGATGATGCTGAAATGTCATCGTTAAAAGTTCAAAAGGAACCCACCTGTTGAAGTGATTTGCGTCACGCAACGGGATGCAATTGTGTTCCAAAAAAAAGGTGTGACTAGAATGTTTTCGTCCGTGCATTTAATTGCATTAACTCATTTCCTATGGTTCTGTGCACTTTTCTGAGCGGTCCACAACAGCCGAGCGGCTGTTGGCTCTTTTCTGGGATCTGTTTACTGAGGGCTTATGTCGAATCAAGGCAGATGCTGGGAGGTTTTAAGTGTACGTTTGAAATAACTGCACGCAGGTTGGGGCGGGGGGGGGGGGGGGGGGGGTGGGGGAGGCAGAGCGCAGGCAGAGTTCATCTATTGGATAAAAAGCGTTTGATAAAGCAGATATTATACATGTATTATTTAATCAGACTTTGAGGCACTGCACCTAACAGCTTGGAAGTGAAAAAATAAGCCGTGTAAAGGAAGGGAAAAATGTGGACGTTCAGAGGTTTATTCTCCAGCATTGATGAGAGCCGCACTAATGAATCTATCCATCTAGTGTATCTAGCTCTCTCCTGCCCACTGGTCACTGTTTTTTATGTTTGAAATCATCTCCAGAGACCTAATTTAGAGTTTGTAGAAAGGCTTCAGCCTAAAGGACAAAAGGCTTTCACGTGTTTTTTTCCCATCACCGCAGTGTATATGGCAAAAACCCAAGCCACCAAAAGGGCTTCCAGTCATGTGCTGTGTATGTGCTTCCTGGCCACTAAGTCCCATGTTTTCTTTTTTTGCTTTAGGAAACGCTGGTTGTTTCATCCGATGAGTATGACATGCTCTTTACTGTCAAGAATGAAAATATACTCTACCTCAGTCCTCAAAAGATCTCACAATGTTGCAACTGCACCAATTTTTGTGAATTCAACCCATCCATGCAAATTATACTTGGCCTCGCAACTTTGTCCTATCACCACAATTTCCCCAGATGTTTAGCCAATCGTGGGCATTTTTGCCAATAAAATGTGTCTTTTCTATCTAGCTAATCAATCAAAATGTGTCCCTGCTTTGTGCATTCATGTCCTTGTTTACATTGACTGAGATGAAGATGCGATAACACAGTGCAACAAGACTAAAGACTTTTTGTTCCTTAATATTTATATATGTACTTATTTGTCAACATATGTGCTTGTACAAGGCCCAAGGCTCGGATAAATAATGTTGTCAATAAGTATGCGAGTAGAGTATTGTGCAAATTGATGTGTATGTTGTGATGGACACATAACACTGGAAACATCTCTCGGTACGATGCAATGTAGTACTGCAGTCTCAGTACTGCAGTACTGCAAACTACAGCTAATTAGTGTACGTTTTGTTAAATTTATATTTGTCACTATATTGTCTGGCCGCACGGTGGATGAGTGGTTAGCACATTGGCCACACAGTCAGGAGATCTGGAAGACCTGGGTTCAAATCTCCGTTGGGCATCTCTGTGTGGAGTTTGCATATTCTCCCCGTGCGTGTGTGGGTTTTCTCCGGGTACTCCGGTTTCCTCCCACATTCCAAAAACATGCATGTTAGGTTAATTGGCGACTCTAAATTGTCCATAGGTATGAATGTGAGTGTGAATGTTTGTTTGTCTATATGTGCCCTGCGATTGACTGGCGACCAGTCCAGGGTGTACCCCGCCTCCCGCCCAAAGCCAGCTGGGATAGGCTCCAGCATCCTCGTGACCCTAATGAGGATAAGCGGTACAGAAAATGAATTAACTATATTGTCTATTATTGGACAATTAAAAAAATAAGACCTACACATCAGTTCACTTAATAGTGTGTAGGTATACTTCGGGAAATGTTGAGTGCATCAACCATGGGTGTATGATTTGACTACATCGAATGTTTTTACGTGGGGGTTTATAAGCAGGTTTTCTGGAGACATTTCACTTGTGTTGGGTGGAAAAGTAAAGTCACAGGCCAAAGACTATTTTTTGGCAATGCAGGTGTGAACTTTGCTTCTTATTTGCTTTCCCACAGCCTTGAACTATTGACCTTCTTGAATGAGAAAACTCTTGAGTTTTCATTGCATGGTCATTAATCATATTTTCCCCAAACACATAATTTCAACATCTTTCTTGCTTCTTTTATATGGTTACGCCACAGGAGTTCTTTTTTAATACTGTTTATCGATTTTAACTGATCTGCTTTTGAACCGTTATTAAACCATCAATCCCTAATAATCAACATTTTGAAGGTTTAAGTCAGTCAGTGCATAATGAAAACACAGGTTAGCATGAACATGGCACTCTATTTTTCCAGTAACGTCGCTGGTGTTGATCACATAGACCAGAGGTGTCAAACTTGTGCCGTGAAGGGCCGAGACACTGCAGGTTTTCTTTCCAACTGGTCACTAAAGCAGGTGCTTTTAATGATGAACACCACTTTTAATTTGAGGGAAGGCGCTCATCATTTAAAATCTTCTGCTGGAGAAACGGGTTGGAGAGAAAACCAGCAGTGTCTCTGCCCTTCATGGCACGAGTTTGACACGTGACATAGACCATACTGCAATGTGGAACTTCAGAAGATGTTTTATTTATTTAACCATATTAACCTGAAAACTAGAAAACATGAACATTGTTGTTGAGATGATTCAGTGCAAGATCAGGACAGTGCCGCAGATCTGGACTTTGCCAAGTAGATAAATAACAGTTTGAACAGATTTATGATTTGATCAATAAGAGACCTAACACTAGCCTTGTGTAGGTGCCGTATCGACATCGATATCTCATTATAGTGTAATGCGGCACAAAAGCAGTAACAGATGCCCTCTGATTTTTGCGTACGCAAATGTTAAGGTTTTCCTCATGAGATACTGATGAGAACAAAACTTTGCTACATCCACTTTTAGGGTTTTCCCTCCTCACCGCACTCTGGGTGGTTGCTAATGGCTGTTGCAGCAGACTTAGACAAGCATTGATCCAGACATGAGTTTTAACATAACCTTTAACTCGGGTTTTAACCTTTTGACCTGTTTGCTCTGTACATGCATAAACCTGTTATCCAAAATTTGGGTTCTGGAAAACACTGACAGATTTGGAATAAAATTCATTAAAAAGTAGTTAGTCAAATGCAATTCAGTAAACAAACAACATGCTTGTTTTCACACATACCACCTATGTTACATAAGTGCCTACTTCGGGATAAACTGCAAGCACAGCATATGTTTCCCTTACTGACATGTTATGTTCATTTTATGCCTCCTTGCTCTCATACTATCTCATCTGTGGCCCATCTCTTCCAGCTGAGCCCCTTGGCCCATAATCAACGCTAATTTGCTGAGGCCAAGGTGTTTTCCTGAAACTGACCTAATTTGACATTTACAATAGAAAAATGACATTATAAACCAGCAGTATCTTTAAGAACGGTGATATGGTGTAGGAAAAAAATGCATCAAGTTTGCAGTGGTTGAATAGATAATGAAAACATGTCAAGCAAACAAAAATTATCCTTGGCAAATGCAAAAACAGAGCATAGAGCTAAACATGACACAGGTGGGAGAACAGCAGAGGGGGCAGGGAGTCCATTTTCGGAGACAAAAAGGTCGAGGCCCATGAGGACAGATGGCAAAGAAGATGGACAAACCTCAAACTGTAAAATACTTTTGGATTTGAGGAAGATGTCTACAGAGAAACATGGTTAATCTGTGACACATTTTATGCACCCACCCGCCAACTGATTTGTAATTATTTATGGCTTGTTTATTTCTCCAATAAAAGCCTGAGTGACGCCTGTTTTAAACTGCTATGTGTGCAAGACCTCAGTATTGTTTTATGGGGTCTGCAGTTTACACATACAGTTTGTTTAGAAAAACTGAATCTGCAGAAGTGTTGGGCAAATTACTTAAACAAGTAATTGTTTAAGTTTCTAGTTACTTTCCCAAAAAGTAATTAAATTAAGAACAGAATCATTTTTCATAAATGTAATTATTTACCACGGTATGTAATATTGTGTTACTTTTTCCAACTACGTAACATAATTCAAAATTCCTGACTGTGAGGCTAATGTGCTACCCACTCATCCACCATGCGGTCCAAATTTCGTTTATTCCGTTTAAATTTTTTAGAATTGCGTTTTTTTAGATTTGACACTTATTTCTTACCAGCATAGTGTGTTTGATTTTTGGTTAGCGAATAAAAGTTCCCTATTAAATGCAAAAAAAAGACCTTAAAATTTACTGATGCAATACATCAATGGATAATTGGATGTAGCACGGCTAACTTTTCGAATGTAGTCAGGAATGAAATTCCAACTGCGGATGTACATTTTCTTTACATTTTGTTTACATCTTGTTTTGAAGGCCGGAAAGATGTTCTGTGTGTGACAATGTCTCGTTACAGCTAAGACAAGCTGGGCACAAAAATATACAAGCTTCTTGTCTTTTGTCACTCAGAACCTGCACGTCGTCATCGGGCATTGTAAATCTCTGCTCGCCGTGAAAATATATTCATCCGGTCGCAGTCACACACACAACCGCACTAGAAGGCTGGCTACAAGCTAGCGAAGTGAGGAGGGGGTTCCGCCAACATTTGCCGTTTTTTTATCGTCATTTCAACTTGCTTGATTCTGGAGGGGACGGTTTAGTGTTCGTAGGCACTACCCGCCACGGTTGAGCCATCTGGAGGGATATCATTTCACACACGAGCGTTCCTCCTCCTCACAATGACAGCATTTCATTCTATGTTATTTTCCGTGTTTAACGGTAAATTGGCCTATTTTGTGATTCCGTTAATGCGGAAATTATAGGGGCCTGGTAGCAGGTGGGTGCAATAGTGAATGAAGTGAAGTCCTGATTGTTGATATTGAGATCAGTGCATAATCACATTTCCCTGGGAGCAATGATTATCCTGTTACTAACACTCTCACAATACCAGTCGGTAGGATGTAACATTGCATGGCTACCTGTTAAAGGATAGTTTTATATTATTAGCAAAATGATAGGCATAATTATCTAAAAAGCCCCCCCCCTCCAAGAAACATCAGCGGCTGAGGCACATTTTAATTCATTCATCAGGTCCATTTTGATTAAATGGTAACTAATGGCAGAAACATCAGTAGCCTCATATAGCAGAGAAAAGATGAAATGTACAAACTTAAGTACACATCCCGGACAAAGCTGAAAGGGGACACACTTTTGTCTGTATTGTCGTTAGTGATGGAAATTCCAGCTCCTTTTAGAGAGGCGGATCTTTTGGCTGCATTCACTAAAAAGAGCTGGCTCTTTTGGCGCCCAAGTGGGTCCTCAGTTGTTGGCTTAAATGGATTTATTACCAAAATGTGTATTGTGTAAAAATAATTACTAAAGTAAAAACACACAGTATGAAATCTGTATGTTACGTTTTGGTGTAGATGGGAACCCAAGATGTGAGACAGAGGAACGTGCAGCAAGTCCAAAGAGTTTATTCGGGTTTTGCATGGGAGAAAGGTAAACAAAACAGGGTTTAGCACTAAGGCTAAAAGACTGTTTTTTTGAACCTAACAAACAAAACAAAAAAAAGTCCACAAAATACAAAAATCACGGGTAGAATTTAGGGCGAAGCAGATTGCTTGTTAGGTTCCAACACGACTTACTCCACAAAATACAAAAATGATGGGTAGAACTTAGGCCAAAGCAAAGTGCTTGTACAACAAAAACAAACAGTGTAAGCCAACCACAAAAAACAAACCCAAGCCCGGGGAAAGGTCTGGGAAAAATCAAACACGGATGACAAGGATGGCCACCAGAAACATTGTGTTACCAGGAACAGGTTCCGGCGCAATCCAGGGTGACATGCCAGCTTTGAAGAGTGAGCCCAATCCAGGACCTCTGAGGGAAGCTCTGTCGACACAAACAGCAAGCCAGGAGGACAACCATTAGGGAGAGCAGTGTTCCTTTGGACCTTCACAACTCGATCCTCTACTTCCCAACGTAGTGCCCCAACAATGCTGGAACAAGGAAGAACAGTCTCTTCCTTGGCTTTCAAAGTAGGTCCCTCGTGAATCCTAGAGAGAGGATCTGGTTTACCATTACGGGACCCAGGGCGGTACGTGAGAACAAAATGGAACCTGGCCAGAAACAGGGCCCATCGTGCTTGCGAGAATTGAGTCTCTTAGCAGCCCTCAGATATTTCAGATTCTTGTGGTTTGTATACACAAACTGATGAGTAGAGCCCTCCAGCCAATGCCCCCACTCTTGTAAGGCCAGCAGCTCCCTATTATAGTTACTCTCGGCCGGAGAAAGACGCAAGAAGAACGCGCATGGGTGGAGCTTATGGTCGTCAGACGAACGTTGTGAAAACACCGCTCCTACCCTGGTCTCGGAGGCATCCACCTCCACGATGAACTGGTGGGTCGGGTCAGGGTGGGACAACACCGGAGAGGAAGTAAATCGCTTCTTCAGTCTCGAAAATGCCGTTTCAGCAGCCAAAGTCCACTTAAAAGGAATTTTCACAGATGTCAGCTTGGTCAGAGGTTCCGCAATACGGCTGTAGTTTCTAATAAAGCGCCGATAGAAGTTAGCAAAACCCAGAAACCTCTGAAGGAGCTTTCTTGTTATAGGAGTGGGCCATTCGACCACAGCCTTAGTCTTGGCCGGATCGGCTCTGATTTGCCCCTTCTCCACAACAAATCCCAAAAAGGGCATGGTAGTGGAATGGAATGTGCACTTCTCCGCCTTAACAAATAACCGGTTCTTCAGTAAGCGCTGGAGAACCAAACGTACATGTTTCCTGTGTTCTTCTAAAGAGGGCGAAAAAATCTGAATGTCATCTATATAATCAAAACCAAACTGGCCAAGCATGTCACGCAAGACATCATTAATGAGGTTCTGAAATGTGACAGGAGCATTAGTAAGACCAAATGGCATAACCAAGTATTCGAAATGGCCTATGGGAGTGTTAAACGCACGATCCTTACTAAAAACTTGCATGAGATCATGATAATCACTAGGTACGGAGGAGACATCGATGGGTTTGTCGCAAAGGTAAGGTATATGTAGAACATGCGTAAGCGCGGCACTCAGGCAGTTAGCGTGACACGCCGGGCTCCAGTCAGAAATACTTTGAGACCAATCAAAAGTGGGACAGTGAATACGGAGCCAGGTGAGCCCCAGTACCACTGGCGCAGAGCGAAAGGGTATAACAAAAAACTTAATATTTTCTTGGTGGTTGCCCGCTAATTCCAGAGTCACAATACAGGTCTGGAAATTAATCTTAGCGAGAGGCTGACCCGTCAAGTGAGCAAACCAGTTTTGAGCCACTAAGAGGAATCTTAAGCTTTTGAGCAAAGACTGCATCTATGAAACAGTCATCGGCTCCAGAGTCCACAAGAGCCTTAATCTTAGCTGAGCCCCCCTCCCACAGTACAGTACCTTCGAGTCCAACAGAGGTACCGGAAGCTGTTCGGTATTCAGTGGAACTCCCCTCCGTAGGGAATCGCCGGCCTCCCGGACGAATAGGACAGCGAGCAACCGGATGGTCAGCCTGGCCGCAATACAGGCACAACCGCAGCTTAAGGTGACGACTCCTCTCTGCTGCAGTGAGGTGACTGCCCCCTAGCCGCATAGCCTCATTGCTGTCTCGACCAATGTCCTCAGGAACAGAAGGAGAGGTAAAATTGGCAGGTGGCGTCAGTGCAGATGGCTGAAACCAAGTAGGCCGAGCACACTCCGCCATTTTCTCCTTGCTTCTCTCTCGAAGACGGTTGTCCAGCTGAATGGCTACCTTGAGTTCTTCCAAGGAGTGAGTATCATCACGTGACGCCAGCTCATCCTTCAGTCTGGAGTTGAGGCTGGAACGGAACATAGCACATAAAGCCCACTCATCCCATCCACTCTCTGCTGCCAGAATCCAGAACGTAATGGAACGTTCGGCCACTGTGGTATTTCCCTGCCGGATTGCGATGAGCCTGTCTTCAGCCTCTCTTCCCCGAACAGGGTGATCAAAAACTCGCCTGAGTTCACACAAAAAATCGGGTAGCGAGCCTCTCAGTTCAGGTCGGTTTGCAAGGATGGCGGCAGCCAAATTAACTGGCAGTGGTAAATAAAGGAATTGCATTCCCCAAACTCCCCTCCAAACCTGGCTGGATGAGGGATGTTAGGTTCCAGGGGACTGTGGAAGAGTGGCCTGCCGACTATGGCTTCGGTTAAAAAAGGACCTGTGATGTCGCCAGTGGTTGCCGCAAGTTGAGCTTCTAACTCCTTGAAGTTAGAAGACAGTGTTTGCATCATGGCATTGAGTTCACGGATGGCGGCTTCATGGTCACTGAGCATACGTCCATGCGCTGCCATTCCTGCACGTAGCTTGTCTGTCTCAGCGGGTTCCATGATGTGGCTGGGTTGTTCTGTTATGTTTTGGTGTAGATGGAAACCCAAGATGCGAGACAGTGGAGCGTGCAGCAAGTCCAAAGAGTTTTCAGGTCTTGCATGGGGGAAAGGTAAACAAAACAACAGGGTTTAGCACAAAGGCTAAAGATAGGTTCCAAAAAAAAAAAAACTTAGTCCACAAAATACAAAAATGATGGGTAGAACTTAGGGCGAAGGAAAGTGCTTGTACAACAACAACAAACAGTGTAAGCCAACCACAAGAGACAAACCCAGGGCGCGGGGAGAGGCCTGGGAAAAATCAAACACTGATTACTTGCCTACAAAAGTACCGATACAACTACGAGGACATCTGAGCAAGTATTCCCTGGAGACAGTCAGCAAGAAGCACGAGGAACAACTCGGCAACCTAACTCTGTGGCAGCTGGCATAAAAAGGCCTAATTGCCAATCTGTCACAGGTGTGTCTCCTAGGCCCAAGGTCTACTCAGCACTTGGGTAGTCTAGGCATGAGAAAAAAAACAGTGAATGGCCAGAAAATAGCAAAAACACAAAAAACAGAACCTAACAGTGTATTTTTATATAGATTTATTTAAATCGTCAATGAACAGCAACAATAAATATACTATAAAATGATGAAATAATAACCCATCTCAATAGACAAGGTCACATCTCTGCATGCAAATTCTGTTTACGATCAAGCGACATGACATTAACAAAACACCACACAAAAAGCACAAATAAAACTGTGCAAATCTTCCATGTGCCCCACTCTTTTTGCATCACAATTTAACAGAAAAAAGACGAGAAGAAACAAATTGGGTAGCTCTCAATTGGTTACCAACTACACGAGCCGGCTACAGTCGTTCATTTCAGAGATCTCTTTACATTTTACCTTTCTGCTCTATTTTGTTTTTTGACAACAGTAGCGGAACCCTTAAAGCAGGGGTCTCAAACTTGCCATGTGCGGCCTTTGTGGCCCCCATCTTTATATGAAAATTGATTGTTAACGTGGCCCCCACAAGAAAGCGAAGAAAAGGCAAGTATTTATGCGCAGAGTAAGAATAAAATTCTCAACGGAACTACGGGATGTCAATACTCAACATGACGGTCTCACGCAGGGTGTCATAAACAGACATTTGTAAGACAATCCCGCCAAGGACACTGGGAAGCAGGAAGTGCTCCCAGCAACGCTACAATATGAATGGCACAGTGTTGTGTGCGGGGCTGACAAACCAACCAATCACAGTGGGGTATAACGCTATCAGGGGCGTGACATCAACTGGGCTCGATGCAAGCAGAGAAACATTTTTCGTTGAGTGAAAGTTAAGGCAGCGTTGTCATGGAGATTTTTCTTCCCTGGCTGGCTAGGTAAGCGTCGACATTCATAACAGCTCGCTGTTCACGTGCTAAAAAGTGTTTTAAGTTGCTGCCCAGCGGGACATTATACGACGTGTATCGGTTATCTCGCTCTCCGAACGAATCAAAGGGATGCGTGCGCGGCGAGAGAAAAGAAGCGCGGGGAACTCGTTGGTGTGATTTGCCGTCTGTGTCCAGTCGCATCTGTGTGGGGGTGGGGTAGTCTGGCTGAGCACACAGCGCGTCGCGACCCCCATCCGCTCCCATGTTAAATGGAAAAAAGAAAAGGCGCTCGGATGGCATGGTAGTAGATGGCGGTTAAAGAAGTGTAAAATGTAACTGAAAACTGAAATTGATTACTGATTTAAATAGTTATTAGTTCTTAATTTGTTTATGTATTTTGTTCAATGATTGATTGTTTTATTAGTAGTTTTGTAGAGAAAACCGACAGTACAGTATGTTCTATACAAACTGACTACTAAAGAAGGGATGTACCCGAGGAAAGTTATAAACTTGTTTACACCAGGCCCTTTGTTCCTTTTATTTTGTGTTTGTTTATTTATTTGTTGATTGATTGATTGAGAATTGTATTAGTAGTTTTGCACACGACTTGTTTACACCAGTGTTTTGTGTTAAAAAATAAACATTTGAGTAGATTGGATTAAAAAAAAAAATTTTATTGTGCGCGCGTGCATGTGCGCTGAGGCGGCCCCAAGTTGAATTGAGGTTGAGACCCCTGCATTAAAAGGTCACAAACATGATTTATCTACTTTGCTTACATATATTTTATATTGTTAGTAATTATGTTCTACCTTGTTCGTTTTATGAAACAGACTGTTAAATTTGGAACAATTACATTCAATATTAATGGTCTGTATTGTAGATATTGACACCATCAATAAATGCTGTATGGCAGAAACAACGCCACAGCGAGTTCACCAAAAGAACATTCAAAACCACACTGCTGAAACAGCTCAAAGGTAAAACCATCTACACGAATTGGCATCTGAGAAAACGCTGACATGACCAAGAAACCATGCGACTTAAAAAGTCAAGGCACTTGGAGCGCCAACTGCACCACTGCACTAATCGATAATCAATAATGGAGGATACAACTCACAAAAAAACCCAATGCAGTTGTGAGGATTGAATTCAACATTTGATGTACGGGATTTATCAATATTCAGTGACATTCAGATTGTAACACATAAGTTTGCAGGACAAGATGATCTGCAATTGGAAATATTTAATTTCCTAGACCTCAAACATTTGGAATTGAACAATGATAGGGATCCAGACACAATTTTGTCAGATTTTAGAAAAGACTGCTTTCACTACATAGAGGAGCAATACACCTATAACATTAAACTAGGGATGCTCCTATCAGGGTTTTATGCTGTCGATTCCGATACCGATCATCCAAGACTAAAATTGGCTGATCACGATCACACAGATTACAAATAAAATTTTCCAATTTATTGTATTTATTTAGGGGTGCCCTATAAAAGGGAAAAGTCGGGACAATTCCAAGGTCCCTTTACCGCTTCCAGGGGGCCTAAAGATTAGGTAATTACTAACCAAATTAGTAATTAATTAATAATAAATTGGGGGGGGGGTAACATGATTTTTGTCATGGATCCCAGAATTTTTGGCTGGACCCCTGCTAATAGGAATATCATATGTAAAAAGGAACCATAAAATCAAATTCATTTAGACGAAAACATATTTTACTTACAAATCACTTGTGAAACTGAGGTGCCTTGTTTAAGGAAATTTGGGCAATTTCCACCGCTGAAAAAGGCTGGATATCTCATCCAGTGTATTCTATTATTTTTACACAAATCGGCTGATACTGATCGGTGGCCGATCGATCGGAGCATGACTACATGAAACCAGGAAACAAGTTATCAAATATTCAAATCAATAGCAAAAAGCGTGTACACAAACCACAATAACATCACACAATATTTGAGTCAAATCAAGGAAATTTACAAAATAATCGCAATCTCAAACTTGGATTGAGGATGAGAAAGGCATGGATTTTGAGCTGGAAGTGTTTGAAAGGAACTACATCAACAGGAATAACAAGAGTGGAGGAGCAATGGCTGTGTATGTGGACATCACCAAAAAACAACAGCTTTGAACTTCTTCCCACAATGCATTATTCCCAGCAGAGTAGTGCCATTGCTGCAGGGTCATCAGAGGGAGCTCAATAGATGTTTTTTTATTGTAAAGTTGTATTGGAACATGTCTTGCATATTTCCTGGCTATAGAGTGTTAAGTTGCTATGTGATGATTTTCAGACTGCTATACTGAGTAATGACCTCCTCCGATTTCTGATGGGTTGACAGGCTCGTCATGAGTTCCCTTATTGCTCGTGATTGGGTCCTGCTAAAGAAAGAGCTACTGTTTCCTCATAGGATATGTCACGAGATTAGATCATGGTCATAAACCAGCGGCACTGCTGTACAAACCACAGGGTACAAAGTTTAAGGAAAAACTAATGGCTTATAGAGCAGAAATTAATGTAGTTTTGAACTGGGTAAAAAGCAAAAAGGTAGCAATATGTGAAGCTAGGAAAATGTAAATCTGCTTTCTTAAATGTATTGTACGGCATACCCCAGGGTTCAATACTGTCCCCCCTACGTATAAATAACATTATCGTAGTTACTTGTAGTCACGACAGACCTAAAGTTAGTATTATAGTATTTGCAGACAATACTACCGCATTCGGCTCGGGAGATCGCACACGTGAACTAATAAAAAAAGTCCCAGATGAAATGACTGTACAAAAAAGATGGTTTGACAAATACGTCGGAACTCCCTCTGCACAGCTGTCAAACTATCACTGTTTTATAAAAACATTTTTATGGCTAACGCACGCTGTTGCCCATTCCACTGATCCATGGTTACCAAAAAGGGTGTGAGTTTACTTGCTCAAGGTCACTGTCTCCCATTGTTGTCACGTGCTCATGTTTGTCAAAATGCACTTCAAAAATTCCCGTTTTTTGGGGGCGGGGGTATGAGCAGTATTACCTAAAGGAAAAATGAAACTTTGAACACTTATACACACGAACAACGCTAAAAACCTTCAGCATATAGGTATGTGGAATTAAATTGTGGAACGGCTTGAGTGAAAAACTCAAACAAAGCCCTAAAATGAACCTTTTCAAAAAACAGTACAAGCAGTTGATGTTCACCAGGGTTTCCCCTAGCATTTTCTGAAGCTGTGGTGGTGGGCTGTATGGGACTGCCGCCACTGAGTCAGGCCGCTGCCGCTTCTGCAATTTCTTTGTTATGACATAACAATTTTTACGACTTATTTATTAATGTATTTAACGTTTTTCAACAACCAGCACAACATGAACCGAGAACATTGCAAAACTGTTCATTTAATGACAGTTCATTTAGTACAAAAGCACTTAAAGTGAGACTCTAAAATATTGAGCCTCCTTTGTTACCTGACCTATTTAATCCAATAGTACTTACTATGTGACTAGTACAAAAGTACAACATTTTGTACTATTTCACACAAACCTAAATTCCATTTGATGCCTGGTTTAGAGTAATATGACTGCATTAGAAATGAATCGGTCAGTAATATAATTTTTAGTTCAAAATAACACAATTAAATAATTAGTAATTTTGTTATTGAAATCTGTCCTGCATAAACAATATAAATTCAAAGTCCAGGGTTTTGATAGCACAGGTGTATCCAACTATTAAAGCTACTTTGACAAAAAGAAAGGAGGTGAGGTATTTGTGAGTTATTATTTGATATTTGTGTGCTCCAAACTTTTAAATTGTACTTTATTTACAAAAGCACATATCCCCTCAGTGTGCTCATTTGTCATTAAATAAATGTTTCACTCATGTTTGCGTAGAACAAAAAAAATGCTAAGAGGTGAAGCAAATCTTCTCTGGTGAACTACTCAACTTAGACTGTCACGGTTGCGTCTTCTCATGGTGTAATTGACCCCGAGGATGCGGAGAGCAGGACTCCAAAAAGGTCAGGATAAAGAAGTTTCTTTAATCGTGAATGCTGCTGTGCACCGGCAGCAAGGAACAGAGCAAACCACAAACTGAACTAAATAGCCAAGAACAAATTAGGAGCAGGTGCGAAAGAACGAAAAAGGAAACGGAACGGAACAGAACAGGAAGTACTACCAAAACAAGAGTACAAAACAGGAACTGAGGCAAAAAAGGGAACAAAAGCAACACTGTCACTCATAAAAACATACAGAGCATGACAGACATATACTGTAGAGTGCTTTGAAGACAAGCCATGAGAATTATAACTGCTACGTTTGGCACTTAGGTGGACCACAGATACAGAGACAAGAAGTGAAGTAACAAATCTTGAATTATGTTCAAAATGTTAAAAATAAAGCAATTGGGCAAAAGACCACACCATGGAATGGTCCAACATAAAAGGAACTCCTAAAAGTGAGCAGGAGAAGGCCATGGTCCACCAGGTAGTAGGGAAAGCAGTTCAAAAGGTGTAAAAACATGAAAAAATTGTAGAATGAACATTTGAACAAAGCAAAATATGTGGCTGCAAAACAGCACTGGTGTCGTGGGAGACACAAAGGAATAATCCAGCATTGCTCAGCTGTCAGCTAGTGATGGCCAGTGCATCAGTGCACAAACAATCATTCACGCTCACATTCATACCTATGGACAATTTTCAGTCACCAATTAACCTTACATGCATGTTTTTGGAATGTGGGAGGAAACCCCACGCATGCACAGGGGGAACTCCACACTGAGATGCCCAACAGAATTTGAACCCAGGTCTTCCAAATCTCCTGACTGTGTAGCCAACATGCTAACCACCTGACCACTGTGCAACCCCATACATGACTAAATTAGAACTAAAATCACAGAATTTAATTAAGTAAAAACAGAAGAAAGACAAAAACAAGACAAGTTGGCAGGACGGAGGGGCAGTCATTGGCAGACAGACGAGACTAGGATGAAATAAATTAAAACTAGGGATGTCCGAAAATATCGGGCCACCGATATTATCCGCCCGATATTGGCATAAAAATTGGCATCACTCTATATACACAATACCACATACATGACAATACATGCTTCTTAAACTGATAATTCAACTGTAAAATAATATTTAGTTGGCAAAGCTGAAAAGTACAAACCCTGGTTAATATGGCCAATACATCGGGTTCTAAACACACCAAATGGAAAAGGAGCTAAACTTATGAATTCTTCATGAATTCTTGTGGTTTTTTATTTGTGCACATGCTGTAGATGCAGCTGTAGCATAGCTATTATAGATGCACATTTTCACTCTTCCAGTCCAGATCTTTTTTACAAACAACTTCTTTTTTTTCTTTCTCAGAGAGCCATTGGAGAAACAGATAATGATACCGCTTATCTTCATTAGGGTCGCGGATAAGCTGGAGCCTATCCCAGCTGACTTTGGGCAGGAGCGGGGTACACCCTGGACTGGTTGCGGGTCAATTGCATGAAATAAACCAAGTTTAATAAATTCATTCATTCATTCATTTTCTATACCGCTTATTCTCATTAGGGTCACGGGGATGCTGGAGCCTATCCCAGCAGACTTTGGGCGAGAGGCGGGGTACACCCTGGACTGGTCGCCAGTCAATCGCAGGGCACATATAGACAAACAAACAAACACACTCACATTCATACCGATGAACAATTTAGAGTCACCAATTAACCTAACATGCATGTTTTTGGAATGTGGGAGGAAACCGGAGTACCCGGAGAAAACCCACACACGCACGGGGAGAACGTGCAAACTCCACACAGAGATGCCCAACGGAGATTTGAACCCAGGTCTTCCAGATCTCCTGACTGTGTGGCCAATGTGCTAACCACTCAGCCACCGTGCGGCCCAGTTTAATAAATATATATTTAAATATATAATTATATAAATAATTTTTACACTTCAGTTGTCGTGTGTAACAAAACAAATGTATAACAAATAAATCACAATTCATGTATTTTCTGTAATTCAGTAATTCTCAGTAACAGAAATGTTCATTTAAAAATACTTGGAGAGCCATATGGAAAAAATGAAAAAACAGCCACTCATTCCTGACCTTACTGACTCGAGACTTTTTCCGTTGCACTGGGTGGGAAGCCGCTTAATCATTGACCAAAAAAATTGTTTTTTCTGCACTTTGTTGTAAGATACTGAATTAACCAGTGTTCAAGGCCTTGTAAATACATATGTGGGGAGAAATTAATAATGACTTTTCTAGCCACACAGGTCTCTAGTGTTGCAGGAGCAAAAGAAAGAGGGATTAAAATGGCTAGCAAATCGGTTGGATAGACAGAAAAGAGCAATGAGGACAAAAGGAGTTCATCACTGAACTGCTGTTAATTTCCTCTGCCTGTAAACAGCATCGCCATCTATCATTTCTCCATTTGCTAGTTCTACGGGCGCTTCTACTTTTTAGACTTTTTTATGCTGCATCCCTCTTCCTTGCTTTTCTTCTGTCTCCCAACTTGGACAATCTTTCTTTTCCACCTTATTTATCTGCATTGTTTGTCTGTAGTGTGAATGAATGTGGTGGCCTCAGGTAGGAAAACAATTGGAAACAGAGGGAGAGAAGATGGTGGAACTAGACTACTGTCTTTTTTGTTTCTCAAATAGCCCTGTAGCGGTCAAACATACTCCAGTTTCTCCTGTTGGAAAGTTTCTCTCTTTAGCTGAAGAGAGCTTAATTCAGAACACCAGCAAGATTAAAGGTGTATAGCATTGCAACACCAATCCGAATTTAAAGAACTAAAACAAACGATACAACACAGACCTAAATTGGTATAATCATCCGTACCCTGTCTTTAATAGAACTTATTGCTCAGTCCTTTCATAATTATTATGCGGGCAGTCCACAGTGGCCGAAGCTATCAGGACTTACGTAACACCCCAAGCTGGTGTAATGATGGATCCAACATGATGAAGGACGCCAAAACCCCTTCAGGAATCTGTTCCCCTTGTACTTGACAGATTGGACATCAGTACCATTTTTTGGATTAAAACAGTTCCGTTATGTCAGGGTGTTACTATGCATCCCAATACAGGCAATATAACATATAAGCATGGCGGCTTTACAATGCTTTTCCCCCTGTGTTTCATTGCATGTGTCCAGTGTCCCTACTTCATCCACTCTAATGCATGAATGAATAATGCCTCAATAATGTTCAGCACAGCCCTCACTATAGTGATGCTACTACAAGAAACAACGAGAGAACGGAAATGCTTCGAGCTGAAAATTAAGCAGCTGGAATGATCTGAACAAGACTAGAGGAGAAAGAAGGGAATAAAAACAGGTCCGAACTGATCCAGGATTTATTGGCTCTGCTGGTCATAAAGGAGTTTTAATGCACACATTACATTATGCCAACCAAGCTATGCTACAGGTGAATGATGACTGCTCTGTCGATGCTCTCCTTCTCATCGTTGCTTTCACTCAGGATGGATGGCTTTAATACAGAAGGGCTTCACAACGCTGGGTGCATTCTTCACTGCGAGGATAAAAAACTATGGGCTCAACCTCGTCCACCTTGAAACCATTTCCTCAACTTGGCCTTTGGCTTTTTATTTGCCACCCTCTCTCTTCACAGCACTCCCATTCTCTCAGTGCAAAGAGGCTCCTCTTTGAATGTGTCGACTCATATACAAGAGACAATAAGATAGTGAAATCTATTGACACAAATGGATGATACTCTTTTAAGCATTCGTTCAGTCACACCCTGGATGAGCCAGTACATCAGTGGTCTTCATATGACCACAACATGCCGCCAAAGCTTTTCATCAAACATAATTCAAGTTCAGGCAATCTTCAGTTTATGATGTGCCATATTAAAAAACGTACTCCCCATAAATTAATTAAATAATTTTCATCATTAATTTTCAACTTCATTTTTCCCAAGTAATCACGCATACCTGCACATGCACAATGGCATAGTGTGTGTGTGTAATCTGCTAATTTGCTGCTATCGCTGTGTATCCACTCACTAGTAGCCCTGCTTCCACGTACTGGGACAACGAGGCTGAATGTCTGACACGAGGGATTGCTCTCTCCATTCATTCCAATATGCACAGATACATGTAGAGTGAACCCTCGTACCATCCAGGCTGTGTTGTTGAGAGAGACGACTCAGACCGGAAATTCAAACATGCATGTATGCACATGTCAATTTATTGAGGCTGGCAAATTATCAACTTTGTGATAGGCTCCAGCATACCCGCGACCATAACAAGGATAAGCAGCATAGAAAATGGATAGATGGATGGATTTTTTTAAATCGTTGAATTAATTGGTTTGTCTGCCGCACTGTGAATGAATGGGTAGCATGTTGGCCTCACAGTCAGGAGGTTCCGGGTTCAAATCTCCGTTGGGCATCTCTGTGTGGAGCTTGTATGTTCTCCCCATGCGTGCGTGGGTTGTTTTCTCCGGGTACTCCGGTTTCCTCCCACATTCCAAAAACATGCATGTTAGGTTAATTGGCGACTCTAAATTGTCCATAGGTATGAATGTGAGTGTCAATGTTTGTTTGTCTATATGTGCCCTGCGATTGACTGGCGACCAGTCCAGGGTGTACCCCGCCTCTCGCCCAAAGTCTGCTGGGATAGGCTCCAGCATACCCGGTACCCTAATGCAAATAAGCGGTATAGAAAATGAATGAATGAATAATTGGTTTGTCGATTATTGTGACAGGCCTAAGGTCAGGTTATGGTTAGGCCAGCAGAGAAGGCCTTGCTGGCCCTGACTGTACACTACATATACATAATGAGCAGCATTTGTTTTACACAAATACTGTTGTTGTCTGATGGGCTTTATTCGGCTTGTATTCATAGAGCTGGTTGCTTGTTTCACTCTCAAGAGCTGGTAACTCTGGAGGGCTTGCATTTAAACAAATATACAGTAGTAGCGACGCGACTAGAAAACATGCATTTACAGAAAATGTAGTGGGGAATTAATTTTGTTTACTTTGTAATGTTATGTATAATGTTCTCAGGAATATAATTTACCCGCGACCCTAATGAGGATAAGCGGTATAGAAAATTAATGAATGAATGAATATATCTTACGGAGGTACTTCTAATTAAAAAACAATTCTGGCCCTTGGAGAAATGTAATTGGTCCTAAAGTGTGGGCTTTATACATATCCTAGACAGAAAGCTTTTTTAAAAACCTAATACAACCAATTACTGTTGTAGTAGTTGTCCTAATTCATCAATTTCAACCTCATAAGTTGCTGACCTAGCTGCTATTTGTCCCCATTACAAAAAATCAATTGGTAGCAAATGACTGCAAGCTTTGTATTTGTAGTTGATTAATTGAATAAATAGGTATCAAAGATTTAATGGATATTCCGCCCAGTCAAATGCCCAGGAAATTAGGGTTTGCCAGGAGACGTGGAAATGTGGGAGTGAAAGGACTGGAGAAGGCCGAAGCAGGAACGAGATGCAGAGAAATGTAGCTAAACTGGAGAAAAGCTAGAGCATGCTCTGCTTTTGCTCTGACCTGGTTCCAGTTAATCCGCCCACTTTACAAGATGAACATTACCTCCACACTGTATTTATAGAGCCATTCGGTGTGTGTCTTTCTGTGTAAGCCCGTCTGTATATATGCTGAATTATTTTACAGTGATTTCAGGTAGTACTGGCTCAGGGTTTCTACCAGAACTCGTGCAATCATGTAACTGATATGTTCTTAAATGTAAGTATAATATTCTTTAGAACATCACAGCTCAGTTGCATGCCTACAAAGGCCAATAGCTCTTCCCGAGTATTTCATTCTCGATCCCTACGTTGATCACGATGATCTTGTTTATATTTATACTTGATTTTTGACATTGTGGGGCACAAAAAACATTTGGACATACAGAATACGTACAAGATGTTGACCAAAGGATCGAGACAACCCCATTACACATGTAACAATTCCTCCACTACATCGATGAATGGATTTATATTACTATAATGCAACTACATCGATCTGTACTCATCAAATTGCCACTCCAGACGACATATATCCATCATTGTTTAAAAAGGTAATCAACAGATTGAATAGATACTAGGAAATGAAGAATTGGATTTAAGCACAGCAGGCTTTATATGGAAGTGGTACCCGTATATCTTACAGAGCTTGTAGAACTCTATCAACCCAGTAGAACACTGCACTTGCTGAATTTACAATTATTTGTCACTCCTGGAATGTTTAGAAGTAGAACGGGAGGTAGATGCTTTAGTTATCAGGCTGTTATGGAACCATCTCCCCGACTCAATCCAGGGGAGAGAGACCCTCTATTTAAAAGTCAACTCAAAACCCACCTCTTTGCTTAAGCATATAGTTAAAACTGGCCCTTGATACGCTGATATGTATCAGACAATTGTCTATGTTCCTTTGTCTAAGACTAAGACTTCTGGCTTGGTCTACCATGTATCCCTCTATGTTTTTTATATCTCAACCCAACAGGTCAATACCGACGGCTGCCCCACAGAGCCTGGGTCTGTCCAAGGTTTCTTTCCCAGAGGGAGTTTTTCCTTGCCTCTGTCGCCAAATGCTTGCTCATGTGGGGTTTCAGTTGGCTCTCTGTTGAAACCTTCATGTGTAAAGTGCCATGGGATAACTGCTGTTGTGACTTGTCGCTATACAAATAAAATTGAATTGAATTGACTGGGGTGCACGGATGACGTTATATAAAGCTGAGCGTGCGCGCTCTGGCAGGAGAGTCTGTGTGGACATTCTTTAAAATGCAATCTTTCATAGGATATGGGGAGTATTTTAATTGGTAAACATGTTTGTTAGCTAGATTACTTCTTTCTCTTCAATTTTGTATCAGATTTATATTGAGTGTTGGACCCCATCGAAAGTTAAGTCCAACTTGAAGCCTTTCAAACTCATGGATGGGAGCGTCAGGACACGATAACAGGTATGTAGCGACCCTAAAGTTGTGCTGATGTGCATGTTTGTGTTCTGGTGGTCTGACTGTTTTGGGTTGCTGTGGATGCACCAGGAATGGGGGCGTGTCGTTTAGGAGTCAGTTGCGGGAACTTCATAACCATCTGTGGTTATGAAGTCAGTGTTGCTGCAATGTTAGCAATGAGTGCTAAACTGATACTAAAATTAAAGTCCAACTATCATTAAGTGAGCCAACGTTGAAAATTCCTTTTTGACATTTTTGTTATTTTAATGTCACTTTGCTCTGTGGGTTGTATTTGCACAGCATGGTGCAATGGCAATATCACTGGTGCATAATATGTGTAACCATGCTTCGAGACCATGGTGGCGCTTTTTATCATATCGGATAAACAAAATTTTGGTCGGTTAAGTCCCTACTGAAGGCCCAAATACCGAATGCTCCAGCATCCAATGCAAAAAAACACTGCACATTTCAGAATGGCCTTTTATTGTGGGCAGCTGATGACCTGGGAGGTGGGGGTGGATTACCTTGGCAGAGATTTGTAAAAAATAATTGAGAGAAATAGGTATATTGTGTGTACAATAAAGGTTTTAAATATTTGAGTTTAACTGGTAAAAAAGGGTAGCAAAAATAAAAGTGTTGCTTTTTTATATTTTTGAGTATTAAGAAAAAAAATGTTCCATTAGTTTTCACCTACACCAACTTCCACTCTTCTGGGAAGACTTCCTACAGCACATATTTACATCAAGATGTTCTCCAGCCCAACTCCTGATTCATTAATAAATTATTTTTGCCCATACAATGTACGTACTATGCTTATATCAGTACTACTTGGTTTGTTTGTTTTTTAAAATACACTGCGGCTGCATAGAGGCATCCAAATTCTCTGAGTATAGCGCAAGCAAATTTCCATTTCAATATCAACAGCCATTACTATTTAATGACCCGTCTTCTTACACCTCTACCAAAGATGCTAACCCTGCAGCGAATTCAAGCTCCACAGGTATACTTAATCCTATAAGGTGTGAGCAGAATACCCACACCCTTTTCAAAAATAGATAGGGCCCTGACAGTCCTACATTCAGCTTCACAGCCAAGACCTCTTTGTTGAAATGGTCTTCAGCCCAATGACTCCTATCCAAAACTTAAATCAATGCAGCGTTATTCTCCTCCTTGTCTTTGCTCATGTTAATTTTCTTCACTCTCTTCGAAGCAGGATTTTTTTAGCTTCTGTTAGTCCTCTATCAAGCTGAATATTTCACAAAATGATGTTTTCTTCTATAACTTAGGCCGATCACTCTCCCATGGAAAAGTTCTCACTTTGATTCTTTCATGCCCTTTACGTCTGTCATCCACACCGCTTTGCTGTCTCTCATTCTTCTTCCTTTGTCACGCTCCGGGTTTTAGTTTGCGTGTCAGTGTGTTTAGTTTCTATTATTAAGCTTGTGTTCCGTGTTATTTTCTTATTTTGTATGTTTTTGCTGCCTACCCTTGTTTTGCATTTTCTGTAATTACGCACACCTGCTTCTTGTTTCTCACTTTCTATTTAGTGCAGGTCTGCACTCGCTTAGTTGTTGGAGCATTGTCCTTTGTCATTTGTTGCCGGGTTCTTGGTTTTGCTTCGTCCGGCCTGCTGCATTGCAGCGATAGTTAATAGAGGAAGCTTTTCGTTACCTGCTGTGAGTCCTGCTCGCCGCATCCACGGGGTCGCCACTACAACGCCACCATGCCAAGACATAAACGTGACATCCTTGTCATTTTCATCTCCATCTTATTTCAGCCTCGGATCGCTCGGCATCACTCCTTATTTCCTTTTCTGCTTCTCACTTGCTCTCACCATAAACCTCTCATCTCGCTCGATCACACTTGTAACTGAAGTGTTCTTAAAATAATTTAGTGACTTGTAAAACTAGTGGGTTTTTTAAATATACTTTCTTATGTATTTATCCTCCAAGTGTTTGATTTCCTTGTCTAATTTAATAATCCTACCTATTCTAATTTATTTGTATTTATTATTAACAATTGATTCCTATTTTATCACTTTTTTTAAATTTTAATCTTATTTTGTCCTTATATCAAAATTTTTATTTCTTCATTTTCCTTAACACAGTGAAGATTTATTGTGTTGTTATTTTAACTTGATTCTTGATATTTTTAACACCTTCCATTCTTTTCACACAGGAAAGTTAATATTTTAAGAATATACATTTTTTTAATAACATTATGATGTGAATGAATTATCAATAATACACATGGAGAAGGGGTAGGATTAGCTTCTTTCTTTTTTTCAGACATATTCAATTGTGCAAATGTAACCATGAGATGTTCCTTAATGCAACTTGTAAAGCATGTCTGAAACAAATTAACCATACCTTGACAACGTTAATTTGCACTGTTTGGTACCAAGGCTTCTTGCTTTGACTCAGAACCAGAAAAAACTGAAAATAGATTGTTCATTTCAGGTGTCTTAACTTACATTTTACACTGTATTTTTGTATTTGCTGACCAAAACATTAAGCACGCCAGGACGTCTAATGCAAATTCAAATTTCAAAAGTCCCTCTTTTATGAATATAACAATATGCATTTTAACCACAGTGCAATTAAATTGCTGTTTTATGTAACCAAAATATTACAAACAACTTTGAATGCATTCCTCACCATCGCAAACTACTGTATATCCCAATCCCACAAATGAACTAGAGCTGTCAAAAATAAAACATTATCTATTTTATTATTTATAACATACGTTAATTTTTAGCATAATTAACGTATGTATAACTTGACCTTCCACAAAGCTATCCATACCACTGAAAATAGCTCTAAAGCCTCGGTGCTCCTGCAGCTCATAAGCTGCTGATTTCTATCCTCATGTGTGATGGGGTATTCATCTCCTCCATATACTGTATTTCCGACGATGCGTTACAGCATTTATGAAGAAACAAAACAAAGTCCTGCAGTGCTTGAATGAATGACAGGCACCACCAAAAATTAGCTGTCTGGCACTCCAAAGCCGATCCAAAACATCCATCAAAAACGTGTGTAATATGAATGACCGTATTCACCAGAGACGTCTTCTAATGGAGTTGTACCTCTTATGTGCTTAATATACAGTATCTTACATAAGAAAACAACAATAAATGATGAGCGAGTATAGCTCCTTGCTCAGTCATGGAGATGACTAGGTGCAGGTGTGCAGCGCGTCCAATTTTCCAAGTGAGTCCAAAAGTGACTTGCTTTTTTTCCAAAAGGTGTACCTTTTGTCTTATCCATGAGGTCTGGCTTTTACTTTGTGTAGTGACTGTCAAGTCTCATTTAAAGTCCCCTCTGGGTGTGGGGAATTCAGGTAATAACACGCTACAATAATGCAATGTCCACACAGATGATCACGTTGGAGGTAATATCATTTTCATTGCAATAGGATAAATATTCATTAATTCATTCATTTTCTATACCGCTTGTCCTCATTAAGGTCGCGGGTATGCTGGAACCTATCCCAGGTGACTTTGGGCGGAAGGCGGGGTACACCGTGGACTAGTCGCCAGTCATTCGCAGGGCACATATAGACAAACAACCATTCACACTCACATTTGTACTTATGGACAATTTAGAATATAAATAAATAAATTCTATGTCCAAAACGGAAAACTATTGTGGCAGGTTGGATAAATAGAAGGTATGAAAGCAGTGCAAGTGATTGCAAAGTCTGATTAATCTGTATAATCTGATGTGACAGCCTAAAATGAACGTATCATTAAATCAATACATCTGTAGTGGCAAGCTCATGTTCTATCAGTTTTCACTATTTAATATTAGTGAATTATTGTGAATTAATTTATCTCAGAGATTATTATGTTATCTATCTATCTAGTAGTATGCATTACTATACTAATATGACTGATATTTCAGGAGTGCACATCCATAATACATTGGCTTCCTAGAAGAAATCACTGTAATGTGTTGATTAATGGCTCAAGGTTAGAGACAGTTTGTCTGTAGAAAAATCCTTTTGTCTGGGAATATTCATTTTGTCTTCAACCATCAACCTCAACCATCATAAACAAGTTCCTTTGACGGTGTTCTTTGCTACCTGGGCATGCATATTCTTGCGCCTGATTTCCCCTCCTTACTGAGTGTGTTTAACTATGCTTCCTCCCCGGCTTTTGGGGAGACATTTGGACTACGATGCAATCTGTTGTAAACTGTCTCCTTCTGCAGAATAAATTCCAAAAAGACCAATTTGGCTTTGAGCAGTTTATCTTTTCTTGCCACTGCTAATGGGAATTTTCCACCACAAATCAAGGAAGTCAGCTCTTTGACCTGTACAATTGTGTTACTGGTGACATGTACGGTATATTTCATCTATACTGTAAATAAATGTAACATAGGATTTACTACAGTGATCATTGCTATTTAGAATTGATTTATGAATATGTATCAGGTTCTTGTCTTCTCTTTAGAAATGTACTTTGCGAACATTCAATTTGATACAGCATATAGTAATCCCTCATTTGTCACAATTATTTGGTTCCAATAATTTGGCATTCCTTATTTATGAATCAAATATTTTTGTAGAGCAAAGAATACCTGTTTAGTACCTTTTAAATATTATTAGAACCCTATTACATACAGTAACACTCCTATGGTCGCTCGTATTAGCCATAGGAGCCATATGGTATGCAAAATACAAGAAAATACGCCATTTAAAACATAAATAAGACTTGTGCTCCTGTGTGTTTTAATAAATGTCTTTCTGTAGTCCCAGTGGTAAATGAGGAATGAGCCTCAATGAAGAATTTGCATTGCTATTTCTCTTCCTTATGAATTATTTCTATGTGGGTGAGACTCTATTTTATTGTCATCATTCCCCACCTACAGAAGTGCTTTCCATTTAAAAATTATGATTCCTCATCTTTACAAACATATTCATTTTTCATATGTGAAGTCCTCTACTCAGAATATGCTGTTCAGACTGCCAGTGGCTGAGTGACTATTGTTCTGGTTATCATCTTCTTCAGATTGTGATAACATGTACAAGTCAGATATAATTTGAAATACAAAGCAGATTGTGACATTTGAAGTGAAGACATTCACGGTTAATGATTTATGGTATAGTACTCAATGATGTACTACCCAGCTTGGAGCCTACTGACTAATTCCATCATGGTGACACGCATGGTGTCCCTCCGTAACATGTAAGTCTGAATGCGATAGTGTTCACGATTTAAGCGGTTCTTTTAACATGAACAAAATGAACCGAGGCGCATCTGGGAACCGTTTTTTTCCCCCCAGTTGCACTTAAGCCAAAGATAGTTCAAGAGTCCTCCTAAGGGTTAAAAAATTTTTACAGAGCAACAAAATGCACTTCAAGACAGTTCAGCAGGTTATTTAACAGTTTGTATGTTTTGTTCTTCTGTGTTATTAACAATGTTCTTATGTGGAAATTGTTGCACTAAAAGCGGTTTTGCAGAGAAATTCCTTAATGTTTACTACTGTTACCCTACTGATGATGTGTTGTTGCAATAGTAATCCACACACATAAACGGATTTTGTGATTTTCTGTAAAGAGTAATTCAAAATAGTGACATCTGTCAGGATTAGCTCGACTCGGCATGGTGAAACGACCCCGGGAAGAAGCGAGCAGGACGACAGGCAGGTACGTTCGGAAAAGAGTCTTTTAATAATAAAGCTGCGAGGCAGGAACAAAAACAGGTCAGTAGGAAAACGAAGCACTCACGACAGAGACCCGACAAATGACTAGCACACACACCTGAACATAAATAGCGAGACGAACAAACGAGGAACAGATGCGTGTGATTAACCAAGAAAAACCATGAAATTAGGAAAATAACACCGGAAAAGCCCACTCAAACAAAACCCAAAACTGTCACGGGAACAACACCCGGATCGTGACAGTACCCCCCCCTTAAGGACAAATTCCAGACGTCCTAAAAAGTCACCAGCAGACGGGAAGGGCGGTGGGAGGACTGGTGGTGGGCCACCAGCAAGACCCCTACGGGGGTCGGCCGGGACGGTGACGCAAGCGAGGCCGGTGAGACTCCTCCGGGGGTCGGCCGGGACGGTGACGCAGGCGAGGCCGCCGAGGCGTCACCGGGGTGGGGGGCGCGACTGGAAGGCCCTGCGCCGTGGGGGGCGCGACTGGAAGGCCCCGCGCCGTGGGAGGCGCGACTGGAAGGCCCCGCGCCATGGGAGGCGCGACAGAAGGGCCCCACGCCCTGGGAAGCGCGACAGGAGGCCCCCGCGCCCTGGGAGGCGCCACGGAAACGCCCTGCGCCCTGGGAGGCGCCACGGAAGCACCCTGCACCCTGGGAGGCGCCACGGGAGGCGCTGGAGCCGACGCCCTGGGAGGCGCCACGGGAGGCGCTGGAGCCGATGCCCTGGGAGGCGCCACGGGGGTGGCGAACGGTGGCGTCCTGCTGCGTGGCGTGGCTCTTGGCAGAAGCCGCGCGTCCCCCACCGTCAGACAGGCCGTACTAGCCCCCCCTCCAGAAGGCGGATCCCAGACGCCGTCCTCGACCGCCACAGGAACCAAGGAAGGGTGGAGGGAGGCTTGGAGGAGGGCATGCGACTCACCCCGTCGACGTCTCGGCACCACTGGGTTTCTCCGACGACGACGGGCCGGCGCGTATGTGGAAGGTCCAGGCCACACTGACGCCATAGGGATCAGCTTGCCGCCTGGCCCCCACATCATGCCCTCCAGCTCCTCCGGCGAGTACCGAGCCGTCTCCTCCTCCATCGCCCTAAAAAACAGGCGGGACCAGTCGCTCTCCGGGGAGCAATATTGTGGTCGGGTCATTCTGTCAGGATTAGCTCGGCTCGGCATGGTAAAACGACCCCGGGGAAGAAGGACGATAGGCAGGTAAGTTCGGAAGAGTCTTTTAATAATAAAGCTGCGAGGCAGAGGCAGGAACAAAAACAGGTCAGTAGGAAAACGAAGCACTCACGACAATGACCCGACAAATGACTAGCACACACACCTGAACATAAATAGCGAGACGAACAAACGAGGAACAGGTGCGTGTGATTAACCAAGAAAAACCATGAAATTAGGAAAATAACACCGGAAAAACCCACTCAACCAAAACCCAAAACTGTCATGGGAACAACACCCGGATCGTGACAACATCACTGTCAATGCAGAGTGATATGGTGGATTAAAATTGGTCAAATAAGGTTGAAATGAATATTTTAGAACAATTCAAACTATCTAAATCTAAATATCTAAATTATTTAACTCCCAGGATAAAGTTTCTTGAATAAAACGAGTTATGGGCCAGGCTGGCTTTTTAAAACTTAATATAAAAATGAGCCAAACGAGCTATTTCTTTGAACAGCTCTTTGGAAGGAATGGCTCAATGAAATCCAGCTCCCCTCAAAGAGCCATAAATCCCATTTCTAGAATGCGGGTGATGACTCGTTGTGTACATGATAGTGTTAAGGACCCATACACAATAAAGATACAGGATGTTTAAAAAATTCATATAAACATTCGTGTAAAGTATGTCTGTTAATGCGCTGTGCATCCATTATTCTCTTGGTCTTGTCTTCGTCTTTCAGATTTCTGTTCTTTATTATCTTTTTAGTGTCTTCTCTTAACCTTCCCATGCTCTGCTTCCCCACCTAAATTTTTAACTTAAGACTTGTGCTTGAGCAGCATTACAAACACATCCATGCTGTCAGAAAAGTGGATGCGGACGTACAGTGCATATTACGCAATATACAGTAAGTAGCCTGAGTTTGTAGTCTGAGTGTGCATAAGCGCAGATCACCCGTGATCTTAATGAAGACAAGCAGTATAGAAAACAGCATATTCTGCTGTTGCTATTGACTTTTTGGTGGATTGGATGATTGAAATCTGAAGAAACGAGACATACAGTACATTGGCAAGTTTACTAGTTATTCTTTAAATAAGAACTACGTAATGTTGACTACTTTTCATGCAGGTGGGTTAGCATCTGCCTGCAAGACCCCCTGTGTTAATTTTATTGACATTTCTTTAGCCACCCTGTCATTCAGCCATCATTACAGTATAAAAATGTCACATGATCAAGATTACCTATGGCTGCTGCTGAGAATACATTTTTACATAGGATGCCGTTGTTTTTGTTATAAATAACCCATTTGGATTCAAAATCAGCTTAATTTGTGTTAATAAAGAATTAAAAATGATGTGTGTGTTGCCTACCACACATTAATAAAATAATCTGCTTCAGTGGCACAATCCAAAGGAGCCGAGGTGAGTGCCAGCTTTTAACACTGAGAATACAGTGAAAATCTACAAAGTTATTGTTACAAAAAAATGTCAAAGTGTGGAAATATTTTGAAAAGGGTAAAGATGACCCCAATAAAGTAAAGCTCAACTTGAGTCAGCAGCTTCTTACACTTCACACGACAACAACCAGCAGCGTTGAAAACACTTAAGGCTGTTAAGTCAAATTATTTTATATTCAGACTGTGGATTTTAAACCAAGAAATGTCAAGGTTTCAAGGTTTTTCTTCATCTTGCTTTCTGTCCTTAAAAAATGAAGGTGCTGTTGTTGCACAGCTGCCATGTTTATTTGAGTGTTTTAGCCTTTTTCTTTGAGTTGGAAATGGTAAATGAGACCTGTTTAATTGTAGGTACCACCATTAACACCGGTCCATAGTCCACTAATTGTTGACTGTGGAGACAAAATCAAACAAATGGAATTTAACTATCAAAATGTCTTAGTTGGAGAGAGCCCTTTTAATAAGTAAGCCTGTGAACACCAAAACTGAAATAGAACAGTACCAGCACAGACACAGCCAGTATTTACTGATCTTCAGCTGTTAACATGTACAGTAAATACAGTACATGTCTATAATACTATGACTAAGATCAGACTATTCGACATATTGGACACCACTTCAAATATGACTATTGTTACGGCATGCCGTTCACACTGCTGCGTATTATAAGAATATTAACAAATAACAATGTAAGAATAAATATTGCCTCAATCAAATTATTTTTTGAAGATCGTTGCGTGGGTAAACATAGTCTGTGGTATTGTTGTTTTCTTATAGCTTAGTGTGTCTATGTGTACACACTCCATTTTTCAACCCCATTCAGTAGAATTCTCGGGGTCAAATGTCTTGATGGTGAAGGATATTCTATGCTGCTGATGCTTTGTGTGTACGATAATGGCACAAACACACTACTTTCCACGTTTGTTCACCACAACATCTGTTGAATTTTTAACTAACATCTGAAGCACACATCCGTTGTAGGATGTGCGTGTTTCAGACAGGAAGAGTCTCATTCAGTGGTGTTATATTTTTCATGTCCAACGTGGTTGTTTCTGCATCATAAACTTTGCATGTGAGACTCATTTTTCACCATCCGCATGCCTGAGTTAAGCATGAAATATATGTTCTTAATCATCTGTGAAGATTTTATGAACACAACAACAATAATGATGTCGATGTAGAAAATATTTTTTATTATCTAGTGGTGATTGGTGGGCCGATATTATCGGCCTGATATGGGCACAAAAATGTAATATCGGCAGATATTGGTATCGTGTTTTTTCTCTATAATTAAAACCAATTTTAAAAAATACTGTATATAGGCCTGTGATTTCCCGTATTTTCCGGTGCACAAATGATGACATCATCAAAGCGTGTCTGAAGCGTGTAAACAACCGTGTTTGGCTAATAACAAGCCTGCTTGCTCTGTACTTGACTAACAATATGCCTGTGGTGTCTCCTTCGAATATTAAACTTAGTGTTTGCAATTTGCAATGACTTCCATGCATTGGTCATGAGAGGTCATGCTGCCCTTTGTCACCGATTCTGTTCATAATCTTCATGGACAGAATTTCCAGGCGCAGTAAAGGCGTTGAGGGAGTCCAGCTTGGTGACCTTAGGATCTCGTCTCTGCTATTTGCAGACAATGTGGTCCTTATGGCCTCATCAGGCTGTGACCTTCAGCGTTTACTGGAGCGGTTTGCAGCTGAGTGTGAAGCTTCTGGGATGAAACTCAGCACCTCCAGATCCGAGGCCATGGTTCTCAGTCGGAAACGGGTGGACTGTACCCTCCAGGTTTGGAGTGAGGTCTTGCCTCAGGTGGAGGAGTTCAAGTATTTCGGGTTCTTGTTCAGGAGTGAGGGAAGGTTGGAGCGTGAGATCGACAGATGGATCGGTGTACCATCCGCAATAATGCGGTCGTTGTACCAGACCGTCGTGGTGAAGAGGGAGCTGAGCCGGAAGGCAAAGGTCTCTGTTTACCGATCGATCTACGTTCCTACCCTCATCTATGGTCATGAGTTATGGGTCTTGACCGAAAGAACGAGATCGTGGATACAAGCGGCGGAAATGAGTTTCCTCCGTAGGGTGGCTGGGCTCACCCTAAGAGATAGGCTGAGGAGCTCGGCCATCCGGGAGGAGCTCAGAGTAGAGCCGCTTCTCCTTCACATCGAGAGGAGCCAGTTGAGGTGGCTCGGGCATCTAGTCCGGATGCCTCCCGGGCGCCTATCTGGTGAAGTGTTTCGGGCATGCCCAGCCAGGAGAAGACCCCGGGGAAGACCTAGGACACGCTGGAGAGACTATGTCTCACAGCTGGCCTGGGAATGCCTTGGTGTTCTCCCGGTGGAGCTGGAAGAGGTCCCCGGAGACCGGAGAGTCTGGACTTCCCAACTGAGACAGCTGCCCTCGAGACCCAGACCCGAATAAGCGGAAGAAAATGGAATGGTCATGCGAGGCGGAACCAAGACTTCTCCCTTCAATACTTCCAATTTCCAGGGTGAAAGCCATCAATCGCACTGGATGGCCAGTCATTTGCAGTCATGCAAGATGCCGGATTCACCAAACCTCCTCATCAAAGTTCCTGGAGACAAGCTTTGCCATGGCAAATTGCAAGTATATCTCAGTTGTATGGTTACCCGACAATGTACAATGTTATTTACAGCCACATCGAGAAGCTATTCATTTGCAGATATGTGTTAATTCAAGGAGAGGAGATACTGTGTGTGATGTTATACATATCACTATTGGTTGTTTTTGGAATAGGAAATTCAGATTTGGACAATATAAAAAAGTAAGTAGGGCCACACGGTGAATGAATGGGTAGCATGTTGGCCTCACAGTCAGGAAGTTCTGGGTTCGAATCTCTGTTGGGCATCTCTGTGTGGAGTTTAAATGTTCTCCCCGTGCGTGTGTGGGTTTTCTCCGGGTACTCCAGTTTCCTCCCACATTCCAAAAACACGCATGGTAGGTTAATTGGCGACCCTAAATTGTCCATTAGAGTATGAATGTTAGTGTGAATGCTTGTATGTCTTTGTCTGTCTATATGTGCCCTGCGATTGACTGGCGACCAGTCCAGGGTGTACCCCGCCTCCCACCCAAAGTCAGCTGGGATAGGCTTCAGCATACCTGCGACCCTAATGAGGATAAGCGGTATAGAAAATGAATGAATGAATGAAATAAGTAAGTAAAAAATCCCTATTATGTTTTTTTACTGTTACAAATAGATAATTTGACTCATACAAGAAGTGTCTATGGTGTCACGATCTGTGTTTTATTTGTGACAGTTGTTCTAGTTTCATGTTTTTTCTTCCCTCCTTTAAGTTGTCTCCGCTTGTTTAATTACACACACCTGCCTCCCGTTACTGTCTTGCTATTTAAGTTCAGGTGTGTGCACCCTTAGTTGGTCGGTTCATTGTTGTGTTTGGTTTTTCTCCATGTAACGTGACGCTCTGTTGTTCCTGCCGCTGCTTCCCAGCATTATTTTTTAAATATTCCTGCCAACCATAACTGCCTGACGTCCAGCTCTCTGCATCCTCGGGGTCGTTACACCATGCCGCGCCGCGCTAATCATGACAGAATGAACTGACCACGGTTCAACCTCGCGGAGAGCAGCTCGCGGAGATGGAAGAAGAGTTGGCCAGGTATTCGCCGGAGGAGCGGAAGTACATGATGTCGGGTCCAGACGGCACGCTGGTCACGATAGCGTCGGTGTGGCTGGCAGCCGCCACACACACGCCGTCCCGCCGGCAACAGAGAAACCCGGCGGTGCCGACTCAAGGACGTCGACGTGGTGAGTCACGTGCCCTCCTCCAAGCCTCCCTCCCCCCATCCCTGGTTCCTGTGGCAGACGAGGACGGCGTCTGGGATCCGCCTTCGGGAGGGGGGGCTAGTACAACCTGTCTGGCAGTGGAGGACGTGCAGCCGCTGCCGATACCGGCACCTCGCTGTAGGTCTCCGCCCACTCCATGTCCTAGGCAGCTTTTCCCGGCTTCGGCAGCCCAGAAGCTGCTGATAAGCCGCTCCTCGCTGCAGGACTCCACCCACTCCGCGTCCGAGGCAGCGTTCCCCGGCTTTGGCAGCCCAGAAGCTGCCGGTCGGCACACCCCGCTGCAGGATTCCGCCGATCGCCCGCCAGAGGCAGTTCCCGCAGGCGGCAGCCACTCCTTTGGCGCCTCCCAGGGCGTCGGTCCCGGTGCCTCCTGTGGCGCCTCCCAGGGCGTCGGCTCCAGTGGCTCCTGTGGCGCCTCCCACGGCGCAGGCTCCAGTGCCTCCTTTGGCGCCTCCCACGGCGCAGGGCCTTCCAGTCGCGCCTCCCACGGCGCAGGGCCTTCCAGTCGCGCCTCCCACGGCGCAGGGCTTTCCAGTCGCGCCTCCCACGGCGCAGGGCGCTCCTGTCGCGCCTCCCACGCCGCAGCGCGCTTCTGACGCGCCTCCCACGCCGCAGCGCGCTCCTGTCGCGCCTCCCACGCCCAAGGTTCCGGTCCTGCCTAGGTGTCTCCGTCCCGGAGGGGTCTCGCCGGCCTCGCCTGCGTCTCCGTCCCGGCCGACCCCCGGAGGGGTTCCGCCAGCGACCTACCACCTGACCTCCCGCCACCCTTCCCATCTTCTTGTGACTCTTGGACTCTTTTTTTCATCGTGTTGGACGTCAAGGATCTGTCCTTGAGAGGGGGGTACTGTCACGATCGGTGTTTTATTTGTGACAGTTGTTCTAGTTTCATGTTTTTTCTTCCCTCCTTTAAGTTGTCTCCGCTAGTTTAATTACACACACCTGCCTCTCGTTATTGTCTTGCTATTTAAGTTCAGGTGTGTGCACCCTTGGTTGGTCGGTTCATTGTTGTGTTTGGTTTTTCTCCGTGTGACGTGACGCGACGCTCTGTTGTTCCTGCCGCTGCTTCGCAGCATTATTTTTAAAGATTCCTGCCAACCATACCTGCCAGACGTCCAGCTCTCTGCATCCTCGGGGTTGTTACACCATGCCGCGCCGCACAAAACGTGACATATGGACTGATCCTCATTAGCCAAATGCCTGTTTATAGAATATACATTTAACGGAAGGATTAGCAGCATTACCTACTGCATGTGCTTACTTTCTGTCCATTTATGATTGTGATTCACTGTCAGAATTTGAACAACATATGAATGACATCTGCACAGTGTTACACATTAGATAAGCTAAGAATGCATAACACTGTTAACATGTGAACAAACATTTCTCTCTATCAGCTAGTTTCATATTGGTTTTTTGTTGTTAGAATCAGGGCTATCAAAAATAACTAATTTATTTAATAAAGTATGTTACATTTGTATGTAATTAATGCATTCAAGCAAACCAGTCTTTAAAGACAGCAGAATTATTTATTCTGAACTTAACACATCAACAGCAGTGCATCACATCAACACCATAAAACAACTCACAAACACGTTTCAGGGACACATAACAAAAACAGCTTTACAACAGCTTTGTCCTAGCTAGGGTGACCGGGGCATGCTGGAGTCTACCTCTGCTGACAAGAGGGTACACACTGGACTGGTTGGCAGCCAATCGCAGGGCCATATGGACCACCATTCACACTCACATCCGTACCTATGGACAATTTAGCGTCTCCAATTAACCTAACATGCATATTTTTGGAATGTGTGAGGAAGCCGGACAAAACCCACGCATACACGCACAGGGTGAACATGCAAACTCCACACAGAGGTGCCCAACAGAGATTCAAACTCTGTCCATCTATAAAGCTAGCTGTCTGTCTACCTATCTATCTATCAATCCGTCTGTCTGCAAAGAAAAATTTTGAGCTGTTCAAAATTTGCGGCACACATAATTTCCAAAAAGGCACCATCAACGCATCATAATCTATGCCTAAACATAATGGTTGGTGCGTATAAGAGCATGTCTCATTCACATGAATAGCTTAACTTTTCCACCACTTCTTGGAGAAAGTCGGGGGAAATTAAGTAATTTCTGGAGCCTCTTAAATATTCCTTGTAATTTTCTGTTACTAACTAAACATAATGCCCAAAGCGATTTTAGGCAACAGGTCCCATTCCCACATTGTGCATGCCTTCTTTTTGTAGTGTCTGATTCTTCTTGCTTTTTCTGCTTTCTCTTTTTGTAGCTGTAAGATAATATATCTAGACTTTCTTGTCTGCAAAGAGAGCTTCTTCTCCAGAGTTCAACATCTTGTAGGTTGCTTGCAAAGAGAGGAATAAATGAAGCTTCACGGATGTGGGAAGTTGTGGGGCCAATGCATACCCATGCAGGAAAAATGCACATCCTGCGTACTAGGTTGTAAACTAGACCAAGTACTGAAATACTGAGTACTTGGCTTAGGTGTAAATAAGTTGTGCAGGAGAGTGGCATTTTGTGCCAATGTGCACCACTTTCGGTTTTGAGTGCCGATTGCACAAATATTGTGTTAACACGTCTTTTTCAGGTATGCCATCTAGACGACATACATTGCTGTGCAAATTGCACAAATCAGAGGCAAAATGCGTGCAAGTGTAAACACAGCTTAAACGTGTCATTTTTACCATGAAATTTTCTTTTGAATTCTGTTCAGCCACCAAACTGTATCACTGTGGGTTTCCTATCAATTAGCCAGTCCATTTTGTACACATATTCCCACTATGCATATTCGACTGAATGGATGTACACATACAACGCATGAGTGAGTATGGTTCTCACGGTCTTGGTTTTTCTATTCTGTTTGGCAGAAAGAGCACACCGATTGCTCGATATTGCATGACTGTAAACTCCAGACCTGCGTACACATCCTTGCATTCAGGTTTAATCCAGGGAGGAGAAAAGTACTCTTCTCCCTGTGGGTGTACTTACTGTGCAAGACTGGCACAGACTTACTCTCCTAATCAGAGGAGTGAAAACATAGGAAAGCAATAGGTAGAGACAGAAAGGGTGTATCTTAATGGAATACTGCAAAATATCCACAGTGTGTACAATACGTGTAAAGGATTCACTGCTGACTAAGAACCTAACGAGGGAGAACAAATTTAAAGTTGAGATGCACTTGCTTATTTTTTGCAGTGTCACCGCCACATCAGAAATAAACATGTCAAAAAATAACGATACATTGTTAAGTTCATTAAAAATAGTAGCAAATAAACTTTGCACTCACCAATATATATGGGCAAATGTGATGATTTAAATTTAGATAACAATACATAATTAACTTCACATTTCATTCATGTGGAGTAACTTGGCCCTATACCTATAGCCTAGCATCTTACTTTACTGTTGGTGTGTGAAAAAACAGAAGGCAATCAAGGCACTTCCCGCGCTAAATAAAGGAGCTGGATGGTGGCGGACACAATTGTAACAATTGTTCTTAGATTTCCAAAGTTGCAAATTTTGTCAATATTATTTGTGTAGCAGAAAGTGATCAATAAATAATGACTTCCGCTGAAAGTCATTGTAAAGGATGGAATTACAGTTAAGATCAGAGCTACTCAATGAAAACCTGATATTTCAGGTTTCAGGTTTTTGGTGTCCCTTTTTCCCAATATCCATGATTAAATCATCAATTAAGAAAAGACCAGACATTATCCAACATTGATTTCATCATCACTACTGTATAATTTAATAATGTAACATTTACAACCATGGAATTTCCATTTCAATTTCAAAATATACATTGAATAGAAGATCCTTGTCAAGATCCCTGCAGGTTTGGAGAATGTGCCATAGATATTTTTTCATCCTAACTTAATCGTTGTTAAGTTTGTTTCTAGTCGTGTGGGTAGACATACCCTAAGTCTTTACAGATGCAAAAAACCAAGACACGCACGCACACACACACACACACACACACACATAATAAAGACCTGAGATGAGAGTCGCACTATGAGCAGTAAGGGAATTGCTGTTTAGTGCAAGCTGGAAAAGCACTCCATAGTGACACAACACAGAGAAAGAAATTAAAGTAATTGAATTGATGCTTCAGCACACACACACACACAGACACAGACACGCAAATATGTGTATCTATTATATGTTAATGTGTTTCTCATGTGTGAGTAGTTGTGTATCCAATATACTTTATTTTCAGATGATCTCTGCCTATGTCTTCATTTCCCTTGAGTATTCTTTGTTGCCCCTTGCAACTCTTCTTCTTCCTTCACTTTCACAATATTGTAATAAAACCTGCGACCGACCCGGGGGGGGATGTGTGCTCTGCTCAATATCCAGCACACGCTTGTCAACTGGGGCAGTGAGCTTGAGAGTAATCAGTGGACCAATTCCTGTTTAATGTTTTGCAGACCAAAGTGGTATTAATGGCAAATATGGTGTGCGCTTTGAGCTGCACCTCAGATATTGATTGTGTTATTGTTTCCTAATTGCACTCAATGCAATTCTTACAAGGGTTCTTACATTTCTTCTGACAAATTCCAAGCTGCAAGCGCTGTGCAAACAAGCTTGTTTTCTATGTTTTTCTTTCCTGCTTGCGTATTCTAGCAAATCACAGGCATTCTGATCAATAAAGGCTGAGCAACAATTGCATTACACACTGATTTACACTCAAGAAACAAACCCAGAATCATCAAGAGGGCAACAAATATGTGGTGATTATCACTAATCTTATTAAATGTGAGAAACATAATGGCAGTGGAAAGCTCAATTATTCCACTGTGTGCTGGCATGCTGAAGCTGTGTCCGAGATGCTCTTAAACGCATTTATTACATTTTCTCGCATTGCACACACAAAGGCAAGCCCGGCAGGACCAGTGGTCGTAAAGTACAGCAGTGAGGACCACATTTCACCTCTGTCGTTTCCATTTGTGTAGCAGTGAGAGCATCATGGGATGCAGAGGTTTGCCATGCTAGTTGTAACCGCTGATGTTCTTCTCTGCAGCCATGTTGTGCAATTTCCATGATCAAACCTTCAGGACTGCTCAAATGTGAATGTGCTTGGGCTGATCGATTAGCTGAGAGCAGCACTGAGGTGGCGTGAGACTATAAATGGAGGTAGATGGAAAGTCATATTGTTTTAGGCAGAATTATCCAGCGGTCTTCCTTAAACGATAATGAAACAATAAACAAAATCACCCAAACCTGTTCATAGGTGGGTGAAACTCTAATATTCTATATTCTGCTATCACGTAAGTGTTATGAATATGTATATAGTTACATGCATATTTTTTCCCAAATTCCATTATTTCCGTTGTAAGTTTTTAGAATTGTGCTTTTGGGTTAGTGAACAAAATGTCTATTAATTAAATGCAGAAATCCTTACATCCATTGATGAAATACACCATAGGCCAATGTTGCTTTGCTATTGAGAAATGCATGTAGCCTGGCTAACTTTTCTAATGGGATGTCAACAACGTGCCTTTTGTCTTTTTAACTTAGAACCTGCACATTGTCTCGCTCGCATACATTACAGTGGTAAAACAGAACACGGTAAACACTCATCCAGCCTGAGTTGCACACACACAACCTCAATAGTCAACTCTGCTCCCGCTAACTTCCATTCACGCTAAGTAAGAGAGGACTTTCCAAGAGTTTGACATGTTTAGTTCAGGAAGAGCAAGTTAGTGTTTGTGATATGATCCCGCCACAATTGAGCGGTCTGCCAAGGACATACTTCCCCACACAAACGTTCCTTATCATCACAATGACCTTTCATTCACATTACAGTGGAACCCCAGGATACGAAATTAATTCGTTCCAAAAAGATTTTTGTACGCCAAATTTTTTTGTAACCCAAACATTTAACATGAAAATTGACTAATTCGTTCCACTAACCCGGAAGACCCCTCATACAATGGAAAAAAACACCGTTTTGCACATTTTATACTGTATATTACTGAGTATTGTAATACAAATGTAATGTAATGATAAAACCTGAAATAGAATGTATATTGAGTTAAAATTCTAAAAGTTTCTTACCTTTAATACGCAGCGAAGTGCAGTACGGCATTTAAACTGGCAGCAATAAACCAATCAGAGAACATTACGTTGTACACTTCCGCCATGCCTCTAGTAGGTATCCTACCGGTATGCGCCGGGAGAGATACGCCACCATATGTGAATGGATTGTGGATGCCTGGGCAAAGGTATCTGCTTTAACTCTTGTCCGAGCTTTTACGAAAGTCGGAACAGCCGAACAGCCGACTAACAACAAGGCTGAAGTCCGACAATGATGACAAGGAAGCCGGCATGTTTGACGGCGAAATTGCCCAGCTGTTCAAGTCAGATGCAGAAGATGGATTTGTGGGAGAAGAGGGATAAAAATACAGTGAGTGTATTTTTAAATAGTTGAATAAACTCAACTAAACTCACTCTTTTTCTTCCGTTGCCTTTTTTTGTAGACTGTATATTTTATCATGCGCTTTAAAATACGGTAAATCAGGAAAATTCCAAAAAACAAGTTTTGGTAAGATCAACAAACTTTTGTAAAGCAAATTAATGTTTTTACAAAAATTTGTAAGCCAAAGCAAAAAAAATCATAAAGGTATTTTTGTATACCAGATTTTTTCTGGGGCATTTTAACTGCATTCCACTGTATTTCACTTTCCGCAAGATTCCCCGTTTTATAGTGAATTACGTTTTTTGGCCAATTCCGCCATTCTGCAGAAATCATAGGGCCCTACTTGTATGCTCTTTGTGGTGCGTGTCTAAGTAGGTGCATCATGCTCACATGTGATCTGACATGCAAGGCCTGTAAATTCTGGTTCACAGAGGCAGAAGTAAGCTGAGGCCAGCCACATATCCACTGCTGCTCCACAGCTATTCCCATGACAAACCCATTGACTTTCTTACTGAAATATTTTATAGGCATGCTCATACAACTCAGTTTGTTGTTGTTTTTCCTGACCAACTCCAATGGGATACTTTAAATTGCTTACTAACGTTATGCTGAAATGATGTGCAGAAAAATGTCTCTAGGTCAAAGTATTAAAATTATAGGTCATATTGCAGTGGCTTTCAATATTACTTAAATCAAACTGACGTCCAAGATTAGCACACAATACACTGGTTAGGTAAGCATGTGTTTTATAAAATCAAATAAAATCCAATTATACACTTGCAAATTTCATTTGTACAGAGGCCCCTTGGGATCATGGGGAAAAATAATTTTTTGCAAGCGCCCGCAAAACTTTTGCAAGATAATACTGATAATTTTGCAAGAAAACACGAATGTTTTGCAACCCCAAATTTGGTCATGGACCTGACCATACATTACACGAAGTCATGCTCCAAGTTGTTACACTACCAACATCATTTCTCAGATTCAGTATCTGCCGTTAAATCTCAATAGTTCCACTTTGATCAGGAATTAGATTAAATACTATAACATTTAACTTCTTGTTGAACTTGGGTGAACAAGGTATTTCCATGTGTTGCACTGCACCAATCAGTGAGGGTTTAAACCAGGGATACACAAACATTTTCATGTGAGGGCCACATAACTTTTCCCTTCTCTGATGGCGGGCCGGGGTAAGTTCACAACAGAGAAGAAAAAAGAGGTGCCTAAACGTAAACATACAGTATTTATGAAATCTCTAGGTTCTTCACAGAAAAAAGCTTGTTTTGGCCCTGTCTACACGTAGCAAGGTTTTTAAAAGCAAATATATTTTACTACCCTCTCCGTGTAGGAAATTTCTGTCCACACTGCCTTAATTGTTTCAAAAAACTGCATCCACATGCTCTGTCCACACGTAGCCGGGTATCTCATAAAAACAAAAGTTTTTTGCACGTTTTTGCGCATCATCCACAAAGGTTTTCAAAACCTCCAGCCGAAGTGTAGATTTGGAGAAAAGTCCGGTTGTATGTTTACCTATGGACACAATAACTGCAGTTTTGAGTTTCCAAACGTCACTTCCTGCGACACCGTATCCTGTGACGTCACACTTCACACACATCAGAAACAACATGGATGACCTCAGAACTGACGATATTTTCTTGCGACTTGTCGACTTTGCATTCTAAATCAACGTTTAGAAGTAATGCTTCCTCCTTGTCAGTCCACAACAACGAGCCTGGCGCCATGTTTTATGTTTTGCGGAAGTGACTGGGTGACAGATGGTTCTGACTGGATAGAATTTTAGTACTGCAGCCATGACGGTGGCTCCCAATGCATTTATCCGGTTATGTGAGGATGCATTTTTTTTAAATACGAGGTCGTGTGAAAGGGATAAAAACGCAGTGTTAAAAATAACCTGCTACTTGTGGACAAGGCAGACAACGCGGAAATGCCATTTTAAGCGCATTTACAAGCATGCCAAGCCTCTAGGTGGCAGTAGTTGGCCAAATACTGCTCGGCACACGATAGGTCACACAAAAGCAAGGACTCGTCCGTGCACTCTAAAAGTTGTATTTATTTTACAATAAAATACATTTAAACAATCATGGTGAGAAAAAAGAAGATAAATATAAAATTAAAAAAATTAGCAACGTTTTTTTAACAACTTTATTTAACAAATGCAACTTACAATAACAAACAGCGACACAACAAATCAGAAAAATATCTCCCTTTGCAAGAACTTTGGCTACGTGTAGACAAACCGGTCTCGTTTGTGTGGCCAGACTAAAAAAAAAATCTTACTGCATCTCTGGAGGGCCGGCTGAAATGTGGAGGCGGGCCGTAGTTTAGACCACTGGTTTAAACAAAGTAATGTCACCTTGCACGACGTTTTCCTCCACAATTCGCCATGGCAATGGGTGTCATTTTATATTGTAAACCTGAAAAGCATCTAGATTACGTTCTGTTACCGCACTTGGCATGCAATTTGTGAGTGAAAATGGTACATAATACGTGCAACAACTTCTTGTTCCTGCATGGGTATGCATTGTCATAACCATCTCCCACATTCGTGAAGCAGTCATGGCATTATTAGTCCGGCTTTGCCCCGCATGAAGCCACCTTATTGCAGGCAGCACTATTAATTATTTCTTATCATTAATTATTCTATTTGCAAGGAACCTACAAGTGGGGAACTCCAGAGAAGAAGTTCTCATTGCATAAAAGATGTCTATATTATCTCGCAGCTGCAGTAGTGTTACCAAACTAGACCAGGAGATAATGCAGGCAGAAGAAAGCATAACTTTTACCAGAGAAACGAAAGCATGGACAGTTGAAGTAAGTTAATGGCTGATTAGAAGATATCACTTTGGGATCAGTTATTAGAGGAACTTTACAAGGAAGGTCCAAGAGGCTACAGAAATTACTTGAGAATTTTCTCTGACTTATTCCAAGAGATGGAGGAAAAGTTATTCCTTCATGAGAATGAAACCCACTTTCATCCGGACCACGCGTAAAGTTTGCAGTTGTGCTACATTCAGGACTAGCTCACACAAGTGGCAAGAAGACTGTGCATGCCAGAAATTTTTAACATTTTAAAATTTTCCTTCCATGCAACCCCACACATTTTACACATACTTCACACGTATGACCGGTTTACTCATTGGAACGCATAATTGCGGACCACTGCAGGGACAAAATTTGTGCAAGTGTCAAGTGATACATGCCGAATGAGTGAATAGAATTTTTGTGTCAATCGTAAAAGTGGACATGTGCTGTAAAAAAACAATTCTTTACTGCAATTGAAATGGGTACTGTATATTATTACCAAAATCCTCTTAGCAATGCCGTATATTACTCTGTTACAGCAAAAAGCGACAGATACTGTAATACATTACATTTGTAACGCTGAGCTTCAATAGGAAAAACCTGACGAGCTGAATGTGCTCGGCCATGAGCGCCTCCACACTGGATTTTTTTTTCTGAGAATAACCTTGATTTATCACCTGATGTTCTTCTCCTCAATGGTGATAAAAAAGATATATTCCATTCATTTTGGCGCTTCCCTGCAACCTCGTCTCTGCACTTGTGAACAAGCGCCCTCACACATTCATATACACACACGCACACACAAGCAATTGGATTTAGGCTGGTGAAGTAAAAGTGTGATGTCTCAGATAGCCTGGTGTGTCTTCACACTCTGGGTTTTGCATGTGGATCTCCGCATGCAAAATGCCATTGTACCGTCTTTTTCATTCGTTGCTTTTTTAGTTCTACTTGTAGTAGTTATGAAGTTATGAAACACAATAGCAGGAGAGACATGATATTGAATGCCAAGACGTGTTTTTTTGTGCTTTCTCTTTTATCATAAAAGAACATTTTTATGTTGAATCTTTAAAAGCATTTACAGGCAGCACATTCTCAAAACTAATCATCACAGACCAGGATTGACTTGATTTGTTTCTGTAATCATGCTTATTTGTTAAACTACTATTCTGCAATTCTTATGTAATCAGGTATACCACAAATATTGTATGTACGTACTTTTTAATGTGAAGCTGTGCGACATGGCAAATAATCCTCATTCATTGTTGACTGATTGACAACATTGTGAGCAATGTGTCTAAAAAAGAAATAGAAAAGAATAGAAAAAAAGAATAGAAAAAAGAAAGTGCTCACTTTCCTGTGGTCAAAATAGCACCTGCTGCTAAAAGAACCCAGCTTGGTTCAAATGTTCAACCACATTGAAATTGTCTGCTTTGTGTTTCATCCCTGAGATGTTCCGTGCGCCTGATGGAGGATGCAGGCAGTCTTTGTTAAAATACTGTATTGCAGCAGTTGCCTTGTCAGTATGCCTGTCTATGATGCTGGGGCCAGCCCTTATTAAAAATAAGTCACATTATCACATGTTCACACATGTGCGCATACACCTTTGCAAACTTTCACACACACAAACACACACAAACAGTTGTGAAGCCGTGAAGAGACACAATCAAATCTGCCTCTGCAGTGCTGTGTTTTGCACCTCTGCAGTATTTTCTTTATTTTCCTTAAGTTGCATAGCCCTATTCTCTTGTTCTTTTCCCTTTCCATCCTTTAGCATCTCTTTCCTCATCTTTCATCTTCCCCACTTCTCCATTCTCATCACCCTTCTATTCCTTCCATTTTGCCTCCTACTCTGCCTGGACTTCAAGGTTTGTTGTAACTCGTTATTCTGCACACACAGGTGTTTCTACGGCATCTTTAGATTGTAACCTTGGATTAGAGGGTCCTATTACACCCGTGTTTTCTTGGACGCTCCCTGGGGCGGGGGGCGTTGGGGGGAAGGGTTGTTTCGGCTCCAGGTCTCAGTCGGCAGCAGTGCTGGGAGGAGTGCCTGCGTGCCTGCGTGTGTGCTGTGTCTGTGGGATTCCCGGCGGCCGGGTATGGTGGTATGGCCCCGTGTCTCGAGGGAGCTCGCGGTGGTGCTGCTCGCTGCATTGGTGGGGTGGCACATCCAGGTGCATATGTGAAAATGTAGGTGTGTGGGTGTATGCGTGTTGGCATGTGTGAGTGGGGGAACAGGGGTTGGTGTGGGTACTGAGTGTGGGTACTACGATGCCTTGCGGCAGTTGTGTCTGGGGTGGCCTGGAGCTCCCGGGGTGTTGAGTATGGCCCTTGCTTTGGAGGGTTGGGTGGCTTCTGGGCCCGGGGGGTCGGGGACGGTTGTCCTGCTTGCCCAAAGCTGGCCGGCCCCCGGCGGGTGTTCCGGCGGTTTGCGCCCAGGCCCCCCTTGTGGCCCTTGCTTGGCTGCCAAGTGGCGTCTGGCCGAGTCTCCCTTGCACCTCTTTGGAGTGGACTCGCGGTTGCGACTTGGGGGTGTGGGGGCGGGCCTTCCCCTCTGTAGGGAGCCTGCTGGGGGACCGTGCTCCGGCGTCTTCCTAGTCGGACCCTTGCTTTTGGAGGGAGTGTGGTTTGGGATGCATGGGTGTGTTCACCACAAACATCTCCTCATTCTCTGTTTCAATCTGATGCAGTTATCCTGTCACTGCAGAGTAATGTAGATTTTATGTAGATTTGTTGCGCGTGTCATCTGGATGGTCTTTGTTCAAGAGGTTCTGTTTCTTTTCTCGATGTTTTTCTTGTATGTTTATCATTATTAGTACATATGTACATATGTGTGTATACATATATATGCACACTGTATGTGTGTGTATGTATGTATGTACTGCATGGATATATGTATGTGCACAGTATGTGTATTTATACGTGTACGAATATGTATGTATGTATATATACATATATATATGTCTGTGTGTATGTGTGTATGTATATATGTGTGTATATATATATATATATATATATATGTGTGTGTATGTATACATATATATATTAGTATTATCTTTTTAATTTTTTTTCCCCTGTATTTTTGCTTGACTGATGTGACTCGATATTGCTGAAATTGTGATTATCATGGTTGGTTGTATAATATGGTTGAAATATGTTTGTGAGGTTCTTCTGCACCCTTTCTTATATCCCCCACCGCATCCCCCCACCCGTCCCTTTTCAGGTCGGGTCCGGCATCGAAATGTGGCGCTACAAAATTTATAGTAAACGCAGTCAAATGTCAAGGGAGACTCATTTGGATTATGAAATCTCCCTTGGCAAAGAAATTTTGCTCAGCATTTAAAGACAGCTTGACTCCCATTCAGCTGTTATGATGCTGGACACCTTGGGGGTGGGTGGGAGGGGGGACTCTTGTGACCTCACAAGAAGCATATACCTAAAGAAATGAGCCAAATTGCTATCAGCTAAATCAAGAAGTCAAAAATATTTGGAGCTGCTTGAAAATGTATATTAAACCATAATTCCATAAACCACAATATGTGAAAATATATCTATCTAACTGTAGAAGATGTTCACCTTTCATCTAAAAAGCTTCTTCAGTTCTAAAAAGGGTGAGGATTTTCCCTATTTATATCTCTGTAGAGCGTGTCCCCTGGTGTGGTCACAATGGGGTTGTTTTTATTGTTTTGTTGCCCAACTTGGCTGGTGAATGAACGTCTAACACAACAAACACAACAATCGTTTTTTCACTCAATACTGGTTACTCTTCCCATTGAATGAGACTTTGGGGGCGAAATGTTAGAATGCTGTTATAAGCAGACAATAGCTGATGGCGCAAACCTCCTATTCTGTTTAGAGAAGGACTTTCTAGTTGATAAAGGTGGCTTCTTTCACCCCTCTTTCAAACCAGCGGTCCTTCCTATCCAGAATTCAAACATTGTTGTCCTCAAATGAATGTCCCTCTTCTTTTTGAAAAGCAAATAAACTGCCGACTCTGGGCCAAAAGACACAAGCTCTCCTATGTTGTGCCATGCATTGTACAGGGGTTGTTAGGTCTCTCCGATGTACAGGCCATTGCACATCTCGCTACACTTCACTGAATAAACAACTTTGGTACCAGTCTATGCGTGGAGTGCAAGAAAAACACAAGATAACATTATCATTATAATGTTATAACTATAATCTCACAGACTGAACAGAAACATTGCAACTAAACAAAAAACAATGAAGCTAGACAGGGGACACACAGAAGGGGAGAGTGCTGATTGGAGAAAACAGGAGGGGAGGATACACAGAAGGGAAAACTTACCCTATACCTAAACTAATATCTTTATATTTAATATCTATACTAATATCAATACAACAAACAGCTCCGATGGAGGAAGGTATTAACAAGTCAGAAAAAACATGAATGTGTTTATAAACATAAAATGAAACTGAGAATTAAACAGAGAAACTGTCCATACAGGAACCATAACGAATTAATACATACTCTATATACTATGTGTACTGTATGTTTGTATGTATGTAGAGTATTTTATATCATATGCTGTTTTTTATAGAATGAGTATTATATCAGACCAGAGCCACATTGCTGAAAAAGGCACCAGCAAACACATTTACTGACCTTTATTAACAAATGGCAATTGGTGCAGACATGTTTTAATTACATTTTTTTTCAGGCATCACTTTCAACCTTCTGGATCTTGTCATGAGAATGTTGTTGCACTTACATAATCTCCTTGAAAGTGAAGCTTGCTCTGAAATACCCTGGGACACACATGGACACGCATGCGCACCCAAACACTCATCATCTAAGTCAAACTCAGATCTGCTTTGACTTTTGTACTTTGTTCAAACCAACATATTAACGGACGCACATGCAGACACACATACACCCATAGCGTATTCCAGTGCTCTGGATTTGAGATACAGATTAAAGATTAGGGCCAGCAGTGGGATTACACAATTCAAACCCCGCCTTCCCACAACCACCTCTAGCCTGATAATCTCCAATGGTGACGCTCCATACACACAGAGAAAGAGAGAGAGAGGGGATTTTACAGCATTGCATTGATATTTGTTTCATAATCCTAAATTAGCACTCTCAAAATGTCATTACCCCTGAGGATTTCTATTGTTTTTATGTTCTACCCCTTCTCACAATTGTTATCTGAACCTCACTCTCAGTCGGCTAATCTTCAAAACCCAAATTCTGAAGTAATTGCGGCCTTATTAGTTTACTTAACAGTTCATCAGCGCTCGCGCTTTCTCAAGTGATCACATCACTTCTCAATTTGGTCAGCTTTATGGATTCATTTTGAGTCAGAGGATGATAACGTAGACAGTTATCCAGTAAATGGAGAACCCAAGCGAAACTGAGTACAGCATTCATGAATGGACAAAGCACATCAGGTAAATGCTGGAAAAGAACAGGACCGTGAGAAGGTGTGGTGGTTGCGTCCAGGGACGTCGAGCTTGTGGGCTGGTAGAGGAGTGTGCAATGATGTACTGTATTGATTACTGATTCATTACATTTATTTTACTGAGTGTTTGGAGCCTCTTATTTTGATGTCGACTGTACTGTACAGTACTATGTGTGTGTGTGTACACGTTGATTATATACAGTAAATGCATGCACAGATGAACTGAAGACTGTATAAAATAAATATACAAATAAAAAGTTTACAAATATAGCATTGTTTCATTAGGTACATTGGCAGACAGATATTAATATAATGTTATTTGTATTATGTGTTATTATATGTGTAGTGTATCATTTTTCACAGCACCGTACTGTTTGGTGTGTTTAATAATGAGGTGTTCAACAAATGATACATCCATTTTTTAAAAAGGCAAAATATAAATAAAAGATCATGAAGGAAATGAGCTCCTATTATAAATGTGCTGATTAATTCAAATTTAATTCAACCTCTTTCAACTGCAGTCAATATTAGTGGTGCTTTGTTCCCAAGGTGCAAAGGGACAGACTTTTCTTAGTAAACTTTCATTTGAACTTGACGTTCTGCAGAGTCTACACTTACTCGCTTTTGACAAAGTATCTTTTGACAAAGCTGGCATGCAAACAATTGCCTGGAGCCATTTTGTTCAAAAATTGAGCTTCACCTGTTCTTTTTTTTAATTCACTATGGATATCAATGCCTTCCTGAAACCTCTCTAATCCCTTTACTGAGAGTATCAACCAAATGTATGTTTTGCTTCCCACATATATGTTGAAATGTTTAATTTATTGATTTTGTCTGTATTTGTTAGGTGAATGCCGCCATGCCATTTGGGTGCCTTGCTCTGCGAGACGGGCGGACTTATGATAGTATATCTGATGTGACAGACAAATATGAGATCGGTCAGGTCCTCAAAGCGTAAGTACTATAAATAATTGCATAATGTTCTTTTCTCTGACTCTCCTCTCTTCTGTCGTGTTTAATTAACTGACATTGTCATTCATATAGACAGTGTGCTTAAAAATGAATTATGTAAGTAGTTTGAATTTTATCAGAACTCTTTCTATTTTAATTTTTTGGCTTGAGCAGGGGTGGGCAAACCATCCAACTCAGCATCCTTGTTGCAGCTCTCTTAACGAGCTCTGTGAGGGGTTTTTTAACACCAAATTGGAGGAAATGTGCATTTTCAAACAGAGTTTGAAATATTTGACTTACTGCCAGTCACAAAAATGACGTCTTGTTGAGGGTGCTATAGTGAGGGTAAACTTGATTCCTTTTTGTGACTCAAGATGTTATGAGCCACTCACTTGAATCGGGTGTGAAAAAAATAGAGACTCCCATATACGCACTGCACAAACACCTAATTAAGAGAGTTGACCAGTTGGATGTGGCAGATCTACCCCTAAAACAGTGGTTCTCAGTTATTTTCTGTCACGCCTCCCCCCTAGGGGCCAGAAATGTTGTTGCGCACCCCACCTTTTGAAATACTATGACCACTGATAATATGTATTTATCTGTACAACCTGAATTTGAAACTGAAACCAGGAGAATGCAACAAATTAGAGAGCTGTGAAGTGTATTTGGTGAGTAAAATAAATTTGGACATATTGGCAGGTTTACACTAATATTGAAAGTACTGTACTCCCTTCTTCTCGCGCTCCCCCTGACAGTTCACCGCGCCCCTACGGCGGCCCGCCCCACTATTTGAGAACTACTGCCCTAAAACAAATGCAGGAATATTGACCAAAATTAACCAAGCACCTTTCTACAAAATTGTGGAGGCTGGTTTCACTGTGACAAACCACAGTATTATACCACAGCAGTATGCCACAAAGTCAGCAAATTCTGTTCTTAAAATTATGTTATAATTGTCAAAAACAATCAAAAGTAATTTTTAGTCTTAACTGAAATGCCATGGGGCCGCATGGTGGCTGAGTGGTTAGCACATTGGCCACACAGTCAGGAGATCTGGAAGACCTGGGTTCAAATATCCGTTGGGCATCTCTGTGTGGAGTTTGCATGTTCTCCCCGTGCGTGTGTGGGTTTTCTCCGGGTACTCCGGTTTCCTCCCACATTCCAAAAACATGCATGTTAGGTTAATTGGCGACTCTAAATTGTCCATAGGTATGAATGTGAGTGTGAATGTTTGTATGTCTTTGTTTGTCTATATGGGCCCTGCGATTGACTGGCGACCGGTCCAGGGTGTACCCCGCCTCTCGCCCAAAGTCTGCTGGGATAGGCTCCAGGATCCCTGTGACCCTAATGAGGATAAGCGGTATAGAAAATGAATGAATGAATGAAATCCCATGAGCTCTTGTTTGGCACAATTCCATGCAGAACATCAACTAAGCATCTTCCCTGTTCTCTGCCACATCCAATATGGTGATGATGTCGACGTATGATTCAGCACTCAATGCAGCGTCTCTATCACCCGAGAAAATTGCACATGCACAAGTCCACCTACCAGACTCACTGAACTCGTGAGCCCACATCAGGCTCAAGGTTCACTTGAGTCACCCGTCCGTCACTGAGCACATCCGCGGAAACTCCCAGATTGAATTGGGTTATGCAAACCATGCAAGTTAACGTTGCCCAATTTGCAGATAAAATTACTGACTTCATGCTATTGTGGAAAAAATGAAGCTCAATCTGTGGTGACCCACAATCTAGACATTCACCAAGGGTTTATGTTAGGTTATGTTGTCCTTATTAAACTGTTCCGACATTTAAATAGATTACACTGCTAAATTTCACATTCAACTATTTCTCTTGGAGATTAATAAAGTATCTACCTATCTAACAACATACTCTATATAGCTAAAGAAACGTAACTCTTTTGATTAAACGGTTCTCTATTGATTAAACTACAAAACATGAATTTAACGATACAATATTTTTCTTAACGTTAAACTGCAAAATTTCAATAATATAACTATATATATAATATAAAATATTAAGCAAAACTGACTTATTTTCCGTATTTCAAATGAAGCCTCTTCAGAGTAGCCAGGCTGTAGGCACCCGGCTGTGCCTAGTTGTAGATGCAGAGCTTTGGCGAGTGGAACCGAGTTTCCATAAACTGTAGATGCACGGCATTGGTGAGTGAAGCCGAGTTTTATGAGTCCTCGAAATTTGCCTGTACCCAGGTTCTTTGAGTGCTCTGCGTTTGGGAGTATCCAGACTCTTCGGCTGCTAGGCGTTAGTGAGCAAGCAGCTCAGATAACAACAGGAAATGGAAAGGAGAGTTGATTTGAGGAAAGGAGCATATCCACTGGATTAAAACATTTACACAAACGCAGTTATAAAGTAACCAAGAGTGCATGAACTCTCCAAACTCAACTACAGCTGCTAGTGCAGCTGCACTGGTGATCATAAGGAGGAAGAAGCCATTCACAGATGGACAACACATGAAATAATCGTTCATAAAAATATCAGAGCCATCTATTCTGTGAATTCAAAAATAACAAATTGATTCAGAACATGAAAGCAATATTGTACCTCTCAAAACAAAAACAGCACCAGTAGAATGGCAACAAACATCACCAGCAGGCATGACATTCTGTTAGTGCAAGCATATTCAATTGCCTGTGATGAATCAAGTGATGTAAACGATATTGAGCAGACAGCACTGATATGTAGAGTTTTACACAATTACTCAAATAGCCGTACTTAGTTCAGATTTTAACTTATTTCAAAGTAGGCCTACACGTGCACTCAGTTTTTTGGTTAGTTGAATGTTAAATGTTATGCGGTTCCAGGCTATTTTTCTTTGATGGAAGAGGATGCAAAATGCCTCTTTTGGCGGTGAAGGTCCTGACCCCTGATCTTGAGTATGAAATAATTTATTCAAAAGCACTGAAGTTTTCAGCAAGAGCAAGCCAGCAAATAACAGATTTGAGAGATTTGAGACTGTTTTTGGTCATTTTTGTGGCGTGAAAATCAGTGCTGCTTTTATTTCCTTTGAAGAACCCTCATTGACTCATTGCAGCCACACACAACTTAGGCCATATGGCAACGTCAGCATTTGGCCTCAGAGATTTGTGCACGTCTTATATAACTCATACAAGCCCAAACTTAAGTGCAAATACTTCACCATGTGATGAAAAATATATCTGTGTTCTAATTGTGTTTTATATTGCCGCCTTTTCTGGGTCTTAATGTTTTATAACTTTTCCATTAATTTTGATAGTGGAAAAATGATGAGAAAACAATCTGCTTTGCAACCGTGCTTAAATATAACAGATGTCCTTTGAAAAGTTGTCAATTTATTTTGCATCTCACTGCTTCTCATAATGAGTAGAGTTTTTATTCATTTCATAAATTCAAATAATGTTGTATTCTGTTTCTTGTGTCCCTTTTCTGTAGCTGTTGGGTCTGATAAGCCTATACATTTACCATGTTGTCCCCTTTTTCTCTCTTGTTCCTGTGGCATAGGAAGGAGTTCTGTGAGCTGTGCCTGGCTAAAGACAGACAAACAGACAAAGTGTTTGTCTGCAAGAAATTTCTCAAGAAAGATGGCAGGAAAGTCCGGAAGGCTGCCAAGAACGAGATCATGATCTTGAAATTGTACGCAGTTTGTGAACAAAAGGAAGTATAACTGAGTAGTGGAAAGAACACAAAAATATACGCTCTTGGTTAAAATTTTAAGACCAGTTGAAAAAATTGCAAGTAGTGCTTTATGCACTGTTGGATTTTAAGGTTTTAGTTAGAGCTTCAAATGCAAAAAGAAGAAAGGGGAGTGAGACAAAAATGTTTTAAATAATTTTTTGAATAAGCAAAACAACCATTAAACTGAAATAGGCTGTCCATTAGCTGTTCACCACAACCTTTAAGCCCACATTTTGGCTAAAATGTGGATTCAGTGTCTTTTACTGTCAGGTGTTCACACTGTCATGATCTTTTGATGACAAAGGCAAAAAATATTTCTCTTTGAAAAGGCCTCTTGCAGCACACCATTGCTGCTGAGGTTGGACGGAGTAAGACGGTCTTTTCAAACGTTGTCAAAGATCGTGAGGGTTATGGAACAAAAACATCAATTAGTAAACCCAAAAAGTCATCGGTCCTGAGTCAGTGGATACAATTGGCTGTCCATACAGAGGACAATCCTTGGCCCACATTAAGGTTGTTAGAGGTGCCGAGTGCAGTCCAATAACCATTAGACGGAATCTGCGAGAGTAGAGTTTTAAGAATGAAAAACATCTTCCAAGGCCTTGTCTCCTTCAAAGCCAAAAAACTGCCCGTTTGGAATTTGTATTAGAGCACCACACATGGGACATTGAAAGGCAGAAGTGAATTTGATTCTTGTATGAGAAAAAACGGAACCTTCCATTGTTACTGGCATGACAAGGAGATCCCAGCTGAGATGATTTCCCACACGGCACAGTGCAGTGGGGTCCATCATGATCGGGAGTGCTTTTTACCGCAGTGGAACAATGGCGCTTCAGGTTGTACAGAGCCGTCAAACAGCAGCTGGCTATGTGAAGATGGTATTGGCGGCATCCCTCATGACTGAAAGCCCTGCAGTTTACAATGCTGACCTGACAAAGAATTTCTTCCAGAGAAATAACTGCCCTCTTTTGAACCATCCTGCATGTTCTACTGATCTAAATCTGATTGAGAACATTTGGGGATGGATGGCAAGAGAAGTTTACTAAAATGGCCATTAGTCCTCTGTAAAGCCACCTTTACCACCTGGAGCAACATTCCTGGTAGCCTCTTGGAATCACTGCCATCAAGCATGCCTGAACCAATTTTTGAGGTGAAGATATGAGGGGTTGGAAATGGACACACAATGCTATGATGGCACAGGCGACTTGCATTTAAGCATAAAAATGAACTTAAACACAAATATATGCTATTAAAACAATTCACATTTTGACTGTAGTATTGCACATTGGTCACTGGGTGTCAGTAATTGTTCAGTGAGACCACCACCGACACACCAAAATTTAACAACCGGCCTTTATTGCTGGTTTAATACATCTCACAACAGACACAAATTATAATAATATATTCATAATCATAACAACCAGATTACTGTTGCAGTATAAGCCACAACAAGCTAAAACTAAACTCTGAACCACCAACGTCACTTCCTGTCCGTGACCCATTCGACTCCCCTAGTAGCAGCGGAACAAATTTACTGTGACACACAAGTACAAGTTTTATTTGTCACAAATGACTTATATTCTAGAGGGTATAGCGGGCTCTCAAAATGTTTAAAAAAACAATTAGAAGATCATAAACAGGTTTTCTATGACATAACTACAAAAGTATTCTATTTATAAAGAAGGAATCCTACTTTGCCTAAACTTGTAAATTATCACTGTCGGATTTGGAACCAGTTAACCGGGATAAACAACAGATTACTGTAATCAATTATATTTGCTCTGCAACTGTGCAAGGATGCAATGGGATGCATGATGATGTCTGGATGGAGACTTGTTGCAGTGTGTTCGGGGAGCCTCAGCTGCTTTCCCAGGTCGACCTGAAACTGCCAGTCGTATGGAGGAGGCCTGTTCTTAATTGTTGGCGCGCCAAGGGTTTCTCTCCAGCTTTGATGAAGAGGACTGAAGGAGAGCACGATGCTGTTTGCTATTGATGATGCCGGAGGCTAAAATCAGTAATTGCCTTTAAGCTCCTGCTAAGGAGATGTTCAAAAGAGCAAAGATGTTCTTCCTGAGCAAAGAAAGCAGGAGGGTGTCTCGCTCTTCCCCCAGACATGAAGGTTAGCCGGGCATTATAGACAGCTTGCACCAGGAAACGGACCCGATTGAAAACTGCCTGCAAGATGTTTGTTCAGGTAATCCTGCGCTGCAGTGCACTCTCCCACATTGTCCACGCTCCCTGCTGCCAGTCCCACCACTGTGCTCACTCGCTGTTCCTCCACTCCTGCTCGGACCTCTTCCTGGAGTAGATGGTGTCTTTCTTTGTTGCGGGCCTGGCTGACTGATTCTTTGGATAGCCCAAGGCCGCCCTGTTTGACACCATGGTGCCCACCAATGCCTTTTCTCTCAGGGATGACTCTGCCACTTCCACTGCACTGACACTCTGACATTTTGAGACTTGAGGTTAAAGGTAAACTCTAATAATATTCAAACAATGAAGTCTGTCCATCTGTTAGGGTGTCCATCTGTTAGGATATGAGATTATATTTCTTGTTTACAGAAAAGTTGACTCGCAGGAACAGAACAGTCAGAAAAATCAGACCGTGGACTATGACATTGTTACTGTTTGGAAGTGTCAGTGTGCAAGGCAGGATTGGACATTCACATTGAGTTCTTTATGCACCTTGTAAACTTTGCAGTCCTACCTGCACTTTGTTGATCTTTGACCTCTTTTCAAGGTCACACACTCGTGCCTCGTGGCTGTTTTTTTCTCTATCAGAGTTTAATAGCTGCTGTGGTTATAATGTCCAAAAAAAGATGTAGTAATCCTACATTTGATCAGTAAGTTAGGATTTGCCAGCTCAAAACACAATGTCAGGGTTGCGTATGACTTCTATCAAAATGTAATTGTAGCGTCTATTTCGTCTTTACCATGTTTTGGAAATGTGCTACTTCCCAGTACAGAACTCTGAGCATCATGGGAATATGATCAAAAAGGCTCTAACCACATTCAAGTGAATTTAAATGTGCTCTGTTTATATTTTTAGTAATTAGTGGCGTTTGGAGCCTTGGAGCCTTCAATTTGGTTATCACCTAATAAAATCAAACCTGAGTAATATTAAAGCTCGAAATGGTGCCACATACAAAATGTTGTTTAGGGCCACAAAAAGCCTAAAGCTGGCACTAACTCGGGTGAACCACCACATTATCACTGCCTTATTTAATAAGTCATGTTTTTTTTCCAGGGTCAACCACCCAAACATCCTTCAACTTATAGACACATTTGAGACAAGAAAAGAATACTTCATCATCCAAGAACTGTGAGTGCTTCATTTTCACATACCTTTCTTGAATGTCCATGCGTGTAAATGGGTAGTTTAGTGTTATCCTTTGTCTTAAATTCGCATGTACCTGAACATTAATTTAATACACACAAAAATCCATTAGCTCAAGCTGCAGTGTTGAACATATCATCTTATTACTGTGTGCTGTGGTGTGGCCAGGGAGGTGTTATATTTGATGAGGTATTTGCTCTCACTAACTCAACATTACTCATTGCCCCTGAAGTGATTCTTTACCTTCAGAATCAATAACCTCAGTGCAGCCAACCAAGTGCCTGTTTCACTGTTTCAAGTGTTTGTCAAACGAAGGCAAAAAGTTATTTCTGTTGAGATAGGAGACTTCATATACTGTAGACAGTGTACAAGTCATTGCAGTCATCTGTGGATATTTGCAGGGACTCATCCTCCTTTGGGCAATGCACGACTGCCCCACCCATCATTTATATTCTCTCCAAAATTAACTAATGACCCGTGCTCAACATTTTTGAACTGCACACAGTGCTACCTGGGGCCCGCAGAAACAGATTGCCTTACAAATGCATATACAAATGAGCAAACACAGAAGGCTAAAAAGGGTTTTATTGGCTTTCAACGTGTGGCTGACAGCAGCAACTTTGTTCTCAATGTGTATGTTTTTTACACAGTGCCACAGGGGGAGATGTCTTTGACTGGATTCAGGACCAAGGGAATTACACAGAAAAAGATGCCTCCAGTGTCATTAGACAAGTCCTGGAGGCTGTGGCGTACTTGCACTCTCTCAACATAGTCCACAGAAACCTGAAGGTAACTCTCACTTTCTGTCAAGAAAAGAAAGACTTGACTCCAAAAAAAGAAGCTTGCAGAAATGCAATTCACAGAAGCCTCATGCGACCATATCAGTTAATGGCACTACATTTGATAAAATTGCAAAGGAGCATAAAAACACTATTGCATAATAATGCATTCTTAGTGCAATACATTCCTTCAAAACAGCCTCATATTTCCAGCCTTCAAAATCAACCCATTAGGATTAGGTTAAAGTGTCCCTTTGGCCTCAGCTGTCCTCTGCTGGTAGAAAATGGAACTGTGTGCAGAATGGGGAATTAACTTTTTAAAACCTGATAAAGGATTTTTATACAATTATTAAAATATATATATATATATAAATGGGGAATTAACTTTTTAAAACCTGATAATGGATTTTTATACAATTATTAAAATATATATATATATATATATGTATATATATAATACACAAACCAGTAATTAAAAAATACAAGTTCAGATGATTCTTTCAAACAAATAATGAAGGTGATATACAAATGTAAGTTTGGTACATGTTGTCAAGTGACCTAGATGCTATACCCACATTGACCACTAGGGGTAGCTGGAGTAAAATACAGATTGGGCGTAACATAACCATGGGGTTAAACTTAACAATCAAGTACCACAGAGCAGTCTTAACAGTCTACCATGCACATGCTATATCGCTTTAAGTCTGTAACCATACAACATAAGTAGAAGTAATTCATGTAAAAGTACATGTGCATTTTTAGGCAACACACGCACACAGAACTGCACTACACATCATTAGGGACTCTTGCAAAAAACTAGCGCTCTGCTACAGCACTTAATAAAATATAATTAGTGTTAATCAAAAACATGAGCATTTAGAAGCTCATAGACCTACAATCATTTTGGATTATTGTGTAACATTCGGGTGAACAAAAGATTGTTATAAACTATGTTATTTATACAAAGTAAAGGTATAACGAAAAACTGATCTGTAATGAGCCCCTACACCGGGTAGTAAAGGGTTAACAAAGTCTCAGCAGTGTCCGCCAAAGGCTACTGTGGGTATAACTCACAGGAGTGGCATATACCAAAATGACCACAGTCCTGCGCAGTGCAGCAAATGGTTCCGGAAGCCCATATAAGGACTTCTGGGACGGAGTCGTCTAAAGACAAGATGGCTCTCTGAGTTATACATGGTCTGCCTAGAAAGGGTCAAATTAACAAAGGCCTCTGATAGGTCGGGAAAAGACACGGGAAAAGTTCATCTAAACAGTTACCCGAGTCTCTGAGGAGACGTACAGTCAAGGGTGGAACCGGAGGTGGAGATCCAGTCAGAAAGAACCGTGTTAAGCTGAGAGTTGAGCAAGGCTAACGCGAAGGACAACGGGGAACTCGAGAAGCGAGATCCACCCGGAGTCAGCAAAATAGAAGGGAGCCAGAGTGAAGTGGCCGACCCTAGTATCAGGCTGTCGCTGAACCCGAAGGCCTTCAGTTGATACGAAACCTCTGTCATGTCTGGTTGTGGACGAGCGACAAGTTCAGAAGAAGAGAGGCGCGGAGAAGAACTCAACGCCAGGTGACCGACCGGCTGCGATCCCTCCCTTGCTCAGACCGGAACGAGAGGCTTGGAAAAGCAGCAACTCACATCATAAACTACAGGAGTTAGCAAAAAGCGACTCCAGGAGAAAGAATGGCTGATCTTTTATTAAGATGGCATCGCGCTGAAAGCTCCTGCCAGGGAAGTGAGAGCTCCAAGCCGAGAGTGTCGACGCCCCAGATGGTGGGATAACATAACATCCCGACCCAAATCCTCCTCTGGGAGGAGGTTTGGCGGAATGGGAATCGAGAATGAGACAATACCCACTCAACCCGGAAGCTGTGGAGGAGATGGACAAAAACGTCAAGGAATTACTGCTTTTGGGCATACTGCGTGAGGAACCATACCCCCTCACCAATAGCCCAATTCAAGCAGTAAAAAAGCCGGAATCAGCTGGAGGAGGCTGGCAACCTGTCATCAAGCCCTGAATAACAGGACTATAGTGAATCGTGCAAGTCACAGTAACCCCCAAGCATCTCTGAAAAACTTGAAAGTGAAAAAATACAAGTCCTGCATAGACTTGGCGACTGGATTCTTCTCGCTGAGACAAGCTAGAGGATTGCAAGGCAAGACGGCTTTTATCCATAAAGGAAAGGCCTATGTGTGGCAGAGGCTGCCACAGGGGTACAAAAACTCTCCCAATGTATTCCAGTCGGCCGTTCTGAAAGAATTAGAGGGACTACAAGTGGCTGTCTATATAGATGATGTGTTATAGCCAGTGACACTGAAGAAGAGCACCTGGACTTGTTGCAGGAAGTAAATGAGAGGGTTGCAAAGGCAGGCCTAAAACTCCATCCCAAGAAGTGCCAGCTCGCCAGATTCCAAGTGGACTACCTGGGGTTCCAGGTAGCCGGAGACCTGGGACTTTCTGATGGGTATAGGCAAAAAATTGAACAAATTTTGCCTCCAACCTCTGAAAATGAGCTCCAAAGGATATTGGAACTTTGCAACTACGTTGGAGATCATGTCCCTCACTACCAGAAGAATGCTAGGCCATTGTACGCCCTCCTGAGAAAGACCGAAGAAGGGCAGGCAAGAGGAGCAGCATGGCCATGGTCTGCTCAGGACCAGAAACACCTGGAGCAATCGAGGCAAGCAATCAGGGAGGCTGTAAGACTGGAACAAAGAGATTTAACAACATGCTTTGTTGCCGAAGTGTCATGTGAAGAAGACGTTGCAATAATAAATGTTAAGAATGAGGGAAAAGGCCTAGTAACCTTATGGAGTTACACTTTGTCTTCGGTGGAGAAGAAATATCCACGGGAGGAGAAGAAGTTGGCCGTACTTGCTAGGTACAGGGAGTCCATTAAGCAGTTAGCCCGAGGACAAAGGATCAGAGTCATAACGCAGAGCCAGGTTCATAGGTTCATAACCAAGGACACCGTTGATAGCACAAAGGCTACCAATGCGAGATGGGGAAAGTAGGGAGATATCGTTCTGGAACCCGATCTTGAAATATGGCCAATGACCAGCCCCAAGAAGCCGAAGAAACTAAGCCCAGTCGAGGAACCAGCGTATGAATGGATACTATACGTATCTATCCGTACTCTATACGGATGGATCAAAGAAGGGAACGGATCGGTACGCTTATTGGGGCTTCATCCTGAAGCAAAATGGAGAAGAGCGTGTTTGTCGTCAGGGAAAGACGGTTGGTAGTGCACAAGCAGGAGAAGTAACGGCAGTCCTGGAAGGAATGCTGGAAGCTATGAATAAACATGTGAAAAGGCTAGTAACGGACAGTTACTACTGTCCACAAGCGCTCAAAGAAGATCTGGCCATTTGGGAAGAAAATGACTATGAAGGAGCAAAAGGAAAATCGGTTGCCCACAGTGGTATGTGGCGAAAGATAGCGGAGTTAAGGCTAAGCTTCGAAGTAGATGCTGTTCACCAGAGGGCCCACACCAAGGAGGGGGTCCATTGGCAAGGGAATGCTCAAGTGGAACGTTTCATGCAAGAAAGAAGAGTTATAGTTGTAGGATGTGAGAAGTGGGATGCGATGCCTAAGGGAAGGATAGTCCCACAGGAGTCCGTGGAGCGAGTGGTGCTGGCCGTGCACGAAGAGCTTGGCCATGTAGGCCCATTACCTACACGGAAGGTGTTGGAGAAACTAGAACTTTGGATTTTGGAGAGAGCCATTCGCACCGCCCCAAGGAACTGTGAGGTGCGTGGGAGATACAACGCCGGGCGCAGGGGGCAACAAGTGGATGGCTCACAATCAAGAGCACAATACCATGGGGGTCGGTGAGCATGGACGTTGCTAGACCCATGGGAATTAAGGGTATGAAGGGAGAAAAATACCTTATTGTGCTTGTAGACACTATGTTGGGATATGTGGGGGTGAAGGCAGTAAAGAGCGCTAACGCAAATAGCGTACTGCGTACTCTAGAGGAAGGATGTATGTGGCTAGGCATATCTAAAGGAGCTAAGGACGGATAATGGAACGCATTTCAAGAATGCGTTACTGGACCGGTGGTGCCAGAAGTGGGGTTTGGAGCGAGTCTACTTTCCCCCTTATACTCCACAAGCTAATGGGGTTGCTAAAAGAACCATTGGCCTGATCAAGAATTGGTTGGGGAAGAACGCCAATGGCAAAGAACGCAGTACTTAGGCATTACAGTTTGCAGCTCAACTCAGTGGGAGGTGGAGACAAGATAGACCTTCCCCCTCAGAGGAGTTGAACCAACGCCCCTTTGTGACGTTAGAAACTGGACGGAACTCAACAAAAAGAGAGGACCTGAAGAGAGCAGGCCCATTCAGTGTTAGACAGCGAGTGTGGATCAAGGCAAGAGAAGCACCGAGCAACGCAGCAGTAAAAGCCAAATACGACCAAACTGACATAGTGGAAGAGGTGTTAGATCAGAACACAGTCTGATTGAAGAGGCAAGGAATCCAAGGAGTGGAGCAGTTGAAGCTTATACCCAGTACTTTAGCTAGAACCAGGGAATAACTAGAGGAAGATATGGCCAGCAATCACACTGCTGAAACACCTTTTATTGGACTGGCCACCATCAAAGGAATGGTTATCACTAGAAGAACCGGCTAGAGCAATTTTTCCTTTTTTTCCTTTCTAAGAGCATGATAGATACAGACTGTTAAGAGACTCTGTTCTATAAATCCATAGGAAAACCCCAAATGCGTAGGATGTGGAAATGACAACATGGAGTTCGCCTGGGTGCGACAGGAGACCTTTTGGGGATTCTGCTGCTTCCCAGACCGAGAGACCCGCTGGGAGTGGTCCATGTACTGCGACCAGACCCCCTCCGGCCTCTATGTAAAGACAGGGTGAGGCCTGCCACTACACCAGCTGCGAGTTAACCTTGGTGCAGTACCACGCTGATGAAATCCACCGAGTCTACGGAGATCTTCTCCAGGCCAAGCACGTCTGGTGGAGAGAGAGCCAGCGAGTTGGGGAATTCCACGGGATCTACCATTTCATCTGGCGGTTCCCTGATGGCAAGTACAGCTCTTCATCCCATCTGGACCGTGGGATGTGCATCGGCCTCAGCCCCTGGGCTCGGAGGAACGAGCGCCTAGGTCATGTTATAAGAGGCATCGGCGAGGAAGTGGCACTTCCCGAGGGGCCATCTTACTTCCGACCACGGCGCCGAGAGCTGCCAGACGTGGCTCCATCAGCAGACCCAGTGGTGATTCCCGCTGGTCTAGTTGCCATTCCGCCACGACGCAGGGTGCAGCCTCCAGTAGACCCACCAACGTTACAGCCGAAAGGGGACGATCGAGGATGTCAGCGATGCAGAGGATGTGACCGCCAGGACAACCCCGGGGCCCCCGGAACGTCCTGTGTCCCTAACTATTGAAAGCCTGGTGAATGGTCCCTCTTTCGGGCTCCTTGGAGATGTGTTAGGATTTCCAAGACGCTCTGGCTGCTGATATATAGATAGGAACCCGCCGGTCCTCGTCTGTTCCAGCGGTCTCGAGGAGATTCGGACCATCAGATGATCTGGTACCATAGAGTAGAAACGCCAAGCCGTGGAGGTACCCGAAGAAGAGCTAATCCCGGGGGGATATAGAGCCAACCACAGCAGCCAACGTATTTCTTGCCACCTTCGGAAGCAACTTAGATCCATGAGCGCTCCCAGGAGCAGCCGTCGTTCTGATCACTCGCCGTCCCTTTCCCCTGGATTAGGAATAACCCCCAGCAGAGAACGTAGTCTTTCTGGATTTACCATTTTGTTACCTGGCATCGCCATCTGGGTGGGATTGAAGTACTGGGTTTCTAGATAGGGCATGTTCCCTACCTAGAGGTGTGTAGTTAGAGCTTAAGGTAGCTGGTCTTTTAAGAGTATTATCCTTATAGTCATGGTTGTCTGCTTGTATGCCCTTGCTAATCTGTCCGAATAAAACCTGTCATCTATTGCAACTGGACAAGTGTTGTCGTCCAATATTCTCTGTGATACAAAAGAGTAAGCGGTGTGATACAGAATAGATTCCTTTGAGGTTGCTCGGTATTGAATATTAACAGGTTCCTCTTTATCGCTGGCAGATAGGTAAAATATCCCAGGTCGTTTCCAAGAGCAACAAGCTGGTTTAGAAGGGGAGCAGTCGTAAAAGGCAGAGGGCCCGGTGTCGCCAGCGGCCAAATATAAGTGTACCGGTTACTCTGGTCGTGTGCGATATGGGTGCAGCGGGGCTGCCTCTGCCAAAACCGAGGCTGTGAGAACTTGGGTGAGTTCCCCTCGCCCCTGCCTAATAAGGTTTCCGTCCCTCAACAGGGGAGATTTAACCCTTTACATGGAGTAGTCAGCTAGTGGGGTGCGCCTGCCTTGTCTTGCACGAGGGCGGGGTAATGGTTTAGCACCACCTAGGTAACAAGGGTTTAGACAATGTCAACCAACTTTTAATCAAATGAATCTTTAATTTAATGAGTAGTGTGAATAGTGTGTTATAAACAATGTATTTTAACAAGTAGTCTGCATAGAGTATTATAATCAACATTACAAAAAATATTATCTATGCTCCAGTCCAGGGTGTACCCCGCCTCTCGCCCAAAGTCAGCTGGGATAGGCTCCAGCATACCCGCGACCCTAATGAGGATAAGCGGTATAGAAAATTAATGAATGAATTATCCATGCTTTCATGAACGTGAAGACCAAAACATGCCAGTAATGTATGATTTCGGATTGGATTTCACAATTATTTTTACAAAGTAGGCGTAGAAAACCTGTTTACAACTTTCTAGAGGAGTAGAATGATGGAGGACAGGAAGTGACATCGGGTGTTCAGAATTGAGTTTTAGCTTCCTGTGGGCTATGGTCACAACAGTAACCCGTAGTATTAGTATTATATTGTGTCTGTTGAGAGGTAATTTAAACTTGCAATAAAAAAGGTTTTTCAAGTCTGGTGTTTTGCTGATGGTCTTACCAAACAATTACAGACACCTAGTGACCAATGTAAAATACTAAATTCACCAGCTCGTGGTCCTAATCGCTTATACTGTGTTGTATTTTAGTTCATTTAGGAATTTTTATGCTTGTAGCAAAGGACAATTGCATTAGAGCCATCTAGACATGAAATAATATCCCTACAGTCACATTTACAATCATTTTACACAATATAGTAGACATAATTACTAGGGATGACCGATTTTGTTGGTTTTGCCAATATCCGATATGCCAATATTGTCCAGCTCTCAATTTCCGATTCCAATAGCAACCGATACCAATATGTGTAGCATCACATATCTCCTGTCGTGGAATTATATGTTGTGAAGCTAATGGATAAAGCATCATCAATTAGCTTCTTGATGTGGTTGTAAACAAGTGGCATGTAAACTTGCGACTGGACATTGTAAACCGTAGCTCGAGGAATTTTGGTGAATCCGGCATCTTGCGTGATAGAAAAGGGCTTGTTATCCAGTGCTATATGGTCCGTTTTCTGATTGATGGCTTTTGCCCTGGGAATTGAAAGTTTTGAAGGAAGTCGTCTTGGTTCTGCCTCGCATAACCAACGATTTGCTGGCATTGCAAATCGCAAGTTTAATATCCAAAGGAGACACCAAAGATATAACATTAGTCAGGTACAGGCGCACAAGTTGGTTACTAGTCACCCACAGCTGTTTACACGCTTCAGACGTGGTTTGATGAGGTCATCATTTGCACGTCAAAAAAATATGGGAGCCGTAGGCCGATCTATATAGAGCATTTTTTAAAATCGATTGTCATTATAGGGAAGAAACTTGATATCGATATCTATCAATATTACATTTTTATGCCAATATCAGGCTGATAATATTAATGGGCCAATATTATCAGGAGATCCCTAACAACAGGAAATAAGACATATTAGGCATGAAATAAAACATTATAGATGCACACGTTAGGATTGGGGGAGTTCCTTGTTTTTTCTGGACAGCATACTACCTGTGGTGGCTATTGTAGTGATATCACAGCTGAATGAAACCACATCAGGATGGTTGCAAATTAGTCAGACTTTTTATTTGAATAGACACAAGGCACTATGTCTTACAGGCAGATGCTCAAAACCAGTGGTGGTTCTGGCTTGAATGAACCTAAACACAATTTTTTTTATATGAATTTACACTACTATTTTTTGTAACTATATTAAGATATACCTTTATCTTTGGGCTCCGTTTCTCCTCTTCTTTCCTCTTCTTTCTAAAGGTGTGCACCTGATGGCTTTTACTTTCTCTTGTCAATGTTTTATTGACAAAAATAATAACCCTTGTCATCTCCCACCATCACTCAACTAGCAATCAAAGCTAAACCAACACACATTTCTTTTCACATTTTAGTAGTGAAATAACATGTTTGAGACTCTTGATCTAAGAATATAATATTAAGAAATAAATGTTTATTATTGAGCAATTACTGGTGTAATCTGCAAGCAGAATATCACCACCTCCAAGACTATACAAGTGAAAGACCATTTACTTCTTATCCCTTTTTATGCTTGAAGATGCTTAATTTAGGCCAAGAATAACTCAAATTTACTTAAATCTGCATTATGTTTGACAAATAGGTTGTATTCAACCTTCAAAGAGCAGTAATGTATTAATGTATTTTTGCAAAATCACTTTTTTTGCAAAACTGAGTGTGAAGCTGTGAATTTTGAACCGTAAAGTGGCATGGCATAACTGTTTACATTGTGTTCATTTTCTTGTAATGTTTTGAGTAATTTTTGTTCTTTATAGCTGGAAAACCTAATGTACTACACAGAGAACAATCACAACAAAGTAGTACTGCGAGATTTCTACCTCTCCAGATTTGAGAATGGGCCTATCACAGAACCCTGTGGAACACCAGAATACCTGGGTAAGATTATATTGCAATGATTAATCATTCTGATGTTGTCGTGTTTTGTCATGTTTTTTTTTCTTCATTTCATTTTTTGTGTCAACATTTGCAGTTGAAAAAAATTTAAACAAGTGGATGAAGAGTAGAGCAGTATTGTAAATGCTTTGAATGTAAAGTGAAGCCCTTATTCTAGTTAGAATTATGAATATTGTGGATGCATCATGTACCACTTCTTTTTATCGATCATCTCTTAGCACCTGAAGTAGTGGCTCGTCATCGGTATGGCCGACCAGTGGACTGCTGGGCTGTGGGTGTTATTATGTTCATACTGTGAGTCTTCATTGTGAATACAACTTAAAATCAAAGTTTTTTTGGTATAGATTCAAAAATTATAACTTTTTCTGTGTCCACTGATAAAGTGTTCTTTTTGCAGTTTATCGGGTAATCCTCCTTTTTATGATGAAACAGAAGAGGAGAATACAGATCTACATAATCGCATCATATTCTGTCGCATTGTTGCTGGTGACTTTGAATTTGATTCTCCATACTGGGATGACATATCCCCTGCAGGTACATGAATTCACCATGCGATGCCAACAAATATCCTGTTGATTATTTACAAGTCATTCATCATACAGCTAAATGTATTGTAATACTAAATAGGGTAAAAATATATCCGGCACCATTTGCTCTTTCAGCTAAGCAGCTTGTCTGTCGACTCATGGAGGTAGACCAGATGCTGAGAATCACAGCACAAGATGCACTTTGGCATGAATGGTACTGATCTGCATATACTAAAAGTGCAAATGTATTTGGACTCTATACCTGGCTTGGCCTCATATTTTGAGTGCTGTTTTGTCAGGATTGCAGGGAATGGTGCATCGGAGAAGAATCTAAAGGATGGCGTCTGTGCACAATTTGAGAAGAACTTTGCGAAGGCCAAATGGCGGGTAGGAAGGCTAACTCACTCTCCATCTCTATACAATGAAGAATATTGAGCTTTGGCTTATTAGCAATGATGATTGCAGACAGTACAGCATCATTTGTGAAAGTGTCAACTGACGTAAAGAGGGGAAAACACAACAAGATGATTGCTGACATAACAGCCTAAGTAATGTCCATAAACCTCTTCTTTCTTTTCCCATATAATTCCCAGGAGTTGAAGGTATTGTAGCTCATCATATTAGAGAATGGAAAGACAGAGTGTGGGTGGAACTCCACGTTCAGTCTGGCATGATTCAATGATAAAGCATCTCTTTGTGGCTGAACATGCATGTGAATTGCCTATTATATGGGAAAGTAGCCCCTAATAATGGAACATTAGCAATCAGCCATGAGATGTGTTGATCATACTTTGACTGGTGAAGCTCTTCCCATAAACTCTGTTTATGCCCACTGTCACTGCCTGTCACAGAGGAGAACCATCCACTCTATCCCACTTTTCCTTATGAGAGTGAAAAGTTCAAAGTGGCCTGCTCTGCTCCTTTTCTACTCCTCATCTGCACTTATAGATTTGTACATACAGTATAAGGTCATGATCAGCGACAGGAATGTAAGTATGTATAGGTAGTTTTTACTGTGTGGATAAGGAGAAAGTAAAATGGAAAGGATGTGGTAGATGTTAGCCACTGCGGACCATTCTAATGCAATAAGGCCCTCTGTCATTCCTCTAATCATCGTACCTGTACAGTCATGGCCAAAGTTTTGAGAATGACACAAATATTAATTTTCATTAAGTTAGCTGCCTCAGTTTTTATGTCAATTTGCATATATTACAGAATGTTATAAAGAGTGATAAGATGAATGGCAAATAATCACAAAATCCATATTTGTCATAAAAATGAACTTAGTCCCAAAAAACTTTTCTACTACATTTCAGCCGTGCCACAAAAGGACAAGCTGATATCATGTTAGGGATGTTGACAGGGACAAAGGCTGAAGATGACTGCCATCCTGACAGATAGAAGCTTTAAGGGAAGGGTGGTGCTTGAAATCTCTTGTTTTTCCTTTGTTGACCACCAAGGAAGGAAACACATGCAGTCATCATTGCTTAGCACGGGCAAGGACATTGATGCTTGTAAGATTGCATTTAAACCAGTCATTATCAGTCAGATAATTAAGAACTTCAATGAAAGAGGTTCAGTTGTTGTGAAGAAGGCTTCAAGGCACCCAAGAAAGTCCAGCAAGTGTCTGGACTGGCTCCAGAAGTAGATTTAGCTGCGGTATCAGGCCACCTGACCTGTATCTGATTTTTTATGTTACTGTGAACAGTACAATTCTGATTGTTTTCAAATGCGACCCAGGCCTTGTTTGTACTGTATGTAGATATAAATCCGATATATAGCTGCTTTACTGCAGTCTAACCGTCAGGTCGCATATATTTTACCTATACGTCATCGAAAGGCAAGACTTGGATAAAGGTACTCACAGATGTTGGCAAAAGCTCTTGTTATCAGTCAAAAATGAATTTGAAAAAGTGTCAGTGAAGCGGCTCCTGCCACCCACACGCTTCTTGAAACACACGATGCAGCAAGTTTTACACAAACTGCCATAGCCAAAATTCTTGCCCTCTTTCTTAATATTAATCTTCGACTTAGAATCATTTGGTTAAGAAAATATTGTCACCAGTGGGACAAAATTCTTGAAATTGCCATCAACATGTTAAGGAGAGAACACGCCTCAGCAATCTTTACTTCCGTAAACACACAGAAATACGCTCAACGCTATGTTTTTGTGCATGCACGACACTTCCCGAATGCTTTACTTTCACATTAACAAGTCACATTTTTTTGTTAATGTGAACATCCACATAGAAAATCTGATTTTACCAAAAACATCTGTATTGGCCATCATACCCTGCAGTGTGCCGAAGACTTTTGGCCTGGTGTTAAGTGAGCGCTACCATCGGTCCTATGTCATGTCAACGGTAAAGCATCCTGAAATCATTCATATATGGGGTTGCTACTCAGCCAAGGGAGTGGGCTCATTCATGATGTTGCCTAAGAACACAGCCATAGATAAAAAATGGTTCCAAAATAACCTCTGAAAAGAACTTCCCCCAAACATCCAAGAACAGTTTGATGACAACAATGCCTTTTCCAAAGGAAAAAGTGGTTAAAAAAAAAGGGCTTTGGGGAAAAACATAGTAATGTAATAATATCTGACAAAAAGTTTTTTTTAAATGCTGAAGGAGGAAACTTTGTGAAAACCAATACTGGTATACTCTCAAAACTTTCGCCCACGACTGCTTAGTCACGTAATATTACAACCATTGCTGTGTCACAATAGCTTTCCACTTCCAGATTAACACTTGCCTGGTTTAGAAACATCTTCTAAGCTCCTACTGCACATTATCCCAAATACATTCAGTGTTTATAGTTATAAAGGATTCAGAGAGGAAAAGTATGCGCAATTACTAGGCAAGTGACTATTTTGTTTTTATAGGCTGCAGCATACCCGCCACCCTAATGAGGATAAGCGGCATAGAAAATGGATGGATGGATGGAAGTATCTATGCACAAACTCCAAAAATGTGATATTTAAAATATATTGTATTTTCAGGTTTTTTGCATTTGTATAACGAGAAAATATGTGGCTTACTTTAATAAACAAGTATTAAGGTTTGCATTATTAGGCAGCTTCATTTCTTGAAGTTAAATTGAATTTTAAAAGATTTAACTGAAAGATGGCCTGAGTGTCTTCTTCACTTGATTTAAATCCAGTTGAGAATTTGTGAGCAGTATTCAATATGAGATTTACAGTGAGGGAAGTTTGCGGTTGCAGCTTCAACAAAAGCTGACTGTGAACTGATCAATAAACTGACAAACTCCATAGATAGAAGGCTAGCTGTAGCTGTTAGATAGAGATTAGGTATTGTATATGGAATCACAGGAGTGCCAAAATTAAAGGAAATACATGTGGAAATTAAAATTTTTGTTGATTTTCCTGTTTTGTCTTTTCCATTTTCTTTATCTCCTTGCATTTACCGGATGCCTCAAGCTGGTGACAAAAAGCAAAGGCAAAGTAAGGAGGCTGTGGGAAAGTCCTTTTTTGCCAGGGTGACCAGTCCCACCCAGGCTGTTACAGTAGCTGCTTCTCTCAGCTGTTTTACTATGGACTCTATCGTGTATGATATTCACGCAATGTATGTGCATGGTGGCATGATAGTGACCCCCGTCACCCGCGCTAAGAGCTACATTTAAACATAGCTACTACATAGCCACTGCAAGCAGGAATTGTGCGAACAGGTCACGGAAGTAGTCACCTTGGTTATGGGCGGGTCCTTTTTTTGCCTTTGCTTTTTGTCGCCAGTCCATAGTAAAACAGCTGAGAGAAGCAGCTATTGTAACAGCCTGGGTGGGACTGGTCACCCTGGCAAAAAAGGACATTTCCAGTCTCCTCACTTTGCCTTTGCTTTTTGTCACCAGCTTGAGCCATCCGGTAAATGCAACGATAAAAACCAAATGGAAAAGACAAAACAGGAAAATCAATAACAAAATAGAAAAATACAAAGACAATACAGAAAAAGCAATGACAAAATTGAAAAAGCAAAGGCAAAATTGAAAAAGACTATGACTATTTGTATATATTTGTATTAATGATTCTCTTTATACTGTATTTCCTTTTCATTTTGGCACTTCTGTGATTCCATATAGGTGGAGGCTCTCCTGGTCAAAATGTTACTGCACATAATGGTCATTCTGAGTTACTTTTTTGTCATATTTTGAAAATTGAGGGTTGAGAAAAAAATATTTGTAATTTACCTGGCTAAAAATTCTGCTCACCCACATACGGCACTTTCAAAAACAACATAAATATAATTTTGATATATCTGCAACTGTTTGCATAATACTTGATCATCAGTAAAATTAAACCTAAAGGATGTAATTTGCCTAATAATTGTGCATATGGCGTAGATGTATATATTTTTTAAGTTAATAAGCAAGCAATAAGGTATTTGGGAAAACTTTAGACTGATTCATTCCAAGGCACAATCCATCAAATCTACCTAGATGTAGATGCATAGCCCAAATCTTTCTGCAGAATTCACCAGTAGTATCACATCCCAGCGCTTTGAATGTGCCTTGACAAACTATGAAGCCAATTTTCACCATTATTGTGCCAAAGGTTTATGGGCACAAATAGTTTCATACAAAAATCAGGTAAATTCATTGTGCTGTTATCATGCTATCAATTGTTTTTGTCTTTATCTTGCAGAAAGCGATCCGTGTCACCACCTTCATGCAGCGACTGAAGAACTCTGAATCAGTTATTGACAGTTCTGCTGAGATAAAAGGTGAAGAAGCAGATGAAGTTGAAGGGGGGGTGTCACAGGTGGCAAGCCAAGATGGAGGTAACAGAGTCATTGATGGAGGAGTGACTTCCAGTGGTGTGTCTTTAGAGGTAATGGTGGAAAATAGACAAGCAGGTGTGGACCAGGAGGTAGAAAAACAGGAGTCGAATGTGATTCTCGAACCCTCAGCTGAAGCATCTCCCCCGAGTGAAAAGCTTGGCACAAAGACAGCACCAGCTAATGAAAACAGAAAAACTGCCACCGATTTAGAACATAACAAAGAATCCAAAATAACCCCCTTGGTGACTCCAGAACGTACCAAGCTATCAGACATTATTTCAGGTGCACATCTTGACAGGAAACAGACAACCACCTCCCATGATCCTAACAGCAAGCATAAGATGGCTGCAACACTTCATGGTCCTCCACCAACAGCTTCTGCTAATGCCACACAGAATGATGAGAGTGATGGAAGCTGGTGTCAGACAGAACTACCTGAGGCCGTAGCAGAGAGCTCAGTGGGAACAGCAGCCACACCAGCGGTTGCACAAGGACAAGGGGTAGATTCAAGTCAAGGAGTTAGTTTAAGACTTGAAGCTAGTCCTACGTTGAAGAGGGATGAGAATGCCAGAAAAACAGACCGATATAGTGCTGAGTTTAATATTGCAAGGATGGGTCCTCCAACAGGTCAGGGTTGCTATGCAATTGGCAGCTCTGCTAGTTTGGGTCGTCACGCCACACCTTTCCACACAGACATTGGGAGCATAGGCATGGGAATGGCAGCACCCTATGGGAGTCCATATAGCACTCTGTATGCAAGCGAAAGAGGGGGAGGGATGTACGGAACTGGGCTTCATCATGGAGGAGTTGGAAGCAGTACGACAAGCGACTGGCAAATGGACAGTGTGATAGAGCAGATAGAAAAGCAAATGGTGGCAGTGCTGGAGAAAATAGAGGGAGACATGCCCTCATTGCTGGAGCAAATCAGTGACTGCCCCTCTGAACCACTACGTATCAGGAGTACGCATGCTTCCCCGGCCACCTCCCGTGCACGCACATCTCAACACTCAACTGAAACATCTTGCACCCCACCACCTCTTCCCACATCTCCCAGGCCTGCACTGCCATCACTCCCTCGCCTTACTATCCCACCTCCTTCCTATCCTCCACCTTCCCCTCCTACTCAAGCCTCAGTCCAGGCTACCAGAGAGCAGCTAGAGGAGGGTAGACAGAGAGGAGCAGAATATTGCGGCCATTCCTCTGGAGCTGGAATGAGTAGAGGGTTATAAAACAGGTGGGAATCGTATGATAGACATTACTGTACATTTAAAACTGGATTTGGGTATAAATAATCTTGATTTCTTGCTGTAGGTCTTGATTTATAGTCACACCAAGACAACCTCCCACACCCACTCAATCTGATAGAGGAACTTATTAATGTATATTTAGGTATGACTGATCTGCAAAAAGCACGATTTCACCCTCTTATTAACAATGGAATCCAAGCTCTTTGTATCTTTAAAAACGCACAGCATGGAGAGAAAAAAAAATATGAGTAATGAATAATGTAATTAGTTAATTAGTTTTTCTCCTACCAATTGTAAATACATGCACTCTAAGTAGGTTCTTATTTCTTGTTCTGCTGTATGTTGTAAACGTCCTCATGTTCACACATATTTTAACATTTTTCTAATGAAGCACTTCCATTTGTAATTTTTTTCATTTTAAAATATTTCATTCTAGAGTGAATTTGAGATGTGGCAAACCGGACTGATCCACCCTTATTCCTGAGCTATTTGTTAAATGTAAACATGTCTTTACCCATGTTGTCCAATAGTCTTGCACATATGTTTATTGGCAGGAAAAGCTCAACATATATATTTTAGTGCCACAAGTGTAACAAATGCTTTACATTTTTTCATGCTTTTGGGTCCATGTGGCTTCTTTTATTCTGGTAAAGTCTATCCACCATTTCCCCTTTGTGTAAACTATTCTGTCTGTAGGTCTTTCAATAAAGTCAGAAATTATCATCTTTAACTGTTTCATTTTTGGAGGTTTTGACAAGAAGGCAAACAAATAATCCATTAAAAAACAACTTAGATACAATGGCAGACTTGTAATGTTACACCCATGATCAAAATTTTAAGAACTGTAATACAAACTACAGCAATTTACATTTTGCACTGTTGGATATAGGAGGTTCCAAGTAGAACTTGACAATGCAATAAATAAAAAATGGGAGCGAGACAAAAATGTGTAAGCAATTCATTGTAAATAACAATTAAACTGAAATAGTCTGTTCATCAGCTGATCAAGTTTAAGACCGTAGCTCAAAAAAACCTGAAACTCTCCTAAATATTTTAAAGTAGTCAGTAATAGCACAGCTGCATCATTCTTGTTAATCGCCTCAAAAAATGGTTTCAACATGCTTGATGCCAGTGTTTCTAGGAGGCTGTAGGACAGTGTGAATACTTGGCAGAAAATGACATTGAATGCACATTTTTACCAAGAGTTTGGCTGTTAGGGCTGTGCTCTTAAACACTTTTGATCAGCTGATGAACAGCGTATTTCAATTTGATGGCTGTCTCTAGTAAATTGTTCAGTCGATTTTTTTTTTTATCCCACTCTCATTTTTTCTGTTTGCATTTTGAAGCTCTGCTCAAAACCATTTTAAGGTCGAGCAATGCAAAATGTGAATCCTTACAATTTTTCGACTGGTCTTCAAATTTTGATCGGGGGTGTACGTAGTGTAAGGTTTGACAGCGCCTACATATCCCACCGGGCATTGCGGGCACTCTGGATTCGACCATATTTTCGAGGGCATGGGTGGAGAAATTGTGTATTGTGCTAAATAAAAACTCATGAAATTATATAAAAGTACACAACCCAATAGTTTAAATTTAGTTTATGTGATATTTGACATAAGGGAAGTTCAATCGTGAATTAAGTCACACGAGCCTTCCATTAAAAGCCCTGAGAAGAAAAGATGGTCGCGCCTGTAACGTGCACATGTTGCTGCTTTGCTTTCTACTGAAATAGTGAGGAGGTTCAGCAACCACCGGGCAGGCAGCTGTCCAGCGGAAAAACTCACGCAGATCCCGCCACTGTGACACACTTTCCCGATTGCCATCAACAGCGGCGTTAGATTTGTCACGCGGTTTGCTAGGACTTTTCTTTGGTTCCAGGCCTATTTTTTTAACACTACAAATCAGGCAGAGTAATATCGGATGTGGTAAGTTGTGCACACTCCTCGTCAATGCTAACTCAAGCTAAGCTGCTAACGTTAGCAAGCTAACAGCGGTGCAAGATGAAAAAAAAGTCATTGGGAGGCTGTATAGCTTGATGGCTAGCTTCACACAAGCTAACAACTACGCAGTCGTTTCCATCTGCGTTACTGCTGTAACGCCAAACAATCTCACTTCTCCGCCACAGCGTAAATGTAGTTATCAACTCGCCGTGGCGAAAACGCTTGTTGAAATGTATTTGGATATTTATGTGCAGGAGAGCGTTGCTGCATTCATTTATTCGTTTGTATTACATCACAATAGAAACTGGACAACAGTTTGTGGCAAAAGTTAAGCACATGCTCTTTGTTATTGCCATCCTGCTTTATTTGCTAGAACCTACTGGCACTATTTCATCGGAATTGATTGCAAGATAATCGTCACAGTACAATAGCGCGGTAATCGGCGTTACCAGTCACAGAATATCAAGTGTTATAAGCCATTGGGTTATGCGCTCTGTGTGTGACATGTAGTAATGGCATTATGCACCGGGTGGTTATTATGTTGCAGTGAAATGATATGTGCACACGAGAATATGCGGCCCACACGTTCGGCAGCCTTTTGTCATTTATCAGGCACCCCCTCCCCCAATAGTCTTGTTCTGCAAGGAAAGCTCACCCTTAACCTCTTATTAGGCTCATGTTCGGCATCACGATTGCATTCATACTAGTTAATGAATTGCCTCTTGCTCCCTTATAAGACTGCCACCGGTGCTTTGCTTTTTATTCAACTCAATGGCTGTTTTTTGTTCAAAATGACTCAACAGACATAACATTGAAACCAAGACTGCGGCAAATAAGGCTTAAATGTCAAACATGCATTTTAGTCAGCAGGGTTAGTGCAAGCCTTTCACACACACGGATGCAATGAGGCGAAAAAGTGTCTTGTTGGAGAACTGTGGTGCATCTGCTTACTTTGTTCAAGGATTTCCAATTTGATTGTGTGGTGTTGAAATGCCCGAATTGAATGGTGAAGCTATTCATTGTACAGTAATACTTTACATGCGTCCATGCCAGCGAGGGCGGGAGCAATGCGCGTTGGTTGTCCTGTCCGGCCAATAGCAATGCGGCTTGTGTGAGCAGCGTGCTCAAAGCCAACCTTTCTTGTCGAATGTTTAGCCAGTGCGTCACGCCTCTTCCGCCCATTTCTCCAGCTGCCATTTTGGTTTTGTTCCCATCTGCAGTCTTAAAGCCAGCCGTAGCTATTACATAGGAAAGCCTCGCATTGCAACCCCACAGTGACTCGACAATATAGCGCAAGGACATCCAACGCTTTTTCCATTTCTTCCCACTTATCGACATATTCCCAATCGCTGGCGTCTGAACATTACGAGAGAGGAGCGGGTTCGCATTGGAAAGGGCCCGGGAAGGATTATTGGTAAGAAAGAAGAAATCAATGGAGGCACGAGTGAAGCTGCTACGGCTGCGTAGGCGCTAACGAATCGCTTGGGAGACGTCCATTTTTGACGGCTTTTTTGTCTCTTACCTCAGCGTATGAGCCTCGTGCCGAAATGTCTTTAGTTAAGTTGTCCAGTACGTCCGCAGTTAACACCATTCGCTAGCATATGACCTGCTAGCTAACGACGCTAGCTTGTAAAGTTGTGTTCCGCAACGGAGGGGATTGTGGCCTAGACCGATCCTGGCCGGCTTTTCTGGAGGTTTCTCACCTCTTAATTTATTAGTGTTACCGGTCCGTCCACTTGCCAAACGACTTAACTTGTGAGTGACACGCATCCTATGCTTAGCCGCTCGACTCCTGTTGTTTTCCACGAGTCCTGACGCGTTTTTTGGGGCGTTTAAAGCTTTAAATCCTTTGCGACGCAAATGTACTAGCGTCAGGCAGCGTACAGTCGTGTACCGCACGGGTTACTTTCATTTTCACCTTACATCCATTGTTATGCTCACACAAACTTTGTATTTGATATTGTATGCCCACTGGCTGCTGTTATTCCGAATCATTAGAGGGATACAGGAAGTGTTTCGCACGGTAAACTTTGACTCGGCGCTCCCTCGGTTACAGTCCTGGTTCCATCGCAGTAGTTGTATAGCATATTGCGGCCTGTTTCTCTCCTGGGCTTAGTTTGGCTGGATTGCAACCTAAATCCGCACATACTTGGACGCATTTTAGCAGGACATTTGCGCGAATGTACTCGTACTTTGGGTTTGTATGTAGTTTGTCCTCAGGTCTACACCTGCTAGTTTTTGTGAAGTGTTAACTGCAGTTAAGTTTGCGTGATTCAGCGGGTTTTTTTCCAAACAATGCCGCTGTTCCTCTTCCAACTCCAGCTCTTATACACAATAGAGCTACATAAACAAGCAAGACCTGCCCCTAGTATGAAAGCGGGTAGATAATGGTGCTATTCATGGCTCTTCCTAGGTTTGCTCTGTGTTTAGCAGATTTGTTGTTGGCTCTCAGCCGGCCCAGCTGCTCTCTGGACTAGAAATCTCTTCTCACCAAAATGAATGGTATCGTGTAGCATTTAACAGAATGCTAATTATGAAACCACATCATCAATGACGTACAGTTCTTCATATTGCATAAATTCCTAGATCTCCCAAGTCGCTTGCCATTTTAAAATTCGATATTAGGTTGACAGGCTGTTTCTTAATAAATTAAACATTTTATTTCTGATGACCTGCAGATGTCCAGCTCGCCGCTGTCCAAGAAACGTCGCTTGTCAGGAACAGAGACGAAGACGGGATCCCATTGTTCTTCCTCAAACTCTGTCAGAACTGATCTGTCCCACACACCTGCCAACGTAAGCACATCGTCAGCCTACATGTCTATTAAGATTGGCCCATTTTTGACTATCTTCATGCTGTAATATGTCCAGGGCATGGCTAAGAATGGCAATGATGCTGAGATTGATGAAGGCCTGTACTCCAGACAACTGTAAGTCTTCTCTCGGTAGAAACCACAATCTTGTTGTTGTCTCAGTGCTCATAATACTAAATTCCTATTTTTAGATATGTGTTGGGCCATGCTGCGATGAAACGGATGCAAAACTCCAATGTCCTCATCTCTGGTATGAGAGGTCTGGGAGTGGAGATTGCCAAGAATGTCATCCTAGGTGGAGTTCGTAGTGTCACTGTACACGACCAAGGCATTGCAGAATGGCGAGATCTTTCCTCTCAGGTGAATGAAAGCATCCATTGCATGTCTGGTTTTCCCTTTTTAATTTGTGCTTAATTTTTTGTTCCTTTGTTTTACATGAATTGGGTTGAGCTTTATTCTTCCATATTTTTGCTGTGACTCCCATGCTATGCTGCCATATGATCAAATTAGAATATAGGCTGGTCTGCAGTTGCGCTTGCTTCAGGCATGCACAAACCCTTGCAGTAATGCACTCTAGCAATAGACATGACAAGATTTTATCGCTCAGAAAAATTTATTGTGGGCACTAGGCCTGGGACAATATATACAGTGGAACCCCAGAATACGAAATTGATTCTTTCCAAAAGGATTTTTCTAAGCACAATTTTATTTTATTTTTTTTGTAACCCAAGCAACATTTAACATGTAAATTGGCTAATTCGTTCCACTGACCCGTAAGACCCCTCATACATTGGGGGGGAAAAAACACTGTTCTGCACATTTAATACTGTATAAATGAATATTGTAATGCAAATGTATTTTAATAATAAAACCTGAAAGAGAATGTATATTGTGTTAAAATTCTAAAAGTTTCTTACCTTTAATACGCAGCGAAATGCAGTACGGCATTTAAACTGGCAGCAATAAACCAATCAGAACATTATGTCATACGTAGCGTAAGTACACTTCTGCCATGTAGTTAACATTACCGAGCACCGGGAGAGTTAAGCCACCATATGTGAATGGATTGTAGATGCCTGGGCTAAGAAATCTGCTTTAACTCTTGTCCGAGCTTTCACAAAAGCCGGCATCATTGCTGAACAGCCAACTAAAAATGAGACTGACAGCCGACAAGGAACCCGGCATGTTTGACAGAAAAATTGCCCAGCTGTTCAAGTCAGATGCAGCAACTGAATTTGTGGGAGAAGAGGGATAAAAAAATACAGTGAGTGTTAAGTAGAATAAAGTTCAACTAACCTCACTCTTTTTCTTCTGTTGCTTTTTTTATGGATCGTATGTTTTAGCATGCGCCTTAAAATACGGTAAATCTGGAAAATTACCAAAAAGACAAGTTTTTGTAAGCTCGACGAATTTTCGTAAAGCGAATTTAATTTTTGTAAGCCGAAGGAAAAAAAAATGAAGGTATTTTTATAGCTCGGATTTTTTGTATTCCGGGGGATTCGTATCCCGAGGTTCCACTGTATATGAATTAATCACACAAGTTCACTCAATTTTGTCAGCCTCAAAATATTTTTTTTTTCTTGTGTCTTGCCTCTAAACAGGCAGGAGAGTTCACCTTGTGCATTGATTTCAGTACTGTGGCATGTTTGTTCCGTAGAACATAGTAATGTAATAGAAAAGTAGACAATGTATTAGAAGTAAAATTGATTGCAATATATTGTCATATATTTTTAATTTTACTTTATTTAAAAGCAATGTTAAAATTTGATCTCATACTCATAGACTCAATCTTGTATCTTGTTCTCGTAGACTCAGTCTTGTACAATCACACCGCAGTAACAAGTCCTGGTGCGCACACTCCCATATGCTTAGTAGACATGTTGTTAGCTTAGTGGTCAACATAGCATGTCAACCACTGCAGTTGGGACGTGTTTGATGCAATTTGTTCTTGAAATGATTAAGAATAAGACATTTATAAATATTTTAATTCAAATTATCACACTTACACTTTTTTCAAAATTATTGTAAGAGAGTTTGTGCTGTATCCATCTAAAAAATAAGTATTGCAAGTGCAACAAAATAAACTTAATGGCCATGGTTGACTGACCTAGATTTATCAGTGGGTGGCCTGTTACGTCAATATCACACACATGTACAATATTTTCCGACATCCATAGAATCATGGTCATCCAAAGAGCTTAAGTGGAGGTTTAATTAACATTTTGGTATTTTTTTTGTTTTTATGAGCTGCTAGTATGCACAGGTCTTTAGCTATGTTTTTGCTTTAACTGTTTTTATTTTTATTTTTCATTGATAGTTTTATATTCGAGAGGAGGATCTGGGGAAGAATAGAGCGGAAGTCAGTCAGCCCCGTCTGGCTGATCTCAACAACTACGTCCCTGTGGCAGCATATACCGGCACTCTCACAGATGATTTCTTGACCAAGTTCCAGGTATCAATCCATGTTTATGGTGCAACTCAATGTAGTCTACATAGTTATATACTGTATGTGCATAACTATTTCCATTTTTGTAACTTAGGTTGTAGTGCTGACTAACTCCATTCTAGATGAGCAGCAGCAAGTGGGAGAGTTATGCCATAGCAAAGGCATCAAGTTCATCATTGCCGACACCCATGGCCTGTTTGGGTAAGATTCTGAACTTCATACTTACATTGTTCTTTGACTTTCATAGTGACAGATGCTGTATAACACTGGCTGTGTTGATTTGTAGCCAGCTGTTTTGTGACTTTGGTGAGGAGATGATTGTGCACGACACTAATGGAGAACAACCACTGAGTGCCATGATTTCCATGATCACAAAGGTTAGTCCTCTTAATTGACATTTTTGTTGATCTGAACACTGTCCTATATTGTAGAATAACACATTTAGTCAAATTTGACTTTTAAAAAATTACATAATGTTTTCCCTCAGGACAATCAAGGTGTTGTGACTTGTCTGGATGAAGCTCGTCACGGCTTTGAGAGTGGAGACTTTGTAACTTTTTCGGAGGTTCAGGGCATGACAGAACTCAATGGCTGCCAGCCGGTGGAAATCAAAGTTCTTGGTAAAACCTATTATTTAGTAAAATATATTGCACTATGTCTGGGTACTCATTTTACTTGACATTTTCTTTCTAGGTCCTTACACCTTCAGCATTTGTGACACAACAGGATTTACAGACTATGTAAGAGGAGGAATTGTTTCTCAGGTCAAGATGCCCAAGAAATTCACATTTGTAAGTGATGTATGCACACAAGGTGGTTCGGTAGTTTTTCATGACATGTCTGTTTACTCAGACACACCTACAGGCAGTTCACAAGTGAACATTTATAAATCTAAACATGCAACCTTGTATTGATCTTTTGGCTACAGAAATCTTTTTCCTCCTCCATGACTGAGCCAGAATTCATAATGACAGACTTTGGCAAGTTTGAGCGTCCGGGACAATTGCACTTGGGCTTCCAGGCCATACATGCCTTCCAGAAAAAAAACAACCGCCTCCCGACACCATGGAACCAGGTGAACCACTCTCCATGGCAGTAGCACAAAACCAAGAAAGCAATGCTTCTGCCCAACCATTTCCTTGCCATCACCAGTTTATTTGTAACTACCATTTTTGTCCATTTGACTAACTTCACTTCAGCTTTCTTTTTAACCAATTTTTGGTACACAGTTTCAACTTTTGCCGGCCATGCATTTCAGGCCGACGGTGAAGACCTGTTGACACTGGCCAAGGAGCTGAACTCTGCTCAGACTGGATCAGCCAAAGTAGAACAGCTAGATGAGGCACTCGTCAAAAAGATGGCATATGTTGCTGCTGGTGACTTGGCCCCTGTTAACGCCTTTATTGGGGGTCTGGCAGCGCAGGAAGTCATGAAGGTCAGTAAAAAGACATTGCAACTGTCAGCATATTAATTACCCTGGTACTTATTATTTATGAAGTGCATTTGTTCACATTTTTGCCTTTGTTTCAGTGTGGCCTTAAAATTGTTCTGTTTTTTTTGTTATTTTTTTTTAGGCATGCACAGGGAAATTTATGCCTATAATGCAGTGGTTGTACTTTGACGCCTTAGAGTGCCTGCCTGAAGAGGAGGGGGTTGTACTAACAGAAGAAGAGTGTGCACCTGTAGGTTTTTCCATGTTCCATGTACATAACAATGCTAATTGTTGCATAAAGCTAACATTTTTTGTCACACAGAGGAACAGTCGGTACGATGGACAGATTGCTGTTTTTGGCACTAAACTGCAGGGTCTGCTTGCCAAACAACGCTACTTCCTGGTGAGTCTGCCATCAAGATGCCTTCCATTGGCATCAATTGCTTTTTATTGCTATGGGATACTAAATGGACAGGTTTGATGATGGCCATCAAAGGACCAAAAGCAGCTGAAACATTATCCTAATGAAGTTGGACTTGGCGTTTGTAATTTTTAGCATTTGTTCCCAAAAGTAAAGGGTTTACTTAAAAAAATGTTAGGTAACTAATTAGTTTGGATTTTTTATATTTGAAGTTCTATGACATTCCCATCATTAGTGTAGTACATTAACAGTGACTAAAGGCATTTCTTGGAGAGTCAATTTTCTGTCTGACTGTCAATGCTATTTGTTACCATCACCTTATACTTGTACTAGGAACATTTCATTCCTAGTGAGGACATTGTCTATACAACAAAAACGTTTTGTTATATTTGTTATGCACCACTCATCACTATTTCACAATTATTATTATGAGTATCATTCATCAGTACAGCAATCTAATTTATTTACCATGACAAGGACTACTATCTAACACACTGTCACATGACCTTACTTATGCATTCAAAGTTAGTAACTGGAGGAAGTCCACAAATGTATTGAAATAAAGGAGACCCTACATGGGTAGGATTTAATAAGCTTTGCTTCCTCCTACTCCTTTTGGACATGTGGAACTGTCGATTGTATTAAGGGATGTATTCCAATGTCGTTTACATGCATGTTTAAATAAAATTAAACCATTACCATAAAGACTGGGTTATACTTTTTGCACAAAGAAAACGTGCGGGAAAAGAGCCACACGAGAGACCGTGTGTGTGTTTATACTCAGTTGCAGTGCAGAGTCTGCTCCTAAACTGCAAGAGGCAGTATATCAAAAACAAGTCTACCGCGGTGCTAAACTACAGCGGTAGAAGTTTGCCATTGTTTACTCGACTTCAAACACGGCCACACTTGCATGTCTTTTTCTTGAAGAGGAATTGTTTTTATTTGCTGCTGCGACAGAAGAGAAAGACAAGCTGGTCCACTCGCCCTTTGAATAGGAGGCGGCGAGATGCAAAACTGCTTGTGCTGCAGTCTCAGCTCAAAATGACTTTTCATTCCCACCATCACAGGGACACAACACGGGACTGCTTTGATTTGGAAATAAAACACACTTTTTAATGCTCACCAATTACTTTAAAAATGTATATGCAAATCCGACTCGCTTGTTAGTGTTTCTTTAACTTCCCTCATACAATAGTCAGTGTGTTTTGTATTTCACATCACCCCTTCTTTCTGATATAGTGCATTGCTGGGGCTTGAAGAGTTTGGCTTCTCAAAACAGTATGCAGAAGACTAATACCTTTGCATGACAAACATGCCTCCCGCAAAAAAATCAGACCTCACAAATTACTTATCTTCCGCCGTAATATTGCGCGATATGTACTGTTTGTTGTCTTATATGATGGTTTATGGCGCTGACTCTCCAATCTTCATCCGCCGAAGAACACATGCGTAAACAAGATGGCAATACTCGTGTCACAGCCATTTTCACCACACACCCACAGCGATGGACAGTCCATAACGTGCTTTAATAGTAAAGAATAGTAAAGCTGAGCAATTTGAGGTATGGAATTTTATTTATTTATTTATTTTTGGAGAGAGGCGTGTTTGTCATCAAATGTTGAATGCGTGACATCCCTTCAATGCATGAATGCATATTGTTTTGGGAAGCCAAACTCTTAAGGAGCCCCAGCAACTAATCACCAAGATAATAGTGAGATTGTTTTGTGTGCTTGAATTAAGCTGCAATACTTGACACATATGATTATTTCAGGTTGGAGCTGGTGCCATTGGCTGTGAACTCTTGAAAAACTTTGCCATGATTGGATTGGCCAGTGGGGACGGTGAGATCATTGTGACAGATATGGACACCATAGAGAAGTCCAACCTCAACAGACAGTTCCTCTTCAGACAATCAGATGTTACGGTTAGTATCAGTTTTCTATTGTCATCTATTCTGAATGTATAGGAGCCAGACCGATACGGGATTTTTGGGGATGAAAAAAAGAATATAATAGAAACAAACTGCAGTTTCTTTCGCCGTTTCCTCAGTCTCCTCTCCTGCAGCTGAGTGATGTGTGTGTGTGTGTGTGTGTGTGTGTGTGCGTGCGGAGAGGTACTGTTGGGTAGCAGAGATATGTAGGAAGAGAGCGACAGCGCTGCAAAAATGCTAATATATCTGTTACATATTCACTGAATAATTGATGCATCAGCCCGTCGATAACGCAGTTGGTTTCCAGCATTGATGCATCCTTGCTTAACCTGTCTGCTGTAAATAGGGGAGATTACTGTTGATAATTTGTATTCTCTTAAAATCAGACAATTGTGCTAGTATTCTTGCACATGACCCAATTCCAGAGATTGTTTCTCTGTGTTAACAGAAAATGAAAAGTGACACAGCTGCTGCAGCAGTGAAACAGATGAACCCTTCTATCAAAATCACTGGTCACCAGAATAGGGTGGGCCCTGACACAGAAAGGATCTATGATGATGACTTCTTTGAAAGCCTTGATGGAGTAACTAATGCACTGGACAATGTTGATGCACGTAAGTAGTCATATTTCCAATTGAAATGAAATTTGTATATAATCTGTCATCTGCTTGTGCAGGTTTGTACATGGATCGGAGGTGTGTGTACTACCGTAAACCCTTGCTGGAGTCTGGTACTCTGGGTACCAAAGGCAATGTCCAAGTGGTGATCCCCTTCCTCACAGAGTCCTACAGCTCTAGCCAGGATCCACCAGAGAAGTCTATCCCCATCTGTACCCTCAAGAATTTTCCAAATGCCATTGAACACACACTGCAAGTGAGGAAACACCCACGTAGCTCCGGCAGGCAATTGAATCAAGTTATTGATGTGTTCACGTGTTGCTCTTTTTAGTGGGCTCGTGATGAGTTTGAGGGCCTTTTCAAACAGCCACCAGAGAATGCCATGCAGTACCTCACGTAAGACAGCTTTCTTTTATATTTGAATTAGTCAACTACTCTACCTAGGCTGTTGAGCTTTTATACATTCCTTCGCTAAATGATTAATGTAGGAATTAAATAATTTTCTCTGTAATACACATAAATTGAAGATGGGAATTATTCTTCAAAAATGTCAGTCTTTTGTAATTTGAGTTTAGGTATAACTGTTGGTAAGCTGTTTCCGGAAGCAATATAGGCATGGTCACTATATCAAACATAGTCATAAACAATATGATAACTATAGTTTACCGTTCAGAGTCTGTTTAACGTGGCCCAACTAAGCTAGTGTCAAAAATTCACTCATCTGCCCATGTCTGGCTGTTGATTGACTTACAGAGATCCCAAGTTCATGGAGCGCACCCTGAAACTTACTGGCGGTCAGTCTGCTGAGTTGCTTGAGGCTGTTTACAAGACTCTCGTCACAGACTGCCCCCACAGTTGGGTCGACTGCATAGCTTGGGCGCGCAACCATTGGCAGTGCCAGTATAGCAACAACATCCGCCAGCTATTGCACAACTTTCCCCCTGATCAGGTATCCATTTAACTGGCTGTAATAACTATCTTTGTTTGAGTTGTCACAAAAGCATTCTGGGAATGTTACTTTTCAATCTACTTTACTGACCAAAAAAGTATTGATGCTGCAGTCTCACAACCAGAAACGTGTCACTTCACTCTGACAGTGGGGGGGGGGGTACAGTTCCCATCTGTATTGGGGTGAACTGATTTGTGCTGTGTGATGGAATTTGATGGCTTAACCTGTTTTGTGGATGGGCACCATTTTCATCTTGTCCCTGGCTTTCAGCTAACTAGCTCTGGAGCCCCCTTCTGGTCTGGTCCAAAGAGGTGTCCTCACCCCATAGAATTCAGTACAAGCAACGTAAGTAATGCAGTCCTTGTTTCCTCATTTTGAAAAGTGACTTTGTTCTTAACAGGTTCAGAATAATTTTTGTCTTTTAGGACCTGCACATAGACTACATAATGGCTGCAGCCAACCTGTTTGCTCAGTCCTATGGTATACAAGGCAGCACCGATCGTGCGGCAGTAGTCAAGATCTTGCAAGAGATCAAAGTGCCTCCCTTTACTCCACGTTCTGGTGTGAGAATCCACGTCTCTGATCAGGAGCTACAGAATAGCAATTCCTCTGTTGGTACGTAGTCATGCTGGGAATATTGCTCAATTAAGGACATTTTAAATTAATTGCAAACCTACTACATTTCTGTTTCAACAGATGACTCCAGATTGGAGGAGCTCAAGGTCCTGCTCCCTGCCCCTGAATCTGCTCAGTTCAAACTCTGCGCTATTGACTTTGAAAAGGTACCACATCTGTCCTAGTATCTTGAGTTAACTCTGGACTTGCTGTATTTAATCTAAAGTGGTTTGTTGTTCCAATAAACAGGATGATGACACCAATTTTCACATGGACTTTATAGTAGCAGCATCCAACTTGAGAGCAGAGAACTACGACATTCCCCCGACCGACAGACACAATGTGGGTGCTTAGATCTGTCAAACCTGTGTTTCTTGGTTGGTTATTGTATCCCAATTTTAATTGACCCCACCTTTCCTATTACCCAGAGCAAACTTATAGCTGGCAAGATCATCCCGGCCATTGCCACTACCACAGCTGCAGTTGTGGGTCTGGTGTGCCTTGAGCTCATCAAGATCGTTCAAGGACATAAAAAGCTGGAGTCATTTAAGAACGGCTTCATGAATCTGTCCCTGCCATTTTTCGGCTTTTCCGAGCCCATTGCTGCTCCGAAACATAAGGTAGGAACCCTGCATCTGTCTCATTGAGGCGTGTGTGTATCTTCACTGCATGTAAATTTCAACAAACACTTAACATTTACACGATTGTTATTACTCTCTCCCATGATGATTCAGCCATGCTAATACTGATGCACCCAGGCAGTTTGTCTGGGTGCAAGTGAGTTCAACTGACCTTCTCACACTGATTGCTTCAGTGTGGGCTGAGGAGACAATTTCACCACCTCCTGTTGACTGTCACCAAAGAGGTTATCTTATTATCCCATTCTCACATTGTTTTGGCAGTACTATGAAATTGAGTGGACGTTATGGGATCGTTTCGAGATCACAGGCCTCCAACCCAATGGAGAGGAGATGACCCTGCAGCAGTTTCTGACCTACTTTAGGGTATGCACCTATCTGGTTTATTGGGTACATTTGTTTGCTTCACATAGTTTATCATACTGAACCCTGTTTTTTGTTTTTGTTTTAAGAACGAGCATAGGTTGGATATCACCATGCTTTCTCAGGGAGTGTCCATGCTCTACTCCTTTTTCATGCCTGCTCCCAAACTTAGAGAGAGACTTGAACTGCCGTAAGTACGATACTTTTGTTTCGTGTTGCCAAGGGCTGAATATGCATAAACCATACCTACTTCCCTACCCCGTATGGGGTTTTTACGGGGACAAAATTCTCTTCATTTCTGCCAGCACAGCTTCCAGTCCACCCGGGAAACATGAACATAATACATTTTATGGCTGGTAAAGTCTGACCTTCAAAGTAAACGTAGTACACAAGTAAAATAATAGGGTCGCATGGTCCTTTTACCGGTTTCAAGGTATACCATAGTATGTAAAAGTCACGATTTGAAAATTACTAAAATTGTCCATCATAACGTTCCAGCTAAAATGACATTTGAAGGGCCAGCATGGCGACTATTGGAAATACTTTGTCACGTCTTATGTTGTACTTGTTTTTGTTAGAAAGTATCTATGGTGTTATGACTTGAGTTGCAGGATTAGCCACAGTGAACTGCATTTTAATTATTTCTAATTAATCTTTCAGTACATTTTTTATATTTAAAAAATATTCGAGAACTTTTTTCTCTTTAATAACCATACTGTATTTCATAAACAAATTTTAGTGCTTTAATGAAATACCATGTTTTTGCCCAAGGTTATAATGTCAATCTCATACCGGCATATGCCTTCTTCTACCAGAGTAGGCAGTTGTGCCTTACACCAGAATTTCCCTTATTTTTGGAACATTTGCCATGTTTTTATAATACAAATGACATGTATGGCAAACTTTTGACCAGTTGTAACTATCTTTTGTGCTCCAGGATGACCGAGATTGTGACCAAGGTGTCTAAAAAGAAGCTGGGCAAGCATGTCAAGGCTCTTGTGTTTGAGTTGTGCTGCAACGATCTATCGGATGAAGATGTAGAAGTACCGTACGTCAGATACACCATCCGCTGAGCTCCACTCTGGATCAGCCTGCAGGAGGACTGGAGGTGCTGGAGGAATATTGGGATGCTTGTAAATGAGGGGTTGAGGTTATTTTTGGCCCAGGGGAGTAGGGGTTTCAAGTCTTCTTTACTGACTCAATCAATGCTTTAAAAAAATAATAATAATAAAGGCCCGTGGTTTGTGTTAACCAGTGCCTCTGTGTACATAGCCCCATTGAGCCGACACTGTACATACTGGTCTGATATTTTGAACCTCAGTGTTCTGTTTTAGTTATAAACCCTAGTGGTTTGTAACAGCCCAACTAGTATTCATTTTAGGTATCCTAGCAAAGGTATCCTCCTGGGGCACACAAACGTTACGTTTCCATCGTTTTACATGTCGCAATATGTTTAAAACCAATAAAAGAGACATGCAAGTACAAATTTTATCCATTGACTATTCCACTGCCCTAAATTTTACAAACACCGCCACTTTTAAGTTGCTGGGCCACCAGATAACCAATTGCACCTCAGCTGCCTCTACAGCACACAAGGTAACCCCTGTCAAGTTGAATTGATGACTGGGTCCTTTTCGGGCACCTCTCCTCAGTTAGCACTCAATCTTCACGGAGCAGGAGAGGCTCTTGCACATGACATCTGTTTTTGCTCTTTCATGTCTTGTTCTTTTTTGTATTTTATTTTTGTGGCCTAATTCACTGTTAGGCTCACAATGTCTCCCCTGTAAACTCCTAATGACACCTCATTGTAAGCAAGGTAATATGTATCTTGATATGGGAGCACTTAGCTTGATAGTGAATAAATGTCAACTCATGAATGAATCTGTGTTTGTGTTTTTCCACCAAAGTAATGTGAATTTTAAAACCGTTTAGCCGTAGGCTTTATCAGGTACAGGGGTTAAAAGGGCTCCTACATACTCAATTAGCATGGTACAAATATTAACCTCTACGTCCAACTTAGAGCCCTGAGGATTTGTTTGAATAAATGATTGTTGAACTTTAATAGTTGATGAGCAATTTTATCAATTCCATCTTTTGTTCATTCAGCATCAAATCAAGTTGGCTTCTACAAATTACTCACTTCCTCTTGCCCTCCAAGCATGCAGCTTGGTAGTTATGTTCAGTCGTGCACTAGCAGGGTTCAAGTGATTTGTTCAGTTTTGCACCCTCCCAGAAAGAGCATACATTTTGAAGTGCGGCCCGAAAGGATGTGGTTTAGTGTGAGAAGGAAGAACCAGATGAGGAAGGCATTGCGCTTAACTGTGCAAAACAGGCTTTTTACTAAATGAATGTTTTCCTCTCAGTGGTTAATTTTTGAGGGAACGTGTGATGGATTTGTGTTGATGCTTTGATGATGAAGAAGATGGAAGTGGAAGACCACTTTGAAACAAGGACATCCTGGTAAGTTAATCTGTTTGGGGAAGCTATTGTAACTGCTCAAATCTGTTTGTTGCTAGCAATTTGTAATTTTCAAACTTTGGCAAATTCCACCTTTGTGTACTTGCACACAGACAGCTGAAGGAAAGCAAATTGATAAAACATACTTGAAGGGAAATTTAAAAAAGCAAACTAATCCTACGCAGTCATTGCAAAACAAATTTTTTTAAAAGGTTGCTTTTTTTGGTAATGACCAAAAATAACATTCTTAGGTCACAACGAGTAGGAGAAACACCATCTGCCACCGTCTGTGACCATGCTGGAGTAAGTCTCCATCACCGCCTGACTCCTGCGTATCATTGATAACACAAAACCCACCATTGTCTCATTTTAGAAGAAGAGAAAACAAGACGCAACCCCTGAACCTGTGATCCAAATCACAGAGGTGAGTTCTGTCTCTTTAAGTCCCATGTTGATGTCTTCTGTAACCAGCGGATGTTAGTCAACCTTACCTTGGTGACCACAAAAGCTGTAAGCTCGGTTTTCTGTTCTTGAGTGAGCAGTATGTTTCATATGTTCTTGTTTCTGGTTCCCTCAGATTTGTTATTTGTATCCTTTGTTGCTGCCATCAATTGAAAATGCATCTGATTTCAGCTTTTAAAACAAAAATGTGAGGAAACAGCAGTCATTTTGTATTTTACTACACCACACACGCTTTCAACACTCTTCCTCTCTGAAAGAGTCACAGGAAATGAGAGGGCCACGCCACGCAACATCTCTTGTTCAACTTTCCTCAGCTATCATGTCTCTCCTGAGGTTGCCTTATGTCTTTTGTATTTTATGCTCTTCTGTTTTACCAGGATGATGTAGAGGAGGAAGAAGAAGAGGAGGGTGAAATGTTGCCTGAGCACATGAATGACTCAGAGGTGAAGTTTTCATGGCAGTAAGGGACCACCCTGATAAGCTGCATGGATGTATCAAGAAGCTTGACTCCTAGCATTTTCCATTGTAGGAGCCCTGTAACAAACGGGTCAAGCCTGTGGTGAAGTCCAACAGCCTAACGGGGTTCATCACCCCGGTAAAGACCCCTGCTCTCAAACGTATCGGACAGTCAATTTCGGTAACATTGCACAAACTTGCTCAGACTCCCATCTGTGGTTAACATATGCACTCACTCATTTGGCCGTCCGTACAGCGATCCATTAGTTTTCGCACAGAGGCCCGACCTTTGCCCACGCCACCTCTACGTTCTCGCACAAAGGGCTCCTCATTTCCAAGGAGGCGCAACAGCCAGTGCTGGAGTGACACGGTGGAGAGCCACCACCTCACTGCCAAGGAGATCAAACGTCAAGAGGTGACGAGGGAGGGAATGAAATGAAACCAACGACTTCATTGTCATGTTATTGCTGGGCAAGATGACTGCACACAGGGATCATAAAAGAGGATGTGAGCTGGAACAGGAGGCTCAACTTCCTTTACTGAACAGTCAGCTGCAAGAGCTCATGTCGACTCATTTGTGCATCACACACATTATGCAAGCGTGGGTTTTTGTGTCAACATGTGCGTTCTCGCCTCTTCTGCAGGTGATCTATGAGCTGACTGAGGGAGAGCGACAACTCATCGAAGATCTCAGTCTGGTTAAGAAGGTACACAACCATAACAATCTCTCCGCTTCAGAACATGCGGGAAATCATCTTTCCCTCAATGACACAGAGAGACACAATTATCTTGCTACTCACTTGTGTTGCTAGATATTTTGACAATAACGACTGGTTTTTTTTTTGGGGGGGGGGTGAGTAATTTTTAGTCCGTAGCCAATCTGTGCTCCTTCACAAGCTACGTAAACCCAACTACTGTAAAGTACGATTGTCTGAGTCATTTGTGTAATATTGTCCCTGTTTAAAGGAAGGTTGGACTCACTTTTACGGGAGACTGCATTGGCATCGTTTCTATTTAATTTGACCCTTCATCTCTGTGGATGTCCCCAGGTGTACTATGAGCCAATGTTGAAGCTGGATATCATGACCGAGAGTGAGCTCATGCAGATTTTTGGCACTCTGGAATCTCTCATTCCTCTCCATGAAGGTGAACAATCGCTCTTGCTTGCGTGCATGTTTAACATACACTAGTCAGCTGCAACATTTGAACAAACAAGAAAGATCTAATACAAAAACTGCATTGAATGAAGTATTGAGTGATGTATTTATTCATTTTAAAATGTTTATAATTGTGAATGTACTATACAGTGATGCACTGCATCATAGTGTAAGAGGAGTTTGTACGGGTAAGTTGTAAGGGGTAGTTTGTCTACCTGCTATTATGATAGGAAAATGGCGAAAGAGTTTGCAGAATGACATATTCCCGACCACAAGAAGTACATTTTTGTGAAGTAGGATTCAATATTAATAAATTAAATATTTTTATAGTTATATGGCATAGAAAATCTGTTTAGTCGTTATGTATAGTCACCTTTATATTTGTGTTACGTTTGTGTGGATCTTGACTCTTGTCACAGTATTTCTGTGTATTTAAATTGCTATCAATACTAAATGAGTTGTAAAACAGCTGCATTGCCTCCAGAATGCTGCTGCTCTAGTACTGACTAGAACCAGGAAATACAACCATACTAATCCAGTGCTCGTGTCTCTGCACCGGCTTCCTGTCACTCAAAGAAAAGACTTTCAAACAGCTCTGCCTGTGTACATGTCTTTTCATGGTCTTGCACCAAAGTACATCTCTGACATGTTAGAGGCACATGAAGCATTTCAGGCTCTAAAACCTCAGGGAGTGGTCTCCTGCTGGTGCCCAGAAATGGAATTAAACACATTTAGGCTGTGTTTCAGTTTTCCGTTGCTAAAATCTGGAACAGTATTCCAAAGATTTGAGCTTTGACAATGTTCTAATAAAGACATTGTCACATTTCTATTTAGCTTTGCATATGGCAACTAAGTAAGTATTCTATTTTAATGATTACTTTTATGTTTTGTGAAATGATTTTATGAGGATCATGATTGACTTTATACTTTCAGTTGCCTTTTGTGTGAGGTGTGCTCTATAAATAATCTTGCCTTACCTTGTGCAAGTGTCCCTAATGTTGTGCCAAGCAATTGGATCTCAAATACTAAAACCACCCTGTCTTTCAGATCTGCTGAGTCGCCTTGAGCGTCTGAGGGGGTCAGAAAAAACAGTGGGCGAGGTGGCTCCCACACTGATGAATTGGGTTGGTATTTTGTAGAATGGAATCTGTCCAAACCTTTAAAGTGTACTGTTTTTATTTTTCAGTTTGAGCTTTTCACATCTTTGCATCTAATCTCATCTGAGTAGTTTCCTTGCCTGGAGGCCTATGTCACATACTGCTGCAACCAAGTGGGTGCCAAAGCCTTGCTGGACCAGAAAAAACACGAGAAGAGAGTGGAGCAGTTTTTGCGCCTGTGCCAGGAGTCCTCGTTTAGCAGGAAACTGGACCTCTGGAACTTCCTGGATCTCCCTCGAAGCCGTTTGGTAAAATACCCGCTGTTACTGAAAGAGATCCAGAAATGCACACCGACGGAGCACCCGGATGAGTTCACATTACCTGATGCAGTGAGTCAATGTGAATATAAAAACATACAACACTGTATTGCATATTTTAAAAAGCCAAACATCCAACCTCTGAATGTAGATGCTAGTTATCATACCAAGACATGAAGTTGGTACCATGGTTATGTGTGGACAACTGGTATAATGACTACATACAGGCTGTTTAAATTTACTTTTTTAATTTCTGATTAGCTGGAACTCATCCAGAGCATTGTGGCAGAGGTGAACAAGAAGACGGGAGAGGCTGAATGTCAGTTCTATCGGCGGGGGCTCACCTACCTTGAAGACTGCCAGAGACTACCGGAGATCCAACAGTCTCGGTTCCTCTACTGTCACGGGGAGCTCAAGAACAACAAGGGCCAGGTAACCACTACAAGTATTGGAGTCTTTGGTTCCTCTCATTTCGTTAACTTACTCAAACCTTTACCTGGTAACATAAACAGACAAATTTTGTGAAATGCTGCTAACAAACACGGTGTGCTTGTGTGCCAGCGGATGCATGTATTCCTGTTTGAGCTGGCACTGGTGTTGACCAGACCGGGAGAGGATAGGGATGGAGGTCACGTGTTCCACGTTTACAGACAACCTCTGCCAAATGCCTCCTTAAATCTGGAGGTGATCCCAGATGGAGAAGCAGGTGGAGGAGGCTCCTTCAGAGGAGCCTTCACAGGGGGAAATGATAAAGGTAAGGGGTATGCATCTCACAGAAGTGTGTACACCCCACACATTTCAGCAAACATTTTTTATTGTACATTATAGAAATGAAACTGCCTGTATAGCAGAATTGATTTACTGACCACTGAAAATGACACAACACATGGCCATTATTGTCCAAATAGAGGCAACTTGAGGGAGTACCAAGATAATTGTGTCTTGCCAGCAGTCAAGCATGATGGTGGTAGAGAGCCATGGGTCATTGAGGGATACGTGAATTCCAACATTTGTTTTGACATTGTGAAGGTATGGTATGGTTAATTTGTTTGCTTAACAAGTACAATTATGGTAAAATTGCATCACGTGGTTGCATTTACACAATTTAGCACGTCTGAAAATGACTAGGAAGAAGCAGATTTTATTTATTATTCCTTATTAATCCCTTCTCCATGTTAATTACCTAAATTAATTCAGACCATGGGCCGCACAGTGGATGAGTGGGTAGCATGTTGGCCTCACAGTTGGAAGATCAGGGTTTGAATCTCCATGGATGGAATTCACACCATATTTTTTAGATATTGACATTTTTGTTTCCTTACATTTTGTCATAAAAATTTTGTTCACTTCGTGTCTAAAGAAAAGTAAGGAAGATGTTGAAAAAGTCAAGTATCAATATGCAAAAAATACATGCATACGTACATATTTTTTTAATTAAAATATATATATATATATATAATTTAAGCAGTGTTAGGAAAAAGGAAGGGATTCAAATTTTAAAAGTAAATTTTAATTTAGGCAGTAAAAAAGGATTAATTTGTTCATAATATGTAGACAATTGTGAGCTATTTTTGGGTCTTAATTGTGCAATAATAATAAAGTGAATGACACGTATTGCTTAATATTGTTGTATTTGGCATGCGTGATGTTATTGTCGAACTTCAAGCTGCATCATGTCTGAGTTGCGTGATATATCAGTGGTGTTCACTGATTGACAGTGACACTTTGGATATGTTCACGGTGAGGGGCACTCACTTACGTCGCCAACTGTTTAGACAATAATGGCTGTGTGTTGACTTATTTTCAGATGACTATTTCTATACAAACTCTAAACTGACTACTACCTGTTGCTGACATTTGATGAGTTGTCTCACTTTTTTGAGATACTGTACACTAGCACACATGATGTCCATGAATTTATGACATTGTTGTCGTCACATTCCAAGTCTGCTGATGAAACACACAACCTGACACTTATCCTCCCTCCTGTGTTTTATACCTTTCCAGTGAAGAACTGTTTTCGTGTGAGCAGTAGGGGGCGCTCCAAAGCCCACTCGTACAGCTTGCAAGCCAATGACTCATTTAGTAAGCAGCAGTGGGTCACCTGTCTTCGCCAGGCCATGGTCCAGTCTCGAGACAGGAAGGCCCAGAGCAGACAGTCGCTGGCTCCTCCCCACTCCGACCCTGCTTTGTGTCACATAGCCGGCCTCAGCCTCAGTTCTGATGCCGAGATGGCAGATGTCACCAGCCGATGAATGAAGAGGTTCTCTTGGGTGTCACACTTTGTGCAACGATTACACACGATTGACATGTTGGGTGTATCCTGAAACAGTATTATTGAATGTAAATTTAACTTTTTTTTTCTTTTTAAATAAACTGACACTTAAAGGTTTGTTGAAGTACTCTACGCAAAGTGAACAGTCTCAGTAGTCAACAATAATAAGCCTGAGAGAAAAGATTATAGACGATTATCCTCCCTCTCTCTCTTTCCCTCCCTCTTTCTGGCTCTTTTTTTGGACACCAGTGACGGAGCAGGACACAGTGGTAGACTTTCATTTCTAGCCGGTACACACAGTGAAACAGTAGACATCCCCTCTATGCATTTTTAACAACTCAGCAGGTGATGGGAACAGTTAGGTCGGCAGGACACTTTGTTCACAGATAAGCTTGGGCAAGTGATCAGGTGAGTCCAAACTGCTTTGTTTCAGGCTGACAATATAGCGTAATAGCATGCCAGAATATTTTATTCCAAACACAACTCACAAAATTGATTGTATTAGTCGGTAGCTTGCGATTCACGGGCATTTCCCTTGGACTGATCAAATTGCTTTGCAATATTTAATTAATAGAAAAAAATCTTCAGCCACAATAGATAAACTGGATTTCATTTGACATACGTAGTCACCTAATTTTAAAACAAATTGTGTTTTTCCAGCTGCGTTTCCCTAAAGACGGGGTAATACCCTGCTGTGCTTCGTTCATTAAAAACGGGAGACTTCCTCTCAAAGGAGGGTTATGAGCTACTACCACATACATATCACCTTTACCCTGCATGTGAATGAACAAGCTCCCTGCCTGAAAGTCTTGTTGGTCAACACGCCAGGATGCCTGGAGCCGACGGCGTCAACGAAGAGGGATCCTGCAAGGCTTTGTGTCGAAACCTGGTGTCCCAGAACGGCCTGCAGAGAGAGACAGCTGATATCTCTCAGTCTGTCCTCTACACCTCCCTGATGGGTCTTTTGCTGGTGGCTGACAATGAGGTGCCTGCCACAGAACAACATGTGCAACTCTAATGTAAACTAGCTTCTGTTACCTCATTCCCCTTACTCCCACTGTTTAAGTAACTTTATGGCAGTATCATCCTGCAAGGAGTACACACAACATGCACATGTTTGAGCACCTGTCAGCACTCCTGGGTTTCTAATAGGATGAATGCTTTCGACTGACCTCCTTTTAGACTTTCTTGTTTTGCTAATGAGATAAGAAGGCTAAATCTCTCCTAGCGTGTACATAAATAGACCCAGTGACATGCCAATGTTAAGGCAAAACCTCAATATGACGCACGTGTGAGAAACAAGCATGATTGGTCACATTCTTTTGTTTGTTTTTTTCCCAAGAAAGACCAACTTGCTTTAGGAAGTGGAAGGGTTGGCCTTAAGAACATTAGGAACACGGTATGTGAAGATTTGTCCTAAATACCTAATTATTATTTTGGGTAAGCATGTGCACTCCCCCTTTCCTAGTGCTTTTTGAATGCAATAGTCCAGTGTTTGTCTCATACACGTGGCCTGCGGGACTACTGCCTCCTAAAGTTCTACAGACATGAAAAATTCTCCAAGGAGGAGGCAAGGCTTATGGAAGGCAAGTGCCTTTCTCCTTCCTGCATCTATTTTTCTGTCATTATGTTTCCTCTTTTTTGCTTATTACTTATCTCCCAATGTTAGCTTTCTCTCAGGTATTGTCTGGCCTTTGGGATAAAAAAGAAGAGGACAAGGTTGTAAATCCAAGACAGTTTTACAATGTTTTCAAAGATGCTGTGCCTTACTTCAGTGGCTATAGGTGAGACCAAATATATGTGTTTTATTTTTCCGAATTCACACTTTTGTCTTCAGACTTATAAAAACATATCTGTGTGGTGGTATATTTACAAGGCGGTAATATGTTCATTGCATTTGGCACAATTTGGAATTTAGCATGGCCCTATGTGAAATTGGGGTGGGATGAGTGGTAAGATTTTGTAGTTTTTAATCTTCCTATACATATGTTTCTCAATAAATAGTTCATCTTCGCTCCCTCTGCGTGTGTTGAGTTTTCTCCGGGTATTGTGGCTTTCTCCTTCGTTCCAAAAATATGCATGTAGGAGTATTGGAGACTCTAACTTGTCCATAAGTGTGAATGCGAGTGAATGTTTGTATACTGTATACCGTATGTTGTGCCGTGATTGTGCTGTGTTAACTGGTCACCAGTCCAGGGTGTACCCTGTGTGTCAGCTGAAGTCAATTGGGATAGACTACAGCTTACCTGTGAACCTAATGAGGACAAGTGGTATAAAAATGAATAAAAATGGCTGTATGAATGGTTCATCTTTGGGATAAAATTCATATTTATTAGGTATTGTGAAGGCTTATCATTCGAGTAAGGCCGCTTGTACTGTTGAGTTATTGATCTGGGTTTATAACATATTTGTATTGTAGTCAACAGGATGCTCAGGAGTTTCTCAGGTTCCTTTTGGACAAGCTGCACACTGAAATCAATCGCAAACCCTACGTTAGACGAACACCGAACGACTCTGAGCACAAATATGCCAGATTTAGGTGTGTGTTGTTGTGGAACACTTATAAAAGTCATGGCCTTCCTATGTTTTGTTATTTACCTAATTTTCTTTATCTTACAATCCTCATCAGGATCTCCGAAGAAGCGGCTGTCATGTGGAAGAAACACGTAGAGAGAGAAGACAGCAAGATAGTCGGTAAGTGCGATGCCGTCATCCTTCCCTTCTTGTCGTAAGCAACGTCTAACACCTTTCACATTCCTCACAGATCTGTTCTCAGGTCAGCTATTGAGCTCACTGCACTGCTCTGTGTGCTCCCACTACTCCAACACGTTTGATGTCTTCTGCGACCTGTCGCTGCCCATCCCCAAACGGTGCGCTGCTGGAGAGGTGACGCTGAAAGAGTGCCTGGACCTCTTTTCTCAGGAGGAGAGACTGGACAAGGAGAATTCACCTGTGAGTATTCAAAAACAATTATGAATTATTACATGAGTCCATGCTAATGAGCCACTTACATGCAAGTACTGACCTTTAACCTCTCACGTGGCATTGCATTATAAACCACAGTCTATGAATATTTGACCTTAGGATTGGTTCATCATTCATTCACTGCATGGAGTAGGCATAATGGGTGACTACACCTCTAAAACATTCTTGATTACTTCATTACGATGATGCCAAGCCACCTTCTGCACGTGTCACCACAGTCTGTCTTCATAGTAAGTGGGTTACCTAGACCTGGCAGGACGATCTGCAATCCACTCACATTTTCTCACTGAAAATATAAATACTCAATATATCGGCATATACAGTCTCACAATCTCACAAAACTGACCACACAGTTCAGCAACCATTGTTATTATTGTATATTTTCTCAAAGGACAATACCATCAAAATTAAACGTTGATGATTTAATTATTGTAGTCAGTGCACACGTTGTATAGCAGAACTGATTTTCTGTTCTGAAAAAAGGGCAATGCACAGTCATTGTTGTATAAATAACCCTGGTGATATGTATCTACCAAGAAAATGGAGGCTTTCCTCTAGTCAAGCATGGTGGCAGTAGCATTATAGTCGGGGTCTGCACGGGTCCTACCAATGTAACATCGGTGAATGTGAATGTGAATGCGATGGAGTGGCCAAGTATACCTAGGTCTGAACCCAATTGAGCACCTGTGGGCCATCTTCAATTGGAAAGCGTTTGTAGGAAGTAATTATGGAGGAGTGGAAGAGGACTGCATTTACAGTCTCTGGCGCTCTGTCCTCAAGAGGATTAAAGTAGTGCTGGATAGCAATGCTGCTTGCACTAAATAGACAGTTTGACAGTCATAATCATTTGTGTATTTATTTATTTACAATATATGTAAATAAACTACCCTCCGTTCCTAGTCGTTTTTAACAAAGTTGCTGGGGTTTGCTAAAGTCCGGATCAGTTCAAAACAGGGAAGAAAAACTTGGAAAATACTCATGTGGCCGTTTATACTTCAAGATCAATGATTCGCTAATTTTAATGTCAATCACAGAGCGATTCCTCTTTAGACAGATCATCCAATCATCATGCAGAAGTCGAGCTTCCGGGCCGGCCCACTGCCCCGTAGACTCCCAGAGAAACTCACGGTCCGATGGGTGGGACAAAGCCCAGCATTTATCCAGTGACCATCCAGTTTCGCGCAGTGGAACAGCCCACTTTACGCTTCCCCATCGAAGTCAATAGACGTTCAGCGTCTGACCGTGTAAGGCAACCCCAAACTACGGCCCGCGGGCCAGATACGGCCCGCCTCCACATTAGACCCGGCCCCCTGAACAATACCAGAGAGGCATTATGATTTTTTTTCAGTCTGGCCATACAAACCTATACTGGCCCTGCTGGCTGCTCCCTGCTTTGCTTTACCTGCGTGTGGATGCAGTTTTTTTTTTAAACAACACGGAGAGGGGTGGAAATGTTTGGTTTTAAAAACATCTGCTAGGTGTAGACATGGCCAATACAAGCTTTTATTCTGAGAAGAACCCAGAGAGGGTTACTTAGTTATTATTTATTTCAGAAATTGTGTTGTTTATTTCATTAATGGTGACATTATTTATTTTCTGTCTTTTTTCCTGTGAAGATCCCGGAAAAGGGTTATTTATATTTGGTAATGTGTGGCTTTCTGGAAAACAATACAGTAAATGTTCACGTTTAGGCAGCCCTGCGATAGTCACACTTTTCATCCACCATCAGAGAAGGGAAAAGTTTGGAGACCCCTGGTGTAAGGCTTTATTAAAACACTGTGACTCTGCGGGGATGAATGATAAGAAAGTCGTGTCAGTTACCTGTGATAAGTAGCTGTTTCTGAACAAAAGATGAAGATATTTTGGCACAAAGTTATTAGTCAATGTAATATACGAAGAGCAGTATATATTACAACAATTTTTGAGACATTTTCCCTTGCAGCCACTGGTACATTGATATGTAGGTGATGTGATATTGATATGTAGAGTTCATTTCTTCCAGAATGATGAAGAATTTCACTTATACATTTCCAAAAATGACTTCTCGAATTTAGAATTGTCATTGTTTTCAATGTAACTCAGTAATAACGTTTGTTTCTTTGCAACTCACCATCCTGTACATGTGTATCTATTCATGTGTTTTTAGATGTGCGAGAGGTGTAACAGGCATACAGAGAGCACGAAGCGACTCTCCATCCAGAGGTTTCCCCATGTTATTGTTATTCGTATCCTGGCATAGTTCTAAGTACTGTAAAATGTTTACTTACATGAAGAATCATCACTAAGAAACTTAACACTCTCAATTAGATCTCAATCGTTTTACTACATCACGGTGGTCTATCAGTAAAAGCACAGTTTATGTGTCCTTCCCACTCACCGACCTAGATCTTGGACCCTACGGACCAGTAGACTGCGGTAAGATTTCTTTCTAGCGTGTTTCTTTTCATGACTATGTATGGGTGCTACTGTGTGTTCATACCATTTCATTCATTTATAGCAAAGAAAAAATGTATAAAACCTGATATACAACAAACTAATTGTTTTAATTTCAGATGCATTAATTTTTGTGGTTCTGAGTACTCCAGATAAATATATACATGTTAGGTTAATTGGTAGTGTAGATTGTTAATAGGTGTGAATGTGAGTGTGAATGGTTGTTTGTCTGTATGTGCCCTGCGATCTGCTGGGATAGGCTCCAGCATACCACCGCCATCCTAGTGAGGGTAAGTGGCATAGAACATGAATGGATGGATGTTATAAGTGAATTTCCCTACTGTACACTGATGAAGTGTTATTGGGCCTACTGTGTTTTGTGAACTGATCAGTTACAATTTATGGCTCAACTAAAAAAGGAATAAATGTGTGTGTTTTTATATTTCCCCGTAGGTCCGGTTCTGTATAATTTATATGCAATATGTAACCACATGGGGACTGTAAACATGGGTCACTACACAGCCTGCTGTTCAGATGAGAATGGATGGTGTTATTACAATGACTCCAGGTAAGATTGCATTTGAAACATTGAATTCAATCAAATGCACTGCATGCAGCCGATTTAAAATTTAGAAAAAGCCTTACTTTGAAACTACATGCACTTGTGCATCTGATTTGACACATTTTGACTTTAAACTGCAGCACATTCTGATACTTACCCTCAATCTACCCACAGTGTGACACCGGTTTCAGAGAACCAGCTTCAGACCAATCAAGCTTATGTGTTATTCTACCAACGCAGTAACATCACTGCCAATAAAAGGAACTAAGACTTCAGACTGGCTAAAGAAGACAGCCAATCAGAGAAACTTTACCTCCAGCGACCATAGAAACAAACACAATGCAGCCATGTTGACATATATGAACTTTCTCAATCCCCAAAAAAGTGCACAAATATGTGCTCCAAAAAAGCCGAAAGACAACTGTGAAGAGGTGATTTTGTCAAGAACAGGTCAGCTGCTCATCGCCTTAAGAGTCTTTATTCTGTTCTTCTCTCAGAATGTACTTCAAGCAAAGCTCTTAACAAGTAAGTAATTTGGTTTGCATGACTTATTGGTGATCATCCCAACCCTCAAATATCTTGATTCCATGGAACAATTTTTACATAGTACCTTTCATTTAAAAAAAATCTTTGTGCCACAGTTTAGTGAATGTACATGTAAAATAAATGTATGTATGAAGGTATTACTTTTAAAATTAATGTTTATTTTTATGTTTGAGCATTGCTAGATCTATTATTCGTCCATCTGTGCAACTTGAATATACGTATCTGGCATATAATTGTTCCATGTAACTCTATCTGTACAAAATGAAAACTTCAGTCTCAACATATACTGGATTCCATATGTTACACAGGCTGTCAAACAATCCCTAACTGAGAATAAAAATGCAATGGTGTGTCTCTGGATGATAACGCATACTTTTCAAAACTGATAAAAGATTGGTTTCTTAGAAGAAGATTAGAAGTTTGTTATAATATTAAATACATCATCCTCATGGTATGATATGGTTTATTTGTTAAAGACATGCTTAATAGGTTGCATTAAGCAACATCACATGATAACACTGTTCAATAGAAAAAGAGAAAAAGACAAGTTTTTAAAATCCTCCTACACATTCTCCATATCTTTTACAGATAATTAATTCACACCATTCCACGATTAATGAAAGAATGATTCATTTGCCAATAGCAAATATGCGTCCAAATATAAGCATATTTTCAGGGTGAAAAAGCTATTGTGGCATATTGTTTTCATGAAAAACAATTAATAAATTTTGTTCGATTATTTAGGCTTTTATGGTCTGAGTCTCGGGATGATATAACGCCACTGCATTTCATTTGCCGTATTTTTATTTTGTAATCACAGGTGAAAATAAACAATTGCGTTCATATCATAACCTCAGTAATGTTGCTCTGAGGTGACGCCCAGAGCGCATGCGCTCCAATGATGGGCGGAGTTAAGTCGGTCGGTGAGGAATAGCAGAAAGGCGGACACAGAAGAATCCAGCGGTAACTCTCTTTTTAGCGACAGCTTTATAACTTTAGTTAGGGGTCTTGTGTTGATACCTTTTAAAGATGCTTGGTGATTAAATTGTGTGCATTGGATCAATGTAGACTTTGACAGCTATATAAACCAATGAACAACCCCAGTAGCTTTCCTTGCTAAAGTTAGCCGGGTTGACAGGCCCAGGATAGAGTACACTTTTAAAACACGGCCGCTTCGCGGAAACGCTTATGAACCCGTTTATTCATCTTTTAGGATTACCGGTTTGAACCGTTCGTCTTGGTTCTTAGGCAGTAATTATTAGAGATGTGTGTCTACGGTTAGAATCTGACAGCAAAAAGTTGTTTACAAACAGTCCTCACCAAAACAGCTATATATATACATATATATACATGCGATATATAAGGTGTTATGTATGTCTGACGGGTTGATATTATGGCCAATTTATTTCTTTGCCATTTTGTGTCCTTTCTATGGAATCATAGGAATGACTGATTACATACCTTTCACCTTCCGTCGGTTTTCATAACAACCATTCACATGTATAGGCTGTTAAGAGTCACCAATTATCCTGTGGGGGGAAAATGGAGTATCTGGAGAAAACCCAGCATGCACGGGTAGAACATGCAAACGCCACACTGAGCTGCCCAACGGAGATTTGAACTCAAATCTTCCAGATGGCCTGACTGTGTGGCCAACATGCTAACCACTAAGCTACCATGCGGCCCTTTTACAAGACCAGTTTTTGGAAAAATATTTGTAAAGACATAAATCAAAGACAAAATGCATCTCCTTTGTAAACATGTTTTCAGTGGCTTGACCTTTCCAGGGTCTACCCAGCCTCAAAGTCAAGTGGTATAGAAAATGGATAGAAGGATGGATTTGTTAGTGGCTTGACAGTTGTTGTTGACCGCTTTATTGATCAGTTATCTGGCCTCATAGCCCTCCTATGTTGTTTACTCTTTTCATATTTTGTTTGGTTACAACTGACTCTACTGCGGTTTGTTTTGGTAATGTTATTTACCAAACCTTGATGGACACCAAAACAAGTGGACAGAAACCAATGGAAGAGATTAAAGTCAGTCTGTCTGCAAGTAAACTCTGGTGCGTTGTGAGCTCAAATGTGAGCACTACATGGAACAAAGTCTCCTACCAGCATTGAAATTGCAGCACAGATAATGCAGAAATTACAAGGGTGGAAACATTCAGTCCACAAGACAAATCGATACACGAGAACATGTACAATAAAAAAAAGACAAATTTAATCTTTACTAGGTTACACTCTTCTGCACTCTGTGTATATGGTAGTGACCTTGCTTTGACCCAGATGCATGAACTGTTTGACTGACAAAAAGGCCATTCTATGAAACAAACGCGCCAAGGTGTTGAAACTTCTTACTGCCTGTTTGTAGGCAAGAGATGAGGAAAACACACGTGTGCACATTTAAATATGGAGGCGGGCATTATCAAATTCATTTTCATTTAGGCAAAGCAAGCTTATTTACAGAGCACAATTCATACACATGGTAATTTGAAGTTCTGTAATTTTACAGAAAAAAAGGGTAAAAATTGATAAAATACAGTAATTCCATAAAGCATAACATCATTCTAAAAGAATTACATAAAATTCCAAAAATCATTCCATAAAACAAGAAATACATTACACATACTGCAGATAAAATGCTTTCAGTTGTCAAATGCACCATTGGATAGAAGTGTTTTCAGCCTGGATTTGAACATTGCTGACAAACATCTTCTCCCAGATTTTGGCAAGTGAAACGCAGCCTCACTGTGTTTAGCCCTGACTCCAGTGACCCGCCGGAGACCACTCCCTGAGCTTCTCAGAGCCTGAGATCTTTCATATGGCTCTAACATGTCAGGCATATACTTTGTGTTTATTGTGTGAGTCATTTATTATCGTCCTAGGCCTAGTGCCAACAAGAAAAAAATTTTTTCCCACCGTGCGTGCATTTGTGTGTTGAGGAGTGCTCCATAAATGTTTTGCGCGTGGTACGGGCAGTGGCCTGTTAATTTGCATATAGAAACCTCAAGAGACCCATTTTGTATTTGGTCAATACAGTAAATCACAGAAAGGTTGTCAAAAACATAGTCGCAAAAGACACTTCAAATTGTAATGAACTACACATATATGTAGACCACTGTTTAACACCATGGAAAGTTTTGCCTTATGCTTAAGATTCCTTTTAAATTCTTGTCTGTAGATGGCTGCGATTAGGAAAAAGTTGGTCATTGTTGGAGATGGCGCATGTGGGAAGACTTGTCTGCTTATCGTCTTCAGTAAGGACCAGTTTCCAGAAGTGTACGTCCCCACTGTGTTTGAGAACTATGTGGCAGACATTGAAGTGGACGGCAAACAGGTGAAACAGAACAACTGGTTTCTTGTATAGACGTCTGATGTATAGGAGAAAGCAGGGTTCCAAGTGATTTCATGTGCTTAATGGATGTAAAATACAAAGCATGTAGAGCTCTAAATATGTATTTTGTGCATGATTTTGCTGCTGATTTTATTTACTGTATCTTATTTTAATAAATATACTCAAACCAATTAGTTTTATTCTTTTGGCCGTTTTCTACCAGAATTCTTTTATCTTTGCTGTCTTTTACAATGAGAGTGAATAACTGTTGCTGCTTCATATTGTTTTTTAGATGCTAAACGTATACCATGCAATGCTCTCCATCTCTTTGCAGGTAGAACTAGCACTTTGGGATACAGCAGGTCAGGAAGACTACGACAGACTTAGGCCGCTTTCCTACCCTGACACAGATGTTATTCTCATGTGTTTCTCAGTTGACAGCCCGGACAGTTTAGGTACGGTTTGTGCAACACTCACACGCTGAATACTTTTGATTGCAAAATTAATGCAGCATATGGTGCTAATGACTGTTCAATTCACTGCAGAGAACATTCCAGAAAAATGGACCCCTGAAGTGAAACACTTCTGTCCAAATGTTCCCATTATTCTGGTGGGTAATAAAAAAGACCTGCGTAATGACGAGCACACCAGACGAGAGCTGGCCAAAATGAAACAGGTTTGGCATTTCACAACATTATGTTTTGTTTTAATGGTAAAAATAAAAAAAGTTTTGTTGAAATGTTTTTCAGGAGCCAGTTAGAAATGAAGATGGCAAAGAGATGTCATGCCGTATCAATGCCTATGGCTACCAGGAGTGCTCCGCCAAAACCAAAGATGGTGTGCGGGAAGTCTTTGAGATGGCAACTCGAGCAGCGTTGCAGGCCAAAAAACGTGGCAAGAAGTCTAACTGTCTTCTGCTATAGGTTGTGGCAAAATGGGAAGCTGCCCTCAAGTGCATATGGAGAGCTTGCATTTAGAATTTCATGTAAGGAAGAGCTGGGAGGGGTCTAACAAACAAATGGACACTCCATTTGTGATAACTCAGACAGATCCTAAATGATTTAAAAGGCATTGAAATTTTGATCTTTACTTAACTTAGGTCTAATAAGAAGAATACATTTAAAATTAAATGCATTCATTGGGGGTTCAAATGTGCCAACATAGTAATGGAGACATCTTACAGGTTAATATGTGATAAATATAAGAGGATATTGTTATTGAGACTTCTAAGTGTTTATCTTATTACACAGTATCGCCTACATGTAGTGCCTTGGGAGCAGTTGTCGGACTGAGTAAGATGAGAGTAACGAGTACATTACTGATGAGATGTTATTCGTCATTTGTAGTTCTGAGTTTTGAACATTTTGCCTCTGTTTTTAGCTTGTCTCCATCAGGCCTATGTTGTGACTCAGGCGCTATACAGGGGGATGCCCAAATCCGATTGTAATAAGATAGTTTTCCCATGCTGAATACTATAGAGAAGTGTATGAGTGCAGCCATACGGTGCTTTGTTTTCTCCAGTGCAGGTCTGCATGCAGTGAATGTGTGTACATTTTATGGCTGTGTATTAACATTTGTGTCTACGTACATTGTGCATGGAAAGTCTTGTGACACCCATAAAAACAACTTGTGTCCATGCCAAAGTAACCCCTGATAGCCATATTGTTTAGGTTGGGCTGGTAATAAAATTAACAGCTTCTCAGAGTGATATAGAAACCTCCACTTTATGGAAAACCATATAGGTAGAGGAACAATCAGGTTAATAGTGACAATTAGGACCTTTGTATGCAAGAGATTTGATTGTTTTAATCAGTGGTTCACATCACCAGTGGCATTCATTCATTCGTTTTCTATGCCGCTTATCCTCATTAGGGTCGCATAGTTGATAAAATTGAAAATTATTTCTAGCAGATGATTTGGTTGGTTTATTACTATAATGTTCATGGTGTATTGTATGTCTGATAAGGCCTTTTAAGGACATTTTAATGTGTATTTTGTTTGCCTTTGATTAAAATCTCATCATTCTTAAATGGTTGTTACTATTGTATGATAACTTTCTAATGTTGACTATAATTTTCTTTGTTAAAATTAATCCTGATATTTCATGATTAGCTGATTTTGTAACTATAGTGTCATTTAATGCAGGGGGTGGGATGGCGGATGTTTGGTTTGATTTTTTTGTTCTGTGACCTTGGGATTTCTGGATCCCCCACCCCCACCCAAAAAAATAAAATAAAGATGGTTTAGGCTGTTCTTTTGAAAGAGTTGTATTTAATTCAGTTTCCCATTTTGTTTGAATTGCTAATTCAACACAACCACCAGAATTTGGAGCACTGGAAATGGAAACAACGTCACCTAAGATCCCCCATCTACTTTTGTACCCGTGATGACCCGGCAGCGCAAGCTCCTCTTTCTTTTGCCCAATCAAAAACGACTTCAGTGTAGCCGATGTCCAATCAGACCAGAGTAACACGCATTACTCCCTCCCACTCAAATGTTAACTTACTGCGGCCATTTTGTTATCGACGCTCGAAATAAAAACAAAATTTTCATTTTGGGGAGGTTGTTTACAAGGCGAATGTCGGCTGCATGAAAAGCTGGTAAGCGTTTCCATCATTATGTATGTTGGTTATTAGATCAAGGACATACAATGACTGGCAACCGCTGGAAACAACTTGCTAGCATTGCTCAGGGTAGTTAGCCTGCAGGCTAACATGACGGCTACACGTCGAACACGCTTGTTTAAAGGATTATTGTCTTTTGTGGTACTCATAATGGTACACGGTTGTACCCTTACACTTGTATATTACCTATAGTTTATTAATGTTAGGCGTGGTTAAACTGGTTCAAAGTTCTCCAAGTCTGTAATATCTAAATCATAATGCGGTAGATAATGAAAATGTCAGTCACCTACGTATTTCTAAGCGTATTTTTTGAAAAGTCTTTAATGAGAATGTTTGACGTTTGATTGAGTTGATTGAAACAATTGCACCTTCAGGGTATTTATGCTGGGACTCAGAATAGCGTCAGTGGATCAGTATGGACACTGAGGGGAGGTGAGTTATGTTTTCAGATATTTTTTTCATTTGGGTCATTCTTCATACACGTAAAGTGTCATCTTTGTTCAGAGGTGGGCGAGGTGATCGAATAGGCCGATATTGCAACAGCCATAATGACATCAACTTTAGGGACATGGACTACCGTGGTTATGGTCATGACGAGGAGGCTGGAGAAGTAGAATATATTATCAGAGCGGATGAGGGCAAACCCTATATTCACAACGAAACATCTCCAGACCCCCTCCCAGGTAATCAATGGGAAATGGGGAACATGGCAGAGGCATTGCTGACAACTTTGTTCTACATTTAGGGAGTAGAGAAGGAGACTGGGATTGTGGTGGTACTCGTGTACAGATGGAGCACAACATACGTATGCACAAAGAGGAGCACAGACTCCCTTATGTAGCAAGTATTAGAAAGGTAAGACAGATTACATCTGGAATTTTTAACCTACTTAATTCATTCATTAGATTTTTGCTAATTTGTCATATATATATTTATATAGTCGTTTCCAGCTAAACCAGAGGAGCACGCTTGTAGTTTTGAGCCAGATTTGTCTCAAGAGGAGCTTGAGCAAAGGGACCAGGATTACCGTGCTGATATGGACTACAATCAAAAGCCCAGCAACATTATAATGCTTCGCATGCTACCACCCAATGCGACTGCTAATGAGGTTTGTGATTGTTGTATGTTGCCCCTTTTTGTGTTTTTCTCCATTGTGATGCAATTATGAACATGGGTGCACTCATGTTTAATAGAATTGTGTCTACAGATCCGGGCAAGACTTCAGGAACAAGGGATCCAGCCTAGGGAGGTTCGACTCATGAGGAACAAATCATCAGGTGAGAACTTGTCCATTTCCACTGTTTTGTATTTCAGACTCTATCATTGCCATCCATTTAATTTTAAAGTTGCTGTATCTCACCGGCTCAAGATTTTTTTTAAACCAAAAAATATAAGAAAAGAACACCACCACTAGGTACCACATGTTACTAATAGTAGTTTATGAACACAACGTGTCTACTTTTCAAAGTTACTAGTTAGTTTAATAAAAACAACATAAAAATTGGCGTAAATTACGTTCAGCCCAGTTAAGATGACTGGTCACTCACAGCTGGCTGGTATTCACATAGAATTCTGTGTCACGTACAGACACAAAAGCAGTCTCAGAACAACGATTAACAATTTGCAGTGAAGATGTTGTTATGATAGTTAATGTTAGTAGCTAGAATTTGTCAAATTGCTATCATCAGCTAACCCAATAAATAGTGTGTGAGCAGGAAGAGGACTGGATGTAATATTCACTTGTTTGAAAGCAAGTGCCCTGGAAGCAGCCGCTCTCCATGACATACAGCAGCTTTAATTTCTTACATTAAACAGTCAGGATATCAGGGTTCGTATCGCCTTTGGGCATCTCTGTGTGGAATTTGCATGTTCTCCCCGTGCATGCGTGGGTTTTCTCCGGATACTCCGGTTTCCTCCCACATTCCCCCCAAAAAAACATGCGTGTTAGGTTAATTGGCGAATCTAAATTGTCCATAGGTGTCAATATTAGTGTGAATGGTTGTATGTCTGCCCTGCGATTGACTGACGACCAGTCCAGAGTTGACCCTGCCTCCTGCCCGAAGTCAGCTGGAATAGGCTCCAGCATATCTGTGACCCTAATGAGGATAAAGGTATAGAAAATGAATGAATTCAACTCATGTTGTACATTACAATTCTTTTCTATATTATATTCTATATTATAATATTAAGGAAATCCTCTGTGAGCCCTTTACATTCTTATAGCAGGAAAAATACTTTCCCAGTCAAATAAAATCCATAAAAGCCCATTGTTTTGCAACTAATAAAAGCCAAAACATAAATGATGGGAGAATTATAATGTGCGTTATTAAGAAATGACAATAAATGAGAGGTGGCGAGAGGAGCGTAGGAAGTCAGTCCGATAACTCAGGTAGTCCCTCAGACAGCAGAGGGGAATGAAGTCAACATAGTTTGTTCAAAATCACTCAGTGAGTACATATTCTTTTCTTCTTTTGTATGTCTTCATCATCACCCCATGACACATACAGTAAAAACATGCACACATGTCAGTTTATCTCACTATTTCTGCAAATAAAGCTTGCAATAAGTTTTTTTTTTTTTATCCAAATGACCTGTTTTTCTTTTTTTCCCTATTCCCATGCCGTATCTGTGTGACTGAGTATGTGAACAAAGCTCACAAACTTCATGGATCACCTGATAAGAAAGTACCTGATGGTCAGTGTGACCGTGTGTGCTATTGTGGTGGTGTAATGGTGTTTACAAGTGCTAGACTCTAGGTCCTGCAACTACCACTTTCCAGTGTGTTATTTGACTCAGCCACACAGGCATTCTCAATACTGTCTTTCCCATGCTTTCGTTATCTAGTTTTTTTGATCAAATCACACTTGCTTGGTAAAAGTATTTGACTAGCTTGGCCACTAACAATCTGCATAACATGCCCTCAATGTTGTCAGTTAATAATGTAAACCATAAAATGAAAACTTGTGTTGACAGTTGGGTTAGTCTTATATGGAGGTGTGAGTAGGAGTCTACCTACCTCTCCCTCTTTTTCTTGACCCAACTGAAAAACCTTGCATCCTCTTCACTCAGTCTTAAAAGTGGCTCTCCTTGCTGATAAATTTCGAAATTCAAAGGAGAGTGGTTGTGTATTTTTTATTAGTGCTGATACAGGGTCTCTCTCTCTGTACACCAAGCACTAACCCCTCACTGCGTTGTTGTCATGTTGTTGTTGTTATTCGGTAACCATGGCGCTGGGTGGTGTCCAGGTCAGAGCCGAGGATTCGCCTTCGTCGAGTTTAATCTCATACAGGAGGCCACCTGCTGGATGGAGACCAACCAGGTCACTCTCCCTAACACACATCACACACACACACTGTATACCTATACGCAATGGGCAAGACAAACTGTTACATCACGCCTGCTTTACGCTAAAATGTAGCATGCCATTTACTCAAGAAGAATCTTTTGTGACTGGTAAGTAATTATATCATCTTAACAATTTACTGTAAAAAACAAATTCTACAAGTAGGTGGGTTACACTTGCACAACATACATATGTACATAGGTACTATATTCTTACTTTGTCTTCTAAGTGTCACATACTATCTGTGGATACTTCCCGCTTAAAATTATCTAAAAGTTATTACATGGTCAAGACATAGTTTTTGTGTAGAAGATGAAGATGGTGTAAGGGAGAGGTGATGTCTACAATACTGTGAGGAGATTTCCCCTTAAGAAAGGGGGGGCACAGTACAATAAATACACAGAAAAACATCAACTCAAAACCTTTCCTAAAGCTGAAGGTTCCTATTCTCGTTTGTCCTCTGTCTTTCATACTCTCTTCTAGTTTCTTTCTCTCGCTCTTTGGTCCCCCAAATTCACTCTCATCTCTGAGATGAGGCCTCACTCTGATGTGTGTGGCCTAATTATTACTGATAGTCATCCACTGTTGCCCTCTCTCTCTCTCTCTCTCTACTTCTTTCAGGGTGTGCTGTTAATTCTGGGACACCGAGTGTCAATGCACTACAGCAATCCTAAACCAAGAGCAAATGAGGACTGGCTTTGCAACAAGGTTCTGTTTGGGCACAATAGCACTCATTTGTGTCAGTCACAGTCACACTAGTGGCTTTTCTTTTAATTAATCGTTTAACATTTCAGTGTGGTGTACAAAACTTTAAAAGGAGGGAACGATGCTTTAAATGCAGCGCACCCAAATCAGGTAATGATTAACGGATTTGTGCCATTTGTTACACAAAATGGCACATGCTCAAAGATGTATTGTTCTTTTTCAGAGGCTGAATTAAAGTTGCCCCAGCTGCAAAAAGATTTTGGTCATGGTCTCAAAAAGGAGGGAGCTCCAGGCTTGCTTCCCCTTCCAGCACCCTTTCACTGCTCAAGTCTTTCTATCCACCCAGGCCAGATTGCACAGCATGCTGATGTTGCAAATGACAGTGAGTTATGTGGCTTACATAGAAGACCACTGTTACAAATCAAGTTTTTTTTCCCCCAACGACCTGATGTTGGCTGATTGTTATCTGAAAGTTTAACTCATGCATTTTATTCTGAAGACAATAAGTAATATACTATATTCCTCAACACCAGCTCTGATACTCAGAAACCTTGGACCGCACACATCAGTGGAAGCCATTTTGTCATCTTTGGCTTCATTTGCCACTCTGTCGCCTTCCAACATTCGCCTAATCAAGGACAAGCACACACATCTCAACAGGGGCTTTGCTTTTCTGCAGCTCACAACCATTGTGGTAAAAAGGATAATAGGCAGAAATTAAACGGTCACCCATTTGAAAGGACACCCTTTTGCTCACAAATTTCACTGTTTTGTCACTAGGAGGCATCCCAGCTGCTACAGATCTTGCAAGCTCTCCAACCACCTCTGTCTGTTGATGGGAAAGTTGTTGTGGTGGAGTTTGCCAAAGGTTCCAAACGGTAAGGCTTATGGTAGTAGCAATACCAGCAATGTAAAAAATATTGCAGAACCATTACAAATATACAAATGGTGGATGAAGTAAGTTTGCAAAACAAATCTATAAACAAGCCTGTTAAAAATATGGCTGAATGTATATTCTTGAGTGAAGCATGGTGGATGTACTATTGGGCTTCCTTAGTGCAGGGTATCACCAGGATTCATATTGAAATGGCTTTGCAGAACAACAATATCTTTGCGGTTAGCTTAACTAAAATTATTCTCTTAACAGAGCGACTTCCGTCACCACAATAATTTTTGTTTGAAATCTTCTTTCTCCTCCCAGAGATGTGTTTCTGACAGACAGCAATAAAGCGAGTGCTGCTACAGTGGCCAGCACAGCAATTGCTGCAGCACAATGGGCTGTAACACAGGTAACTTAAAACAGAACTGCCAGCACAGCAACATGGCTTTTATTTCACACACAAATGTAGGTATGTTTTTTTTTCCCAAACACAAACTGGTTCATGAAAACTCCAACCTCAGTGAAAAAAGTAATTCAATTTGAATGACATGTATGCAATTACACTTTTCTCAAGTGCCTTTTCCTAGGAAGACTTTGGTCACCTGGTACCTTAAACTGCCCTCCAGGCACCTGTCAAGCAGGCGGTTTTACATGATGTATTTTAATGTGTTTGTGCTGTGTGGTTTTCATTCTCAGACTGCACAAAATGGTTCAGTTGGAGAACAGAGCACAGAATATCAGCAGCGAGCGGCTGTAACATACAATTATTCTGGGAATAATTACACTGTGCCAGATGGGCTACATTTTAAAGTCCAGACAGAGTCCAGGGTTTCTACATTGCCAAGTACAGGAACACCGTTGATGGGAGGTTATACAGGAGGAACTGCTCCAGGTTGATATCACTTGCTGAGATGTTACCCGTGTGATTTGTGGTCGTTTTGACTTTCACGTAGTCCGTAAATGTTTTTATGCATAAACTGCCACTGCAGCAATTCCAGCTAAGGCCGTGATGTGTGGTGTAGCTGTTGTGCAGCAGCCTCCTCAACATACTCAAACTGCTGTCACCAAAATGGGTTCCACTACACCAGCCAGCCAGGTACTGTGTTTGCCTGTCTATCATTGCCATGTTACTGCATTTCCTCAGCACTGTCATATTTGTATGTGCTTTGTGTTTCTACAGGTTGAAATAGTTGGAAAACCACAAGCAGCTGGTCCCAGCCAACCTGCAACACCAGGCACTGAACACGAGCTACAGCAATATCGTAAGGCTTGTTCTCTGTGCAAGAGTGAACTTGACCTAGTCAAGTTTCTGTTTATCTGCAATTGCATGTTGACTTATCCTATCTTTTTGTACTTTAGCTTTACCGGATGTATCTACATACCAATACGATGAAAGTTCTGGCTACTATTATGACCCACTGACAGGACTCTATTATGACCCGAATTCACAGGTACAGATTGGTAAATGTAAAGATAATAAGTTAATACAGTGCTATTGGGACCTGTTAAGCAGTGTATGCCTCTTTTTGCAGTACTATTACAACCCTCACACTCAACAGTTCATGTACTGGGAGGGAGAGAAGCACACATACGTTCCTGCATCTTCTGGCCAGTTGAACACAGAAGGTGCGCCTACTGGTGATTGCCCAGCCCAAGTTGACTCAATGTTTGCTAACAATGGGAGCAAGGAGAAAAAAGATAAACCCAAGAGCAAAACTGCTCAGCAGGTACCTTTTCACATCATTAATATTAAAATGAGAACTTAATGTTGTCTTGCCTTTTGTTAAATTTTACAATTATGTAAGTACATTCTATTAACAATGCATATGATTCATGTTACACCCAGAGTTTGATTGCATGCAACCAAATCGTCCCCCCTCTGGTGGTCTTGTGTTAATAGATAGCCAAAGATATGGAGCGATGGGCCAAGACTCTGAACAGACAGAAGGAGAACATGCGCTCTGTCTCCTCTTCCCCTGCGTCCGGTTCCACAGATCGCAGAGAATCTGCCAGTGCTGATGCAGGCTATGCTGTTCTGGAGAAAAAGGTGTGATATACTTCCCCATGTTTTCTATGCTGGAACAGAACCTTCAAAATAGAGGTCATGACTGACAAGAGTTAAAGAAGAAAATACTCAATCTTGTGTATGAGAGCTGGGAGTGTGTTTTTGGAACTGCAATGCCTTTTTTCTTGCCTTTCTGATCTTTTTATTAGTGTTAGCATTAAATTCCTGGTCATATTATGGAACGCTTATAACAAACAAGACCTTAGACCGGATGTCAGTGTATACAGTTGATCCCCACTTTTTGTGTGGATTATGTTATATGCCTATCAGCAAATTATGAAAATCTAAGAGTAACCGATACAAACACATACAATTTTATTACAGCTCGTTGCTGTACTTACAAAATCTCTCAACTAGCTTTACATTGATGTTCTCCGGTTTCTAATTGTTTGTAATAAAATGGACTGTTGGAATTTTTTTATTTGATTTAGCTCCAGAACACTCGCTCTTCAATTGCCATTGTTCACTAGCGACGGAAGCTAACAAGCTAATGCTAAATGCACAATCCAAGTTTCAGTTGTAAATATGCGCCACACACTTATTACACACATTTTAAATGATAAAATGCATAGGTCCTCATTACTAATGAATGATAATGATGATCGATAGAACAGATGAATCAGAGTTACAGGCTCCCGTGGCAACTACACTTAAATCTGTTGTCCAGCTCCTTATGAGGCGTTTTGTGGTAGTACGAGGCTCCCTACTATGCAGGCTGCTGGATCATCCCGGTCAGCTTTAGGGGAAGGTGTTTCTCTAAGCCGCGTCTACATAATTCACTCACTGGTCCAACATGAGCCAATAACTGGTGGTCCCGAACAAATAAGCTTCACTTTTGCATATGACAGCAAGTAAAGTGGTTAAAATATGCTGTACATTTTACATTTTGAAATTATTACTCACACGGGGGAAATGTGTCTTTTGCGGTGGGAAAATTTGCATGTTTGGAAGAAAAAATACATCTATTTTCATCAAAAATAAGCTACTTTGCAGGGCTGCGACTGTCTGAGCAAACACTGTATACAAATTGAGTTAAATGTTAGACATACCTCGTGGAACTGAATCCCCAATTTTTTTTGCCATATAATGTATATACAATATACAGTATTCCAGATAATGGCCAGGTACACCTATCTAACACAGCAATAATTCAACTTTCCTCTCACAACAGGGAGTTAAGGTAGGATTGCTAATGACATAATCTTTATTGATGGGACAGGATTCAACAACACATCATCAGTAGGCTAAAACTACTGATGTGAACATGCAATATATAGTAAATTTGATATGACAGATAAATGCACTTCAAATCTATCCTAATAAGGTTTTCTATCATTGTAGTTGTGGGGGGAAAATGCATTCTGCTATTACTCACTGCCTAACTACATACACTATGCTAGAATTTAATGCGTTTTTAAGTGTTTCTCTGTCCCACAGGGGGCACTATTAGAACGGCCTCAAATGTTTCTGGACCAGATCAGACAAACAGAAGTAAGAGCATGCTATTTGTGTCATTTTTGTAGCATAGACTATAAATATTTTCACGCCAATGAAATTTTTCCCCACATAGTCTTCCCCTCCTCAGCACCTGGGTCTTGTCCCAGCCTACAGTGGTGAAAGTGACAGCGAAGAAGAAGGAGGCGAGAAGGATGAGAAGGAAGGGAAACTGACTGACTGGGCAAAATTGGCCTGTCTGCTGTGTAGGAGACAGTTTCCTAGCAGAGAGGCCCTTATTCGGCACCAGCAGCTCTCTGAACTACACAAGGTTTGTTTAATTTTTCGCCATTACACAAAGCTATCTAATTGCAAGACGATGGCATGTATCATTTAAACAGAGCTTTTTTGCTTTCAGCAAAATCTGGAACAGAGAAGAATGCAGGAAGCTGCAGGCAAAGAGGTTAGTCAAAATCTTGATTCATTGTGTGTAGCATTAACGGAGCGTACTGATGCCAGTTTTATCACAGAGATGTACAGAAGGGCTAGAACCACCCAACTCTAAGAAGAGGAGGTTGAACTCAATGTAAGCAGAAGTATTTAATTTTCATGTTGGTGTGGTTTATAGTTTTCCATATCACGGTCATCATTAAGCTTTATTGCGAATAACTTTTGCATGTAATACTTCTCTGTATGTTGATAGAACCAGGATTTTGGAGAACCTGATTTAACTCTCCTTCTCTCCTCTTTAGCGATGGAATCACAGGATCAAGCCTTGGTGCCCGAATGCTCCAAGGAGGTGTGAAAAAGGGGCTTTTGTTGCGCAATATGCAAATAGAGTAGGCTGTGTACCTGCATCTGTGACGTTAGGTTCCAGGCAGGACAAAACACTCTACACTTCTCCATTATTGTCACATGTGGATAAAACCTTATCATTTGGTTTAACTTCACATTTATCTTTTGGTCTGACCCTGCAGAAGTAGAAGGCAGGATATTGCACAGAATGCACCTTTTTTCCCCTTTCTTTTTCAATGATGCCATTTTATGTTCTTGCTTACTTTAGAGTTTGTGTTGACAAACAAGCTTTATTATTGGGATTTACTGTTGGATTTTGAAATGTATGTATAGATTTGGATGAAATGGAAACATGGCATTTTCTAACAGAGTCTATGCACCATCTTTTCTTTTAATTTAAGGCTTTACATGTTGTCATTCAGTGAATGACTTCTAGTGGTACTGTATACAATGCTAACAATACATTTTTGAATAAGCACTTTTTTTTCCCCCACCAGAGATTAACTTTTGTATGTGAATGAAAACTGTCATTTTACAGGTGTGAATCTGAACTATTAAGCATACCTGCTTCTCGAGAAGGTTGTCTTGTGTCTTGTAGTTCTGTAAATACAATACAGTAATTCATTGAATTGTATACTTCAATTAATGTTCTTGATTTGTTGTATGTTTTTTAAAGCATGGGCAAAAACAGGTAAAAACAGTGTTAGATAAATTTGACATCGAATTGAAATGTGCTGTTTCTTCACTTCACCACCATTAAGTGTTGTCACTAGTGCAGCATTCCTACCTCAACCTGCCTTGTTTTGTTTAGCTCCTGACTGCAGCATTAGCAAAAGGAAATGACTAGTTAGGTTGAAATTTAAGTTGAAAGACTAAAATGTATGGAATAATAGGAATTCCAAAATGAAAAGGGAATACATGTGGAACTATAAAGAAAATATATATATATTAAAAAAAAAAAAAGTGTAGTCATTTTTTCCCCATTTTGTCATTTGTTTTTTCTGGATTGTATTCCCCCCCCCACCCCCAATTTGGCATTGCTTTTTCTGTTTTGTCTTTGTATTTTCAATGTGGTTTTTGGCATTGCATTTACTTGATCTTACACAATGGAGTTCATATGGAAGCTGCTTAGAGAAGGGGATAATGGGCTGGATTGGACAGTTTTGCCTTTGCTTTTACTTGACAGATTGACCCATCAAGTAAATGCAATGACAAGACGAAACTGGAAAAGCAGTGACAAAATGGAAAAAGAATATAACTACATTTGTATATGTCTATTATTTATTCTCTTTGTATGACCACGTGTATTTCCTTTTTAATTTTGGCACATGTGTGAGTCTAATATGGACATCTTAAAAGGAAAAAAATACTGTGTCCATATAATTTACACTAATAAATGTGAATGAGTTGACCAGGAATAACCAAATTCTTGTGCATGGTCAAAGGCAAAACCTACAATTATTACCAGTGATTGTTTTATTACTGGTTACATCCTTTTTATCTGCTGCCCATGGGGGGAGGGGATCAAATCAACCAGTTATAGTAGTCCTAACGTTGTGAGACTGTAGAATTTGCTTTAAAAGGGTTTGGTTATGGTGCCAAAAATTTAATAATTTAGTATTAGGGCCACAAAAATATTGATAGTCATAATTTTACGAGACAAAATAGTACATTTCCGTGCATAAAGTCACCAGGAAAATAGGGGATAGTTCTTCAGGTAGAAAGAAAACTTTCCTCTTGGTTCAGGCAAGCTTTTATTAATAAGCGGACAGTAAAACAGCAGATGGGCACATACACATTAGCATATATTAGCCTCGTGGGAAACATCACCTCACTTCCGCCTTTCCCCCGGACAGTCATCGCTGTCTCATGCAATGCTTTTAACAAATGTACGACTTTACTGTCGTAATATTACGATTGTTTCCCTGGTAAATGTACAACCGTAAAGCCGTTAATATAAGATATTCTTCTCGAAATTTCGATTATTTTAAATTTCCTTCGAAACAGGCATTGCCCGAGTCAGCTATACGGGGCTACATGTGACCTTTGGCCTTGGTAATATGATTTTTATTCCTGTATATTAGCGACTTTTAATCTCGAAATCACGTTTTTTTATGTGGCCCTAATACTCCGTTGTAGTGTCATGTATAACATACATTGATGTAATAATTATACTGTCCAAATGTACCCATTATCGTGAGTTGTCAAGATGACAGACATGAAAGAATAGTGAACGCGTTCATTGTTGTATTTAGCAAAGTGGATCAAAAAGCTAACGCTTTGCCTTGCTTCCAGCACATAGTTCAGGCGCCTGTTTCTATGGTAACGATCAACACTCCCTACCCTGTCTTGGCGACAGGCGAATCGACAGATCGGCAGAAAAAAAGCTGTCTAGAGTTAACAACACTCCTCGAGCTGAAACAGTTCTACAGATGACTGACCAAAATGGACGTAGATGACGCGTCGGATGTGGAAAACGGGGAATATAATCAGGAAGACGAGGACGACGAAGCCACTGAGGTGAAATACATGCAATGAATAAATCACCTGCTTGTGTTTACCTTACACTACTGTACACACACATTACACCTATTAAAATTAACTTGTGCCTTGCTCGGACAGCCCACAATATGTCGCTGTGAGGCCTTTTCAGTTCTTGCTGAACACGTTACCCCATCCATCCATCCATCCATCCATCCATCCATCTATCTTCTATGCCTCTTATCCGCAATCCTTTAAGGTTGTAGGGTGTGCTGGAGCCTAACTTGGGATAGTCCATCATATATCCCTGTGAAGCCTTTTCATTTCGCGTTGCATAGATAACAGAAGGCAAGGTGTTCCACAGACAGTCCCAGTGGTGTACAGTCAGTGCCAGCAAGGCCTTCTTTGCAGGCTTTTAAACACAATCAGAAACATGGATCAACATTTACAATTAAAATTCTAGTATTTCTTCTATGAAATTGAATTATTTCTTCCTAATAGTCGATCGCAGGGATGTCCAGACTTTTTCCACCAAGGGCCACATACTGAAAAATAAAATGATGCAAGGGCCACTTTGATATTATGTAAAAATCTATATTTTGTAAACATATTTCAAGAAAAAATGCATCTCAGGTCTGTGATCTAGATGAAAAAGTGTATTAGCATGAATCTCTGTAAATTTGTTTTTCCCAACTTTATTTTGTTTTTTCTGTTTCTCATATTAAAACTTAAAAAAATAAATAATTTTCTTTAATATTTCAACCCTTAGCTATTAAAATGACATTATTTTTGCTCCTTATACTAGAAGTTAATTCTTGTGAAATTGCAACTGTTTTTCTCATTAGAATACGACTTTTGTCTCATAATATTCTGACTTTATTCTTGCAAAATTGAAAGCAGTTTTGTCCATTTCTAACGTTTAAAAAAAATTTTTTTTTTTTTTTTACAATTGCTCCTTTTGTTCTTGTAATCCCCCCACATATTTAATTAGTACGTTATTCCCATTATATTTGATCTTTTTCTGGTAACATTCAAACAAGTGTGTTGTTTTGTTTGTCATTATATTATTGCATTACCAATCATGTGTTTTTTCCTTAGTATTACAATATTGCAACTAAATGCTACTAAAATAATGTTTATCTTACAACTTTTTTTCTTAATGACCTTATTCTTGTAAACCTACTGCTGACTGTTATTTTTGTACTGTTTTTTTTTGTCTTTATTTTTATTTTGTATTGTCTCTTAGCTGCACTGCTTCCAGAATGTTTATGTAGGATTTTACAGTCCAGATTTCAACTTCATGTGTTGCCACATCGATGTAATGTGACACGGGCCTTCAGAATCACGCGTGCTGGCCCATGTCACATGTACACTCTTAGCAATTGGGGTTTTTTATGGGGCTGTGGCTGTGCACCTTCTATATATAAATATATAGATATATCTATGATATGTATAATATATATGTAGATATAGATATATATATGATAGTTACAGTATATGTATTATATATAAAGTGAAGGAAAACACTTTTTGAACGCCAGCTGATTTTGTAAGTTTGTCCACTAACAAAGAAATGATCAGTCTATAATTTCAATGATAGGTTTATTTGAACACTGAGAGACAACAGTGACAAAAAAATCCAGAAAAATGCGTTTCAAAAAGAGTTATAATTTAATTAGCATTTCCATTAAGGAAATAAGTATTTGATCCCCTATCCGTCAGCAAGGTCTCTAGCTCCCAGGCGGATCTTATGCAGGTAACGAGCTGACATTGGCAGCCCTCTCAGCTCTTTACCTGTATAAAAGAGACCTGTCCACAGAAGCAATCAATCAATCAATCCAGATGCCATACTCTGCACCATGGTCAAGACCAAAGAGCTTTCCAAGGATGTCAGGGACAAGATTGTTCACCTACACAAAGGCTGTAATGGGCTACAAGACCATCGCCAAGCAGCTGGGTAAACAGTTGATGCATATACTCGCAAATGGAAGAAACATAAATTAACTGCCAATCTCTCTCGGTCTGGAGCTCCATGCAAGATCTCACCTCGTGGAGTTTCAATGATAATGAGAACGGTGAGGAATCAGCCCAGAACCACTCGGGAGGAACTTGTCAGCTGGAACCATAGTCACCACAAAAACAGTTGGTAACACACTACGCCGTGAAGGACTGAAATGCTGCTGTGCCCGCAAGGTCCCCCTGCTCAAAAAAGTCCATCTACAAGCCTGTTTGAAGTTTGCCACTGAACATCTGACTTATTCACCCAGGAAGACTGGGTGAAAGTGTTGTGGTCAGATGAGACCAAAATTGAGCTCTTTGGCATCAACTCAACTCGCCGTGTTTGAAGGAGGAGGAATGCTGCCTGTGACTCCAAAAACACCGTCCCCACCGTCAAATATGGAGGTGGAAACATTATGCTTTGGGGGTGTTTTTCTGCTAAGGGGACAGGACAATTGCACCGCATCAAAGGGAGGATGGATGGGGCCATGTACCGTCAAGTGTTGGGTGAGATGGGTCGTGGTTGGGTATTCCAGCATGACAATGATCCAAAACACACGGCCAAGGCAACAAAAGATTGGCTCAAGAAGAAGCATATTAAGGTCATGGAGTGGCCTAGTCAGTCTCCAGACCTTAAACCCATAGAAAATCTGTGGAGGGAACTGAAGGTTCAAGTTACCAAACATCAGCCACGAAACATTAATTACTTGGAGAGGATCTGCAAAGCGGAGTGGGCCAAAATCCTCCCTGAGATGTGTGCAAACCTTGTGGCCAGCTACAAGAAACGGCTGACCTCTGTGATTGCCAACAAAGGTTTTGCCACCAAGTACTGAAGCACGTTTTTCAAAAGGGTCAAATATGTAATTCCACCATGGAAATGCAAATTAATTTATAACTCTTTTTGAAACGCATTTTTTTGTCATTGTCTCTCTGTGTTCAAATAAACCTACCTTTGAAATTATAGACTGATCATTTCTTTGTTAGTGGGCAAACTAGCTGGGGTTCAAATAGTTTGTTCCTTCACTGTATGAAAAACCCCAGATGTTATAAAACGAACTGCCATGTGTGTAACATTCTTGTCCTCCACAGGTTCGCCCCTTGACTCAAGATATCATCGTTCCCGGTCTCTCTTTGTTGTGCCGAACAGGGAATGGACTCAGACATGCATTCATTAAAGTGATCCTAAATGACAAGTATGAGAACAAAATTACAAATAACAGCAAATTTGTCTTGGAAGTTTAAAAATATGATTGCACTCAACAGAGGACTAAGTGACATTGCTGCTATCAGCAATTACATTCATCTACGTTTCATGGACGTATCCAACAACCGCATTTCTGACCTTTCACCTCTGGCATCTCTCACCCAGCTTCTTTGGCTCAAGGCAAGGATAATTCTTGTATTCCTGCACTTTATCTTTATGTAACATCTGGACTACTCTGTAGGTTGACAGAAATATTGTAACCTGCTTCCAAGGACAAGCCTTTGCTCAGCTGGCCTACCTGCAGTGGCTGAGTATGGCTGCAAACCGACTCACAGATGTGGATGGTCTTGTTGGACCATCCTTGGAGAGTCTCATTCTTTCAGGTTGTCCTGATTTAATATTATGTGTAGTAAACCATTAGCATTAAGTGTATGATTTTGTTACCCTTATTAAATATTGACTTTTGTTCTCTAGTGCTGTATATGATCCGCTTTTTTGTGTCTATTCCAAAGGTTTTAATGTGGTATTTTAAACGTTTTCCTGCAGAGAACCGTATACAGAGAATAAATGGTCTTGAAAGTGGCCATTTTTCCAAACTGGTGACATTAGAGCTGAGGGGAAACCGTTTAAGTACAACTAAGGGTATCAACCTTCCCAAGCTGCAGCGATTATATTTGGTAATAAATCTTATGATTTGGCCCATGATACAAACTACTAGACTGAAAAAGGACTGTTATTTCTGTAGGCTGATGTTTAATCTGAAGCAGTTATTTCTCTGCATTCAGGCCCAAAATGTTATTAAAAGTCTGGAGGGCTTGGATCAGTTAGAGAACCTCACCACCCTTCACCTTCGTAACAACAAACTTTCTAATGTTGAGGGGCTCAGCTCAAACATGAAATGTCTCCAGTACCTCAACATCAGGTATAGGTTGACTTCACAACAACAATGATCGGCACTGTTAATTGCAAAGGCACCAATCAACATTCCTCGATCTTTCTTTCAGAGGCAACGACATTTTAGATGAGACCTGTCTGCGGTCCCTTGGCCATGTCTCAAAAACCCTGCGAGTCATGATTCTCTCTGAGAATCCACTGGACGGGACCACAGACTACCGACCGTATGTTCTGACTCTGATTCCAAAATTGGAACGTCTTGATAAAGAGCCGGTGTCTCTAGAGGAGAGGGCGGAGGTGTGGAAGGCAATCAAGGTAAATACAAAGAAGTCAGAAACACGTTTCCTCTATTGCATTATTACGGAAAGTTTGTTCCTGGTATTTGCGTGCTCTAATGGCACATGTTTCATTTTAGGAACTCAAAGAAGAAGACTGAAGTCAAACCTTTGCAGCAATTCCTCCATGAATGTCCTGGAAATATGGATGACTGTGTTAATCTTTGGAAAGCTTGAAACTTTTATACATTATATTGTATCTTATTGATGTATTTTACTTCACTACATTCACTGCACTGTTAATCTTTAAATGCATTAGTCTTGACATAAACACTAGGGACTACAACAAAAGGCATGGGTTGGAAGGCATTTTAAACTCTTTTCTACCCAAACAGTTCCCTGTGTAATGATGAGAAGGCATATTTTTGCAATCCCTTCCCCGTTGGCTGCCACCCAGCTGCAGTTTTAAAGGGACCGTAACATTGGATAGGCTATATATCACCATGCATTGACCCAGATCAATCAAACCAGTGCTTCAGAATCATAGTGAAACTATGAGACCTGAAATTTCATCATTACACCTTGTCATCAAGCCGCTGCAAAAACGTGAAAATGTACTTCTCGCCTTACTACAGTATACTGTCTTGGAAGAAGTGGATGCAGCTGTACAGTTCTGAGAAATTTTACAACATAACTGCACAGGTTCTTTTAAGAAGGATTTAAGAGCAATGGCCACTGCAACATGGAGAACTGTTTGTACACACCATTGTTTATGCTGTCATCTTGACCTTACACACCAAAACAACCCGCTATTTTAAACAGCAGTGCTTCTTAATACAGTTGAAATAACTGTTGTACTTTGTAAGGGACAAGTATTTTAATTCCATACAGCTGCCTTTATGGGCACAAGAGAGTATTACATTTATTGAGTTATACTGTATAAAGGTAGCAATTGAGTGTTTAATCAATTGTAAGTGGTGGTTTTGACTGGCTGGCTGTACTGAAACGACAATTTTCAAATGTCCTCTGCGGTGGACATAAAGAGTTTTTATCTAAAATGATGAAGATCGTTGATGCGACAAATGCATCAAGATGCCGAAAATAATGTATTATATGACAAAAAAAGTGTGGCGCAAAATGGCAAAACCAAGAAACGTTAAATGTTTTGACTGCAAAAAAAGCAATATTCATTTTTCTCGTTTGCAGAAGGATATTGCGCACTTGCAGCATCAGCTAAGTTGGGAAGTAACTTCCGCTGTCTGATGCAGCCTTCCTCCAATGAGAGCGTTAGGTGGGCGTGCCTTGAGGTCGCCTTAAATCTACCTCCCCTCCGCCCAGTCCTCCTCTTGGGTTGAATTTCCGGTTATCTGCCGCGGCTTCGTCCCCACCGGAAAGTAACTGCGTTACAAAGAAGAACCCAGCGACATTTTTAGGCGACGTAACCCACCGTGGACCATGGCTAGCTACCACAAACCCGACGAGAAAACTCTGCAGGGGCTCAAAGATATCGCCAACAAGCTGAGGATTGACTCTATCAAGGCAACATGCGCCTCCAACTCTGGGTGAAGTTTTAAACGGCATTTATGTATTAATTTGTGAAACGATACATTTCCATACAATGTAGCGGGCTAACGTTAGCACGTGCCGCAGTCCAAATGTAAACCGTGACCACTTCCATCGGATTGTCAACTGATGTGATTATGAGCTAACTTCCTAACGATAAGTGTTCTAGGCTAGACGACGAAGCACAAGCGTTGCTTTTATCAGAAACGGTCTCAGTGAATTTTTTAATATTGATCATGGTTAACGCGGGAATTGCACGGCTTCTAATTGACACAGTTAGCTAACAAGAACCACGTGATGCATCTCGTGGTCTCAGCCGTCTCGCAGACTTAAAGCTACAGCTGCGCAAACGTTTAGTACGCTTTTAATTATTTAATCGTCAGTCAGAATTTGAAGCCATACACCTAAGGGGCGTGAAACACTCAACATTGGCTATACTTGCACAATCCAGTGCAAAACCAGACGTAAAATAATGTCAAAGCAATGATTATTGTACTTATCGTCATTGCCTCGTCCTGTTTCTGGGATTAGCAGATCTGCCGTTTCCTCTTCCTTCAAGAAGATGTCACTCACTCAAACAGGTTTTGCAGGAAGTAGAGTATTTCCTAGTAGTTAAACAATGCCTAATAACTGCTCAGTCTGCCACTTGTTTGCTCAATTTCCTGTGCACTTATTTTAGATTCACAACAGCCTGTTATTATAAAGGGCCTTTGACTGATACTAATTCTGGCTGGAAGTTACAACTGAATTCTAAAGATCATTTTCCTTACAGGATTTAATGGAGCTGAGATGACATGCATTTGTAACTGATGGTTTTGCATGATTCTGCACAATTGCTTATTCACAGGAGGGAGGAAATGACGTACAGTTACACATGACATTCGATTATACCATTATAGACATACCATCTCCAAGAGAAATTTACAAGTTGAGTTTAATAGGTTTAATTTCCTTTATCTCCCAGCAGGGCATCACTCTGCAAATGGCCACTGGGTAAACTGAGTTCTGTTTTGAAGGGTCGGAGGAGAGTATAACCATGTTTGATTACAATAACTTGGCATGTTGCAAGTATGTTTGAAATTTAACCCAAATAGGGAAGCTGAGATGCTGTTGAGTACAGAGGGATGTCTAAATTATTACAATACTCTGACCACCATTTCAGCAACTAACTGTTTTGCAAGATTGTTTGCAAGCATGTGTCTTTTTTGAGGTACTAAAATTTTGAAACAGACAAATATTTAAATATAACAAACTTTTTTCAGAAGGGGCAGGCTTTAATTAAACCCAGTAAAAAAACAAAAAAAAGTATATTTAAGTTTCAGTGATTCCAAAAGCATCCCTGTGTGCAACACATGCATGGTTAGTGTGACATAAAAGCCTTTTCTTGTGTATGCAGTAAGTTACTCTTAACCTATTTTTCTGTATTTTCAGCCACCCAACATCGTGTTGCAGTGCGGCAGAACTCATGTCTGTCCTCTTCTTCCACACCATGCGCTATAAAGCTGATGACCCCCGCAACCAGTGCAACGACCGCTTTGTGTTATCAAAGGTTTAGATATGTATTTATTTTTTTAGCTTGAAAGACAACACTGTCAATGTGTTGTATGAAGTGTCATGGGAATCCCTGCTCCCTCCTTTAAGGGTCATGCTGCACCGGTCTTGTATGCTGCTTGGGCAGAAGCCGGGTTTGTGAAGGAGGCTGATCTGCTCAACTTGCGCAAGATTGACTGCGATTTGGAGGGGCACCCCACTCCAGTATGACCAGATCCCCAAAGTCCTTTTGCTATACATTGTTAAAGTTGAGCATTAACATATATTCTTTTTTTTTTTTCTCTCCCACCCCATTCACCAGAAACTGCCGTTTGTTGATGTGGCGACAGGATCTCTTGGTCAGGGTCTGAGTGCTGCCTGTGGCATGGCCTATACCGGCAAGAACTTTGACAAATCGAGGTGAATGCTTCTGTGGAAATGTAATGCAAATAAGAGACTGATAAATTCTTAATCTTCATTTACAAAAGTAATGGTACCTATACATTCTTAGGAGAAATATCGCCAGTGGTCCGTGTTGTTGACCCACTATCATCTAACCAATGAAAGTTGTGACTCTTCGGATTTGTAAGCTCTGTGTTGAACCTCCACTTACTGTGGCTATTGGATTAGTCTGTGGTAATAGTTAAATTGCACTTACTCACTACGCCTTAAACAGATTAGATTAGTCAATGGATATTGAAAAATAGAACAGTGCTCAAGGTAACACAGTGGATTGATTGATGGGGAATCAATCAGTCTATGAAACTGTTGATTGCAATTAGGCTGCTGTGGTCAAGAGGCGTCTCGCAAGATTTCTAGTCACAAGCTCTCGCTTTACGACCAGTCCAGGGTGTACCCTGCGTCCTGTCCAAAGTCAGCTAGAATAGGCTCCAGCAAACCTGCGACTCAAAAGAGATTTCTTGTTCAGGAAAAAAAAAACTACCTAAAAGTACAACTGTCCTGTGGGTACTAGGACTGGGACAATAATTACTAATCACACATTAAGAACTTGATAATTTTGCCGGCCTCCATATGTTGCCATGTGCATGCATGTCTGTTTTCCTCATCTCTTGCTTCCAAACAGGCAGAAAAAAGTCTCACTTTGTGCATGGGTTTTAGCACTTTGGCGCATTGGTTCTATAGAACGGCATGAACAGAGCGAGCCCTTTTGTCAGTCATACAGTATTTGTTTCGTTGGGTGGTGGTGGGGCCGGTAGCATACAGAGCGTGCAGAAGAGTGTAGCCTTGTGAGGAGCAATGCAAGCTAACATAGTAGGAATTAAATTATTAGACTGCTATATATTGTCATGTTTTTTTCATTGTACATTTGTTAAATTCATTAAATCTTTCATACACTTTGATCCTTGACAGGACATAGGTCGTCGACCATTTTCTTTGGTCCTAGGCAAGCTTGTCGATCTGGACCCACATCATGCCTTGTTGTTTACCCTCTTGCACCCTTGATTTTCTCCAGGAGTTTTTTGGTCTACCCCTTTTTTGTTGTCCTTGTGGATTCCACCTCACAGCTTGGTTTACTATGGTGTTTTGGAGGTTTTTTCAGGGCATGCCCCATCCAGTACCACTTTCTTCTTTTAATTTGAATGTCAATGGGAAGCTGCTTTGCCCTGTTCCATAGATTGTCATTTGTCACCTTATCTTGCAATTTAATTGTAAGTATAGTTTGTAGACACCTGTTTGTGAAAGTTTGTAGTTTGTACAGAGCAACTTCTGTTGTATGCCAGGTCTCAGATGCATAGAGTAGTGCAGATTTCACATTTGAGTTAAAAATCCTGATTTTAGTGTTTTTCTTTATTTTATTTTTTTGAAATTTCTGATGACCATATTGGCTGTAATGTTTAAAATAGATTCAGCTTTTCCAAATCTTGATTTTCTGTCTTTGTCAGTACCCCCTACACTACCCAGATATGTAAATTGGTCTACATCCTCTAATTCATCCTTACTAATTTTAAACTTGGTTTATTTAACTGCACTTATTCTAAAAAGTTTTGGCATGGTCAATGTGCAGTCCAATCTTATGGCCCAGTTGTTCCAAAGGTGCGGTTTTGACTTTCACCTTTGTTTATGTGATAAGAGGGCAATGTCATCTGCAAAGTTTAGGTCTTCAAGATGTTTTTGTAATGTCTGTTGTATGCCTTTGAGTTTTTTTGTGTAGTTGTTTCCATTACCCAGTTGACTGCCAGTAAAAAGGTAAACGTTAGAAACCCTGGTGGACTCCGCATAGAATTTTGAAGGGTTCAGTGAGTATTTTTGTAGATGACTTGACAGGTACTTGGCTCATATGTTGATCTTATAATGTTAATTAAGTTTTCAGGTATATCATAATGTAAGAGCCCCAAAGTGATATCTATCAATGCTATCAAACTCATTTTCAAAACTCGCAAAACATACATACAAGGATGCATTTCATTCTATGGATTGTCCAGTAATGATCCTAAGTATGGTTACTTGATCAGTACATGATCGATTTTGTCAAAAACCATCTTGTTAATCCCAGAGACATGCATCCACAGCAGATTTAAAATTATTCTATTTACGATTTTACTTGGAACTGATGGTAATGTAATCACTCTCCAATATTAACATTCTCCTAAGTTCCCTTTCTTTGGCAGTTTTAAATGTGACCATGTTTCCATTCTGTTGGTATATTTTGTTCCTACCAGATTTTTTCCTAATAGCTTGTACAACTTGTCAGATATATTGGCGTCTGCTTTAACTAGCTCTGCAGGAACACCATCTGGACTTGCTACCTTTCTATTTTTTAACATACTAATTGCCCTTATCTCAAGTTTAGTTGGTTTGTTAGTATTAATGTTCAGTGGATTCACTCTTGGTGTTATGACTGGTGGGTCTGTCGGTATTGGGTGATTTAAAAGGTCTTCAAAATGTTCTTTCCATTTTTATAGTCTTTATCATCAGTTACAATTTCCCCTACCTTGTTTTTAAAAAACTTGTCTTAAAAGTAATGTTAAAACTTTGTCTCGTCCTCGTAGACCCAATCTCGTTTCGTCTGGAGTGTCTGGTGGCACCCCTAACGGTCAGTTATTTTGCATAAGCTTGAAAAGACAACATTTCCAATGTCTTTGCTTTCCATTTCAGTTACCGAGTGTACTGCATGATGGGGGATGGAGAATGTTCCGAGGGCTCTGTGTGGGAAGCCATGGCCTTTGCTTCCTACTATCAGCTGGACAACCTGGTGGCTATCATGGATGTCAATCGACTCGGTCAGAGCGAGCCTGCACCCCTCAAGCATGACATGGAAATCTATCGCAAGCGCTGCGAAGCCTTTGGGTTAGTTAAAACCCCGTGACTATGAAGATCCAGAGTCCAAATGATTTTAAGAAAACTATATTGTGACTATGCTATCGTTCAACTTTTTTCATTCACATGGTTTAACCGCATCAGAATGAGAAAAAAGTTGCATAGTTGCATAGCATAGTTGTAAATATGTGATTTTAGACATTAAGAGATACATTTTGTTTTCCATTTGTTGCGAAGTGTGTTTATATACTAGCTTTATGTTAATAGATGGAATACATATGTTGTGGATGGCCATGATGTGGAGGAGTTGTGCAAAGCGTTCTGGCACGCTCAGCAGGTTAAGGGCAAGCCCACTTGCATTGTTGCCAAGACATTCAAGGGAAAAGGGCTGAAAGGTAGGCAAAGTTTTTCGTGTCTATTAATTACATAACATTTTATTTCTACTCTGATTATACGTCAAAACTATTTTCTTTTCTTTTACTCCAGGAATTGAGGATCTTGAGAATTGGCATGGAAAGCCCATCCCAAAGGATATGGTAGATGGACTCTTGAATGACCTTCAGGGGCAAATCCAAGTCCCAAACAAGACCTTGTGTCCTGAGCTGCCAAAGGATGACACAGCACCTGCAGATCTAAGCCCAATCTACTTGCCCTCCCCTCCAGCATACAAAAAGGGTGACAAGGTACATTTTCCAGATATTTGTATGTTTTGTTAAGTGCGATTTGGTAATACAGGGGGACAACCTCTGATCATTGGGCTCCAGCTATTTTGCTAAGCTGTTTGTTCTGTTCTTTTCAGATGTCAACAAGGCGTGCTTATGGTGTGGCACTGGCAAAGCTGGGCCAGACAAGCCAGAGAGTGGTAGCTCTTGATGGGGACACCAAAAACTCCACATTCTCAGAGACTTTCAAAAAAGCATTTCCTGAACGCTACGTTGAATGCTTCATTGCTGAACAGAACATGGTACACAAGATTTAAGTATTTTTGTGATATATCATATGTTCTATTTTAAATTGATTAGAAATAGGAAAGGTGTTTGTAGTCTTGCACAAAACAGTTTGGGCCTGTGAACAGTGGAGTTAAGGACACACACCCATTACATATCATTTTGCAACCTTTCATTGACACAAAGGCTAATATTTCCTTGCTGCTGCAGGTTGGAGTGGCAATTGGGTGCGCCACCCGTGACCGTACGGTGGCATTTGCCAGCACGTTTTCTACTTTCCTGTCCAGAGCCTATGACCAGATCCGAATGGGAGCCATCTCTCAGTCAAATGTCAACTTGGTCGGGTCACACTGCGGAGTCTCTATCGGTAAGATTTTTGTTTAAGCGCCTATTTTTTGTTTATGACTACCTGACTTAGGACAGAAGAACCGGTTATTAACTTTCTAGGTGAAGATGGACCTTCTCAAATGGCGCTGGAGGATCTGGCCATGTTCCGTGCCATCCCCACTTGTACAGTGTTTTACCCGAGTGACGCAGTGGCCACAGAGAGAGCAGTTGAGTTTGCAGCAAACACCAAGGTTGGTATTATTATTTCCTGGCAGGGCATCTTTTTAAGTTGTGTGGTAGATGGTAAAACCTTTTGTTCTTTTCCTCAGGGTATCTGTTTCATTCGAACCAGCAGACCAGACACTCCAGTCATCTACTCCCCAGAAGAAAAGTTTGAAATAGGTGTTGCCAAGGTAAAGAATTTACATATCTCTGCTGTCCAATTACAAGGGTGGTATTTAGACTATGCATTACTAGTTAGGGATATTTGGGTTTCAAGTGAAATTTCAGAATGAACCTAAAATGCATCAGTCGTCACACGCTGTCATGGCTAGGCAAAGCATGTGACAAGCTATCACCAATTGACTACACATTTTACGAGCTATTCATTCTCCCAATAATTAAACAAATAAGTCAGCACAAGACGTCTCACATATGCACTCGAGAAATGGGCGATTCTGGTGCGTGCTTATCTAAAAGCGCAGTGAAACATTTTTATAATTCAACTTGTTTTCAAATAAATTGTGGTCAATATGTACAGTATATTACAGAGTGAGTGTGTCTATATAGAGGTATTAAATTCGTTTGAAGTGTGGCTGCTTTTCTTTGTAGTGGTGCACTGCCACGATAAGTAACTGCACATGTAGCAGAAACCCTGAGGGTGACCATAGGGGTGTTATTTCATGTCTACATGGCTCTAATGTTAAACTTTTTTGAAGGTCATATGTTGATTTTTCTTTGCTCTAACTAGGAAAATATCTAAGGTTGAATCCTACTTAGTGGAAATTCACTTATCGCTGTCTTGTGTGGAAGCAATTTACCACCATAAATGGGTCACTAACTTTTTACAGATGGACTTAATTTGGACTTCTTAGCTTTTGAGTGCACTCATCCAACTATTCAGTGTTTCAATATCGTTTGTACAACCTGCTTTTGTACGGCAAATTCATAAAGGGGTGTATGTGATCCATGAATTGACCAATAAGTTACCTGTTTCAATTAGAATTTGTATTTAAACTGTCATCTATCAATGAAGTACCTATGCTGTTCCCATTCTGACCAAGGGGAGGAGACCAAGGCGACACGTAATTGATGAAAACCTCGCCATTGCAAGACTTTGAACAGAATGTTGTCAGAGTGCCATCTGCACTCAACGGAGCCTCAACAGAGAGACTTAAAGAGTCACAGGAATGCCTTTTATGTGACAATTGGGGAAAAAATGTCACCTGTTCGGTTGCCGTTGCAAACATTGAACAGTTGGACATGTACATTCAAAAGTTTAGAGAAGTTTTAAGTAAACTTCTCTAAACTTCCTCTAAACCCGTAAAAGGTCGTGATGCATTCATCTTGAAATTAAACACGGAAACTGAATTTCCGTAACTTTTTGTGAGCAATTTCTGTTTTTAGGAGCAACACAAGTTAAAAGAAACGGTTCTTAAAACCATACCACAAACTAGATATATCACTAATAACTATATGGGCAGTTTTCACAGCCCTCGCTATATGTTGTACTTGTACATTTTGCCATTACATTTTTAACCAAACAACATACGAAGTCTTGTTTCCACAAAGATCACAGTATCAGAGGCAGCTCATTCCTAATGTGTATTTACTCGGTCAGCTATCTGCTTAAAACCGTAATTTCATGTTGAAATTAGCGCATGGTCATGGCTCGTGATCGAAGGTGGTCTTTGAAACACTGTTTGGCAATAAGTGGTTCTAAAACATCTTTTTTATTAGGTATTTGGCCAATAACATTTTATCATGACTTGCATGTTCAGAATCTTTTTATAAAGTGGATAAACCAAATTATCTGTCAGCAAGGCTATATAATGGTTGTCAAATGTGGCTTAAAGATGTGTACTGGGAACATGATTAATGTGTGTAAAAAAAACATCTACACCGCCAGGTTGTGCGTCAGTCTGACAATGATGTGCTGACGGTGGTTGGTGCTGGTGTTACACTGCATGAGGCTCTTTCTGCTGCTGACATGTTGGCCAGTGAAGGTAAATTCATACTTCCCTCTAGTGTAGAAATCTGATTTCTGCATGTGAAAAGTCTAGACAAGGGATGTCAACTCATGTCATGGAGGGCCTAGACCCTGCTGGTTTTCTTTCCAGCCAGTCACTAAAGCAGATGAGCGTAATGATTAACACTTTGTTTAATTTTGTGGTAGGGAGCTCATCAATTAAAATAACCTGTTTAGAAACTGGTCAAAGAGAAAACCTGCAGTGTCTCGGTCCTCCATGGCAAGAGTTTGACACCCCTGTTCTAGATGGTGATCATTACAAACTTGGATTATTTCACTTATCTTTTTTTTATTTATTTTTTTTTAGGGAAAAATATAAGAGTCATTGACCCATTCACTATCAAGCCTCTTGATGCTGCCACCATTGTGGCGAGTGCAAAAGCCACAGGTGGACACATCATCACAGTGGAGGACCATTACAAGGAGGGTGGGTTTATGTTCTGCACCTCGAATGTTCTTTTGTTTGAAAACGTGTCATTTGTGACTGTCTCTGTCCTTTTACTTAGGTGGTCTTGGTGAGGCAGTCTTGTCGGCAGTTGGTAGCGAGCCAGGCATTGTAGTAACCCGGCTGGCAGTCAACGGCGTTCCTCGGAGCGGGAAGCCCCAGGAGCTTTTGGACCTCTTTGGTATCAGTGCTAAGCAAATAGCCAACACAGTGCGTCAAACATTTGCCAACTAAAGATTGCACCTTGGTCTCTTGCGCAATCTTTCCATTGATTTTCACCTTTCTACCCGACTTGCCTGTCAGTCTTGTTACCTCTAGTCACACAGATTGCTAATCTAGTCAGTTGTATACTATCATATTCATTTGCTAATGGAACTGACGTGACATGGTACTTCATTCTGCTCTTCCATTACAATTACTTTCTTGCATTCCAAAATGTTTTTCTCCTTATTGTCAGGCCATTTCACTTGGCTGACACGCTCCTTAAAATTGGTGTTCTGAAGTGGCTTCAATGTTCCAAATATAGAAAACCTGTGTACTTCATTTCATTCCTCTGAGTGTGTTCAGTACTAAGAAGTTTCCTGGTTATTTTGCTGGTGCGCTACATTAAAGATAAATAAACCAATCTCTTTTGGATGTACTTTTTCTAGTGAAATGTTTCAGTTTGCAGAGCTGCAGATGGTCCGTTTGGATAAACTGTCAACGGTGATGCTTACTGTGTCATAGACAATGATGCCCATGAACAAACGCAAATTGCACAATCTAAGTTATACAGTAATATGTATGAGAGATTAAAGTCTGTATAAAGAAAATATCCATTTATGGTATGATTTAAAAATGAGTTGTTTGGCATTTTAGCTATTAAGCAATTTTGATTACCAGTTGTGGGGGAATAATACAATGAAGTATGATGACCCTTGGTGTTAATCACAAGGTTCCCATCTAACAAGTTTTCTAGATTACCAGATAACTGGGACACCTTCAAAAAAAAAAAGATGAGTACATAACTCCAATGACCTTTTTGTAGGAGTGTTTTTGTTTCCTTTCAATGACTACATTTATGAAGGTATTCATTTGACCTATTACAAAAACATGCCACCCTGCCTTGTAATGCTTGGAGACAACTAAGGTATTTAGCGGGGAAAACACACGAGACTATGATGCTATAGACTTGAATTTATTCTGCCTTACTGTTTTATCTGTTGCACAAAGTTGGGAATATATAGTGCTTTGCAAAAGTATTCACCTCCTTGAATGTTTGACCTATTTTTGCTTTCATAAGTCACTCAAGGTCAAAATATGTCTTCACACAAAAATTTACAAAAAAAAAACTTTTGGGGGGGGGTTAATACTTTTGAAAGGCTCTATATGTATATATTTTAAAGACCCTTTTTGTACAGCACACAAATATGTTTCTTTTACATTGAATTTCAGTGACTTCTAAACTGTTACGTTACAGATGTTACCAGTAGCAATTCAATATGTTCTATTTATCCTGGAATGGCCCACCAGGCCCTGCATGTTTCAGTGCTTGGTTATAAATTGCTCAACGTACAACTCCCGCACATGACCCAGATGTTTCCAGGCAAATGTCACATAAGCTTGGCACCATCCAGGCACAATTTGACTGATTTTTGGGAGTGAGTGTGGTTCCTGAACCAGTACTGTGTGAATGTGGGCGAGTATCAACCCACAGTGAAAACACCCACATGTGCCATCACCTTGCGTTGAGGTGACTCAGCACTGTGTAAACGTGCATGTGTGTGTACATGTGTACTGAACATAAAGATGGGCTCATTGTTCATTTCCACATAGTGGTGTTTGTTTTCATACATAGATGTTAGTGGAACCTCGCCAAACAAGGTTGACTCTGACCTGAATGTGTAAAAAAAAAAAGTAAATGCACACCTTTTATATTCCAACAGTAAAACCAAACAGTGTAAAGGATGAATAATTCAAAATATACTATTTACATTTACCTGTCTGTCAAATGTCTGCCTCCACCAAAAGTGTTAGCCAGACGGTTATGAAAGGGAGAGGAGACAAGGGGGAGCAGGGTGGGTCTGTTTGTCATGCTCGGTTGGACCAGGGCCTCTATTAATAATGTGACACCTTTTTTTTTTTTTTTAAACCTCTCCACCTCCAGCCTACTCCTTCCCATCTTGTACATGCAGCAGTCACAAAGTCATGCAGGCTGATGCAGGTTGACCTGCTTGGCTGAGAGACCTATTGCTTTTCAATGTAGAGTTCATCTTACTTTTGCAACTTTGTGTTTTCATCACACTCAGCTGTGACTTCACCCTTCAACTGAAATAAGTTGAATAGAGAGAAGACTCAGCAATGCCAAGGTCATCCTGGATAGTGCTCATATGGCTGGGTGGTGCACTTTTATCTGGAAAAAGCTCTGCGCATGATGTAGATGCAGAATCACGTAAGGTACAAACATTCAGTCATCCGTTTGGAACTGATGCCAGAAAAATGCCACATTTTGGTAAGTAAGCTCTCAGTTATTGTATATTATCTAATATTATGTAATATAAACATCTTTGGTTTATGTTTTTGCTGTTATTGCAAAGGTGAGGAAGGTGAGGATTATTCTATCCAAATGCAAGCACAGCAGCAACAGGACCTCCAAATGCTGAAGGCAGATAGACAAAAGAGAGGAGCCTTATGGTGGAAGAGGAAGCATGCGGCCACAGTGGACTCCTTTGCATATCGAATAGTAAGACTGGATACTTTGCTGTGTTTTACATATGTCAGTGTAGATACATAAAAATGTGTGCCCTTCATGTATAATAATGCTCATTGATGCTATCAAATTGTGGCATTTAACAAATCCGTGGGTGTCATAATTCGTTAAAAGTAGTATAAAACTGCCCTGTGTCATTCTATAAGATGTTTGTTATATTTTGTTATTTATCACGCATGAGAAGCAAACGCCACACATCTTTGTATGATGCAGTGCACTTCTACGCACTACTGCAAGCTAATAATTATAAACAGTGGTTACCAAACTTTCTTTGCAGCGCCCCCCTTTTGGAGATAAAATGATTTTCAGCGCCCCCCCC
>QODF01000160.1:586486-613241 GCA_024372805.1 Oostethus manadensis
CCCCCCCAAACCGAAAAAAATGGTAATAAGGAAAAGTGTTCGTGGTAGACCCCCTGTCTTAACACTGGGCCCCACATAGGGGGCGGCGCCCCCCAGTTTGAAAACCACTGTCAGTTGCACTCAAAGTCCTTAAACCCTCAGTGTAAGTTCTATTTATTTTACAAAGTTTATGAACCTGTATCAGTTTGCAATAAACCAACAAAACAAATGAAACAGCATTAATGTACCACTTGTTACATTAATGGTCACCACTTTTTTAGTGGCAATCTAATGAATGTACATTTAGAAAAGAATTGTAATGTACAACATGAGTTGAATTCATTCATTTTCTATGCCGCTTATCCTCATTAGGGTCGCGGGTATGCTGGAGCCTATCCCAGCCGACTTTGGGCGGGAGGCGGGGTACACCCTGGACTAGTCGCCAGTCAATCGCAGGGCAGACAAACAAGCATTTACACTCACATTCATACCGATGGACAATTTAGAGTCGCCAATTAACCTAACATGCATGTTTTTGGAATGTGGGAGAAAACCGGAGTACCCGGAGAAAACCCACACACGCACGGGAGAACCTGCAAACTCCACACAGAGATGCAGAGATGTAGTACTGCAAACCAGTACTGCAAACAATCGCAGTGATAAACACAGCCTATTGTTAAGATAATAATGTATCAATCCAGATTGCATGATTATCCATGCAAAATGCTGAATGTTGTTTTCAGGCAGGTATCGGGCAACCCCTGGCGGGCTGGAGGATGACCAAAAAGGGAGAGGATGCGAGCAGCACTTTAATGGTTGTACTGAAGGAACTTCATGCTAAGAAGAGGGAGCTGATGGATCAAGGGAAAGCCCAACAGGAGGACGAGGAGGAAGATGACGACGACGATGATGATGATGATGATGATGAGGAGGAGGAAGAAGATGAGGTTTAAACTTAACTGAATGAAGTGTTTGACGAACGTTGCTGAATGGCAGTTGATTTGTTTGTGTCAGGAAGAAGATGAGGAGGAGGAGGAGGAGGAAGGAGCGGAAGGAGGGGAAGAGGAGGAAGAGGCAACTCAAGATCCCAGCAATGAGCCAGAAGCAAAGAGCAGCAGTCCCCAGGCTCAGTGTCAGACTGACAACAATGAAATAAATTGCAGGGATGTCGGGATGACTCACCTGCCAATCATGCACAACCCAGAGGCCTCCAAGCTGGACGTGGCAGGTGTGTTGGTGCTGCTGTGCTTATGCCATATGGAAATATATGTACTATGTATAACTGTACATCAACTGGCTTGGATTCCCAACTGGTGGGTCAGGAACCACAGGCGGGTCACGGATTCAATCGGGGTGGGTCGCAGACAACTTGTAAAAAATTTAGTTTAAAAAAATGTAACATATTTTCAATGTATGACTTTTTTATTTTTGAAGTTTAGTTACCACGTAGACATTTTAAAAATCTTCCTCCTTAATATACAGTATATTCATTGCACAGTTATAAATGAAATATCTGTTTTTGTGGTTTCATTTACTGCAATTTTGATATTTAATTTTAATTTACATGCATTTATAAAGTTCCTCCACATTTCTTAAATAAAATATCGTAATAAATTATTTTAAAATGCACTTCAGCCATATCATTTTGTGTATTCTTTTAAAAAAAGATTAAAAGTGGTGACAATTCAACCCACTTAAAAAAAAATAAAAATAACTTTGGTCTTGTTGAGAGGGGGCTTTGAAACTAAACTTACCATCCACCAATTTTATTGTTAATATTTGTTCCTGTTTGTGGCTTAAGTGCAACACTGAAGCGTTTTCTCAGCTGCGGCTGGCGGGAACCCCACACCGGCCCCTCACCTCATCAGAAGCTGTCACAGCCCGATGCCCCCGGCTTTTATTAATATTAATAATAGTTCATATTAAAATCTCATCTCGTCTTGTTTTCGTCACCCCAATCTAGTGCATCTTATCGTTTTGAGAGTTGAGAGACACCCCATACATCCATTTTCTATGCCGCTTATCATTAGGGTCGCGGGTATGCTGGAGCCTATCCCAGCTGACCTGGGGCGAGAGGCGTGGTACACCCTGGACTGGTCACCAGTCAATCGCAGAGCATACAAACATTCACACTCACATTTATACCTATAGACAATTTGGAGACGCCAATTAACCTGACATGCATGTTTTTGGAGTAGCCGGAGAAAACCCACACACGCATGGGGAGAACATGCAAACTCCACACAGAGATGCCCAACAGAGATTCGAACCCAGGTCTTCCAAATCTCCTGACTGTGTGGCCAACATGCTAACCACTCCTAGGTTCCCCCTGAGGTTCCATATTATTATTATTTATTTTAGATGATTGCATGGGCGATTGGATGAGTGGTTCTTCTGCTTCTTTTGGCTTATTTGTGATTATTTGTGTACTTATATATGATTTTTACCTTATAAAGGGCTACTTCCATTTTATGTAAGACTATAATGATCTTGGAAAGTACAGTAAATCTATAAAGGCATGGTTAGATGAGTTTGGTGTTGGAGATTTTGGGAACCCTGACCTCAACCTCACCAAACATGTTTGGGATGGAGTATGTAATGTAACAATACATGTTTCTGTATCTCATAAACTTACTTTCCTGTATGTTTGTTTGAAAAGGGAACAACATCCGAATAATTCCAGCAGAAGTTTTCTCCAACCTGCCAAAGCTGGAAACACTGGACCTTAGCAAAAACCAACTGACTGATGATTCATTCAGCCAAAAGCCACTTTATGTGAGTAGCTCGTACCTACACATTTTTCCACGGACTCACAAAACCGTCCTCTGTATACCATATACATTATAACTAATGTTTATGTACATTTGGCTATAACGCCATCATGTGTGGATTATATGAACCATCAAAATGCTGCTTGATGTTTCGCACCACCAATTCCAGTAGAATTGCTGCCACTGAAAGGCAAGGAGGGGAAGTGCATTGTGAAAAACAAACAAAATGCTCCTCTTTGAGACAACTTCAGCTACTCACGATTGGATCCTGTTAAATACCAATACGTTTTTATAAATCAAATTCAAAAGGCCCTTGCATCTAATTAAAATCAAAGACAGCCTAAATCCCGTATCATTACAGTAATTTAAGAGTGCTGGGAATGGCATTAACTCATCTTTTCTAAGAATAACGTTGGGTCTAACCTCAAAATAACCACAGGCCAAACACACACAAAGATCCTGACCACACTGGAGCAGCCTGGTGTGCTCCGACCAATCATTACACGCCGCCATCACAGCTCTGTCATCGTATTGGCTGCATGAAATTGTTGAAAAACAGATGCGGCCAATGACGTGGAAGAAAGTAAATTATTTTTAGGTCCCCCCCCGGCTCACATGCCAGTAATGACAGAGGACTGATGGACTGGCTTGAGTTGAGGGACACAGCTAAGGATCCAGTCCACAACTTTTAGATGACACGCATCAACCACAGCAGCTTTCACAAAAGAGCCACACTGATAGGCTGTACCAAAAATAGAACATGGTAGATGATACAGAAAAGCCGTGCAGATTTATTTGGCATTCTTTCACTTTGAACTCTGTAATTCCACCTTCAAGATGAAAATTATGGATGTTAGGACAAGCTTTCATTTTGCCTGTCCTTTGGCCTTTTCCACTGCTCTTTTTGATGTGTGCTCTTTAGAACTTGATCTTTCTGAAAAAGCTGAACTTAGATGGCAACCAGCTCACCATAATACCGGCACTGCCGCAGTCTCTTGAAGAACTGAGTGTGAACAACAACAAGCTTAGTGCCCTCCCCCCTCATTGTTTCACAGGTATGGTATACAGAGTGTCTGTACATATTGTACAAGAACCTCCTAATTCCCTCTTTATGCAAATTCTAGTAATGACAGGTTTGCTGCCTTTAAAGGTTTGTTGAACCTGTTGAGCCTGGAGCTGGAAGAAAATAGTCTGCACGAGGGCAGCGTGTCACATCAAGCTTTCAAACCACTCAAGAAGCTCCTCCACCTCAAGCTGGAGAACAACCGCTTCCATTCTCTCCCCCAGGGCCTTCCCCCCTCTTTGCAGGTGAGCCGAAAGAGTGATAGCACTTTACTATACAGTAGCAACTTCTCATCTAAAAAGAATTACTACAAGAACACCACTCATTTATGAATATGTGTGCCAAACTATGCATATATTCCTGTTTGCCTTATTCTTCCCGTTTAAATAGACATTAGAAATGAATGAGAACCTGATAGAGGGCGTGACAAGCGAGTCAATGAGGGGTTTCGCTCATTTGAGAATGCTGGACCTGAGTCACAACCTACTGCACAATGAAGGCCTTGCCCAACACGCCTGGACCCGCCTCAGGTAGGTCCACCCATAGAGGCTACAGCTACAGTATATATACAGTACAGTATAGACATTCAATCAATTTGTGTGTGTGTGTGTGTGTGTATGAGCAGCCTGTAAGCCGCAGTGTGTCAGTGAGCCTTTGTGCATGAGTGAGAGAGACTTGTGTATAAAAATAGTCAATTCCTGTGGGTTTTTCCATTGCTCCCTGGGATTCTTCTGAACCACAGTGGGAGCTTCTGGGAGAGCTGAAGAAATGTGAGAAAAACGACAGCCAAACACATATTGGAAGACAACGAATTGAATTGCAAAATTGCTGCATAAAGAGAAAAAAACGGTAAAACTCTGAAGTATCTTCCATACAGACACACAACATAGCGGAGATGTGAAGAAAGGCCTATTTTGCATGAACCTTGATAAACTTGATGCTTGACCAACGAAGGAGACTGAAGCTGTGTTAGCAAGTTTCCAATGTTTGATTGTCTGGGCCAGCGGGTCACAACTGGTTTGGCTGCCCTACCCTTGATCACCCATTAGAGGAAAACATATAATAGCTAAAAGTTCTCAAATATCTTACATTTAATGAAAAGACAATTGTAATTTGAGGTATGGTAATCCCTTGTTTATTGCGCTTAATTGGTTCCAGACTCGACCGCAATAAATGAAGTAGGAGTCCTTCATAAATGGAATATTTTTGTAGATATGGCATAGAAACCCTGTTTCCGATCTTCTAAATACGTTATTAGAGCCATCTAGACATGAAATAACACTTATATACTTATTTACATTACCACTATAATAGATACAGTCAGAGACACTAAGCAATTTAACACAGTTTACCTTGAAGGGGGAACAGAATTGATGGCGGACAGGAAGTGATGTCAGTGGATCAGGGTTAAGTTTAATTTGTGGTGGGCTACGGCTGCAACAGTAATCCGTGTTATCATTGTATTTATTATTATTGTGTTATAATGATTGTGCCTGTTGTGAGATACAATAATTTAAACCTGACATAAAAGCAATTAGTTCAAGAATGGTGCATCAGTGATTGTCTGACCGAACAATTACTGACACCTAGTGACCAATGTAGAATACTACATTCACAACTTGTGGTCTTAATGGCTGATGCTGTATTTGTATTTTAGTGCATTAAGCCAATTTTACACTTGAAAATGCTTAATTTGGGCAATAAATATGTACATTTGGCTTAAATATGGATATTCTTTTAACTAATAAAAGGCCACAGCAAACCATGAAACAGTAATCATTTATTAATTAATGTTTGAAAAACGCTATATTGTGATGCTTGAATCATGATGTAGCGAAGGATGACTGTAGTGCAAAAAAAAACAGTGTGTCATCACTACCTGAACCAATCACCTCCCTTAAATCAAGTCTCTTTACAGTCAACTCTTGTGATAGATCTTGACTGGCCCGTCTAGTCAGTTCTCAAACTGTAGATTGCAGCATGAACTCAGATAATGTGGTAACACTGAGAGCACGATGGGACACATCATTTCATCTGATCTCCTATTAAGACTAAATGGACATGTGCAAAAACTGATCTAGAGGCCGTTTTTGCTCAAGGACTTTTATTAAATAAATAATTTCATTCAAACATTCAAATGCAAGTGCTGTAGGTGTGTGCAGCACCTTGCAAAAGTTTTCACCCTCTTAGTGCTATTAGTAATAAAATTATGGTCAGTGTAGTTTGTTTTTGTACAAGAATAAAAAAAAAGCTCATTTTAATGCAATGTGAAAACTGATTTTTGCTGTCATTTCATTAAAATATACAATGTAATAATACATGTTTGCATAAGTATTCACACCGTTTAAAGAAACTGACATAATTCTCCCGAGAGTCAACTCGTTGGTGCCTGCAGTGTCACAGTTAGTGACATGTAGGTAGGTCCAGTCTCTGGTTCTATTAGTATTCCTGCTGCATTTGCAACATGAAGACAAAAGAACAGAAGTTGATTGCAGGAGATGGCTACACAAAGATTTCCAACTCGTTGGGCATCCCAGTTCAGTTAAATCCATAATCAGGAAATGGAAGTATATGGCCTAGAGCTGGCCATCCTCACAAACTGGGTGATTGGGCAAAAAGACGACTGGTGAGGAAGACCTCCAAGATGCTTATGACCACTCTGAAGGTGCTAAGAGCTCCAGTGGCCAAACCTTACATGCATCAGCTGTTGAGGCTGTCCAAAAGAAAGCGACTGTTTCCTTTTAATTATTAGATTTTAACAGTCTAATAGTTAACAGTCACAATTCTTGTTCCGTAGAAGCCTTGAAGCCTTGGACCTGTCTTCCAATCACCTAACATTTGTGCCCCTGAATCTGCCTCAACCTCTACGAAAGCTGAACCTTCAACACAACAACATAAGTCACATCCCTGCCCTCACCTTTCGTCACATGCAGCCCGGCCTTCAGTCACTTTTTCTGTCTCACAACTCATTGAGGAATGAGGGGATCGAGCGAGGGTCTTTTGTTGGGACATACCGCTCGCTTGTTGAGCTCCTGATGGACAACAACGTTCTAGGAGAGGTGCCTCACTGGATACGACAGTTTAAGAAGCTTCAGGTGCTGAGGCTGGACAACAATCATATCAGGTAGGACAGCGACAATGAAGGATTCGATATACGTGCCAGGAAGGTGAAGAATTCATGTACATGCAACATGTTGTTTGCAGGCGAGTGAGGCAGTGAGTGTGTCACCCACTAAATTCTGGCTCCACTTTGGCTTCTGTCCACTTGGAAAATAACCTGCTGGTGGTAGAGAAGATTTCCCCGATATCCTTCACTTGTCTCACAGATGCACAGGGACTAGTCTCTCAACAACTACACATCAACATGACTTCACCATAATTTGGTAGGAAGTGCAATTGGTCCTCTGCATATTGTGTTTCGAGTTATGCGCTCCCATAAATTAATTCAAAAAGTAATTCATTACTTTCATAAACATTCATAAACAGTGGACTCGCTGGAGAACTAGTTCCAGCACACGAAGCGGATAAATACACACTGTGTACCGGTCTTGCCTAGATACTAACATTGATAGTTATTGGCTTTTTTGTCGATATCCAATATGCCGATGTTGTCAATTTCCGATTGCAATATCAATTGAAGTAACAGCTAACAGATACAACATCAGCAATTAGATTCTTGACGTGGACAACATTGTACAAGTAGGGTAAGCAAACACATAGCAGAGAAAAACTTTGCAAAACATGGCTTGTGGAACTCCAGAAGTTTGCTGACTCCATTGTCTTGCAAGATAGAAAAGGTCTGATTATCCACTGCAATACATTCCGTGACCTTCCGATTGATGGCTGTCACCCTGGGAACTGGAAGTATTAAAGGAAGAAGTCTTAACCAGCACTTTGCAGTCATTGCAGATCGGAAGTTTAATATCCGAAGGAGACGCCACAGACATAACCTCCCGCGGTTCTTTACACACTCTATGATGCGGTTTGACGAGGTCATCGATTGCACGCCTGTAAAAATGGGACCCAATAGGCCTATATACAGCAGTTTTTAAAATTGATTTTCATTATAGGGAAGAAACCTGTTACAGATATTTACAAATATAACATTTTTATGCCAGTATTGGGAAGTAATATTGGTAGGTCAACATTAGTGACTTAGGAATTAATGTCCGACTTCCACCAAAACTGAGGGGATTTGAACTGCTGCAACCTGCCGCAACATGTTCAAAACAAACATTTTTTGGGAAATATATTGTTTTATATTATTAAAAATTATATTTTCAAAAACTGTTAGGGTGTGTTATTAAAAAGGTTTATCCTTTCATCAATGATACAATATATTCTGTGATAAAATATAATCTCAGATACTGAATTCATGTTCATACATGGATAAATATAAGCGTATAAAGCATTGTATATCTTAACCGCCATCATTTACACCACCACACCAAGGTTGAAATGAACTATTGTATTTGCTTTAGCAGATTTTTTACATGCACTCATATATAATGTTTTAATGTGTAATTAAGCACATATTTATGTACAGTATGTAATGTAAAGCAAATCTGTTAAGTACAGTTTTACCAATAAGTAATAATAAAATAAACTTTTGAAAGTAAAGGTCTTGCTGTCTTGTAATGACAAAATTCAATATGGAAATTTTGGAATGTCAGGGTTTGTAGCAATTCAATATCAGCAACCTGTAGGAGAACCTGTGACACGGTGTGAACCTAATTAAGTCGCTCATTAGGAGAAAAAAACATAATGTCACACACATCCTGTCTCTCAGCACACACCTTCAGACACATCTCAAGGTGTTGCACAACTGAAGCAGATTAGTTCTGTTCTACATGCCTGTAAAATAGAGAATGGCTCCGGGCAAAAAAGTATACAAGAATAACAATGAATGGGCTGAATATGTTGCAGACCCGCTTTTATACATTCTACATTTATACTTTTCTCTCTGTGCCTGGGTGTGTAATCACATGTTAGATTTCTCTTTTCAGTCTTATGCATGTGGCACAACCTCCATTCTCCATAATTGTACAGTCGTTTTGCCAACAGCCTATGACTGTCTAAGAAACTGCATATTGTCATTTATGCTGCAGTGTGCTCAGCCACTTCACAAATAGAGACTCAAGTGCATTAAAGCTCGTTCTCGTTTCCTCTGCGCTGAGCTCTAATCTTTAATCCGTCAACCTCCCCTTCGCAGCTTGTCACATGTATTTTCATGTTTGACAGGCTTGCCTCTCCAGCGCCATTCATCATAATGTGTGTGACATTGCTGTTAAATCCACATCCCATCTAACAGATGTTTCATATCTCATTGACAACCACAGGGTCATTTGTTAAAGACAGAACAGCATGATGCGTTTTCATCTCAGATTCTGCAAATGCTTAGCTTGTGTCTGCAGTGTGCTGTTTGAGGATAATTCTGCTCTCAAAGAGATTTAAGGTGCTGTCATCCTTGATTACGGGCCTTCACGTTCCAACACACTGCAGGCATATATCTACGGATGCACAGATACTGTTCCAATGTCATATATCAGGGGCACTCGTGAACACCTTTTCTGTCTCTGTTGTGGCCTCTGCCATGTTCTATGGTGTGGTCTGAATCACATTAGCCAACAGAAAGAAGCTGGACAAACTGATAAAGAAGCCCAGCTCTGTTCTGGGATGTCCTCTCTGAAACAGGTGATGGAGGTGGGCAAGGGGAGGATGAAAGACGAGCTGTCCTCCTTGATGAACAACAACTCCCACTCCCTCCAACACACACTCACTGCACTCAGGAGCTCCATTGACAGGATGATCCACCCAAAGTGGTATCGCAGGTCTTTCCTTCCTGCAACTGCTACAAAAATTGTATACAATAACCGTGTAAAAACCATGCAATAAACTGTGCAACAACTGTGCAATAAACGTGTGGCTTGTTCAACATGAACACAGCTGTAATTAGTAAATAGTGTACTGTATATACAGTGCCTTAATTAATAATTGATATTACCTTGTTTTTACACTTACTCTGCTCCTGTTTGCTCTCGTACTTTTGCTGCAGTAAACCTGGAATTTCCCCTTGTGGGACTAATAAAGTCATATGAACGTATGTAATGTGTGTCATGTCTATCATAACGACATCATGCAAATTATTGATTGCCTGTTTGAGACTGCTCATCATCTTATTTGTACCGACAAGTTACACCAGTTGTAAAGCAGTTTAACTGGCGATTGTGATTTCTTTTTCAATTTGTTTTCTTCAACTGCTAAGGGCAACGTGCTACAAACGTGCTACTAACTACGCTACCCATACAATAAAGAGAACTAACGGAACTGCACATGAGCAACTTGGCGATGGAGGCAAGGAAAAACTCCCTCTAGATAAAAAACCTCAAACAGAACGAGTGATAGATTAGACAGAACACTAGCGGCAGAGGAATAGTACACGAGCTTTGGTTCTAGCGTTAAGGGTGAATAATTGATTTATATTAAACCGTGAAGTATATTGAGGTAGTGGTGTGATTGAGAATCAAGCCAAGCTAATATACAACATCAGAAAAAACAAAGGCCAAAATCATACACCCGAAGTATCAAAAGTATCACTATTTTGATTTCAGAATCGGCTTTAGTTAATGAAGAGCTGGTATCGGAAGTATCCACAGCGCCCTATTGGTCCGCACATTACTGGAATGCTCTCCTTAACGTGTTTGTGGCAATTTCAAGGATTTTGTGGAATGGGAGTCAATATTTTCTCAACCTAAGTATTCTGTGTAGAAAATGAAGAAGGAAGATGGCAGGAATTTTGGTATGGAAGTTTGTAGACAACACGTCTGTTCCAAGGTGCGTGTGGGTGTGGGGGCGAGACAATGGTCGCATATGAGCAATATGTGCAAAGAAATTGGAATTGACCTGCAGTATGAACATAAGTTAAGCATGTCTGAAACAAATAAACAAAACTATAATACTATAAAGAAAGAAATATAAACATACCACAGTGGGGCACTGCGTCCTGCATACTCATCACTGAGGTCACATAGAGCTAACAAGTGGATGCACTGTGTACTAATACAGTGTGTGGAGACCCAGAGGAGAGAGGAAAAAAGTTGTTTAATTTGGATGCCAAGCCCTCTAGCAGCAAACCAACACTATAATCAACTAAGCCACAGCAAGTGAGAGAGAGGGGGCTAAAAACAAGAAGGACAGCAAAGCCTGAAATTACAAATTGAGAGTGAGGGGAAGTTGAAAGAAAAGAATGCTATCTGCAAAGCCCTTTGTCCAAACTCTGTCCCCCTGCAAGCAGCCCCCCAGCAGAGCCTTAGGCTGATCTGCAACAACACGGATAGTCCGCTGCTGGGAGGACAGGAAATCAGTGCTGAAATAGATGGTGCGGGGAAATAATACGATGTGACACTCAAAAGCCCACAACAGTGGTGCTCAAGGACAACATGTCAAGCTGAAAATGTTTGCGTGGCTGGCGCTGATAGAGGTGGGACAAGCTCCCAGATGGTGCGGCTCGCCAAACACAGGGCCTTGTAGCGGGGGCTGCCAACCCGGAGAATCAGAAAGCCAATGAGTGAGAGTTTACATGCTGCCGGAAAAAAAAACGGAAGCAAAAACAGTGAGAATGTGTCTCCAACCGTAACCACTATTCCCCATAATACCGTTTTTCAATGGAGCCTGGCATTGACACCATGTCTTCGCCATTGATTATTGTATTGTTACATGGATATAATATTGTCGTGAGAGCTACTTTGACAAAATGAAAATGGCCAAGAGCCACATTTATTTTCATAGCTTACTTTATCCAAAACAAACTGAAAATGCTTGTTTTACAAGAACATTGCAAACAACATCCAACACAACCCACATTTTGTATTTCAGACTTCATGTCTTGCTTGTGTTCTCACATTATTAACTGAAGACCTGGATGAAAAGCAGGCCTGTGTGGTCGTGTTGGTGGTCCCTGCTCCTCGAATACAAGCGGAACAAATTGCACTACAATCTGAATGATTTCCCAAGAGTAGTGCTCTCAAAATTGTCCTTGATATGCAAATGTTTGCATCATATAGTGAGGGATATTTATAATATTTCAATTTAGCTAAATGAGATGGGAAAATATATTAAGAACAGTTTCAAAGCGCTTTCAGTGCCTTAAAGGTTGAAAATCGCAGAGAGACCATTTACCATTAGAAACACAGTTCAACACCACTGCAAACTGCCATAATAATAATAATAAACATAATTCTAAACTACAGTATTACTGGATGAATAAGCCTCAGTCAGAACTGAGCAATCAAGTGCATAATGGAGCAAAACAACGTGGGCAAAAACTGTACTGTATGACTTATGATGTCAACAGACAACATCCTGTTTGTTGAGCTCATCTTTTGATTGGTAGCGCTGTCTTTAAAATGCTATTGGTCTTATCTTGAAGACAGCAATCAACCTGTCAGTGACAGACGTAGAGCTCCAACAGAACTACCCCCGGTAAAACTTTAATACACTTATGTTTTCGTAGGGCAGGAATTAAAGTTATGAGGGTACTTTCCTTCTCCTCCTCCTCCTCCTCCATCCAAAAAGGGGAGAAAGAGGCTGGCTTGATGACTTTATGGGCTGGAAGTCCTGACTTGGTTCACAGTGGCACACGGTGGTGGAGGAGCAGAGGCTGGATGTCCACAGAGAGGACCACAGAGAAATACTGTAATAATCCCTGAATGTGATGAACATAGAAAACCAATAATCTGCAGGATAATCTGGCGCAGAGAGGGAGGCAACACTCTTGGAATTTGGAATTAATTTCATATTTCTATTGAGAAGGTAGGGAAGATACATTACCCTTGCTTTAAAAAAAATCCTGTGATTGTAACTTGATTATTTTTCATCACAATATTAAAGCTGTATAAAATTTGGAATGTTTAACAATAATGTAAAACTTTGACATTGTATATCATAATGATGCAATACAGCAAACTCTCATTAATACAAATACAACATATCCTCATAGTGCAAAGTGTTTTCTTCATTCATTTGTATGTTTATTCACTTTCCTCAAAAATCTGCCTAGCATTTGCATGATCTAAGACACTTGACTGCAACCTCACAGTATCCTTTTGTCTAAATTTACACTAGATGGCGCAATCTGTGGCCCAAGAGGAAATAATTATTGTTAGGGCTTTCCTACTCTGTATCAAGTGAAATCAGCACACCCTTCTCCGCACATCACACTCCAGATTTAATGCACTGAAGCAACAATTATGTTCACTTATGCATCAGTCTGTCTCAAGTCATAATCAGCCTTTGTTTTGTTCGGTTCAAGTGTCAGAGGCAAACAAAGATGATCATAACCGGATAATTATCTTGTCCTCACCGACCTATGTTTCATTCTTAGCCAAAATGTGATGCAAAGACTTGGAAAGGTAGGACCGTCTCCCCCAGTGGCCCCATTCGCTCCTGTTGCAGTGAGCTCACGTCCAACTTGTGAGCCATTCATGCCAGTGACTCACCTTTACTGTGCAAAGACAGAGCAAACAGTGTGATGTCTAAAATGAAGCATGTCTGTTTCTTTGCCTGCTTATTAGCTAGCCGGTGGGTTTGTCTCAGCAACCATCTCAAAGTGCCAGTCAGTTATTCTTTTATTTATGTGACCAAACAAACGTACTTTGAATAGTGACTGCATGTTGGGGAGAGGAATATGTGGTCCCTGCTTTTGTTGACTGTCGGTACTTTTGTATGCAGCTCTGCTCTCTGCTCTGCTTTGACTTTGTCTCTGCAGCCTGCCACCACATCCAAACTCGCCCGCCTCTGTGAAGCTGCCAAACTGTTCCTTTTTTAGGGGCAGTAGTCACCAAATTACAGCCACTAGGGCACTTTACTCGGAGACCTGGAGACTTCTGCTGGACCCGCCTATAGCTTGCCCTGTGTGAACTGCCTCTAAGTTTGTGTATGCTTGGCTGCGTGGACAGACTGTTAAAAATAAGAAGTCGGCTTAACCAACCCTTTACAAGAAGAGTGTTTTGGAACAAAATTACTCCATTATGTGTTTTTGCAAGTGGCAATGTGTTTGGCCCACCCCAAAATACTTGTGAGTTTTACATTTGTGTTTACATTCGTGTGCTTTATTGGGTTGCATTTTATATTGCATTCCTGTTCAGAATAACACAGACGTGTTACAAAACACTTTGTGTGAGCACAATAAAATCCCACGGTCCAACCCAGGATGCAATTGGATTTTCTACTGCATGACAGTAGAAAACTAAATCTGAACTGTTTTAATGTTTGTGTGTTAATCGGTAGTCGAGACCTGACATGGGATTTTTACTAAACTGTCTACACCTCCTTGACTTCACTCTCCTTGTTTGATGTTGTTAATCATCTGCCCGTTTCTTGATTACTATTAATCCTACCGATTGACCGACATACCAACCCAACCTTTTCCTAAATACAAACTACTGCCCAACTACCAACCAACTTTCCAATTTTACTACTACTGCCCTATCAACCTACTGAAGCATTTCCTGTGTATTTAATTATCTAATTACTGTCTTTCTCACACAGGTTTCACATGACAAACCTACCAATTTGGCTCAACACTTTCCTAACATTTATTAGCTTTCCGTTACCAACCGATGCCAAAACTTTTCTGCAGTAAATACCAACCTATGAACCAAATAACTACTTACCTACTTCGATGAAAACTTACCTAAATACCTATCCCCCTACTTCTGTAAATATCTAATATCAGCAAACCATCCTCTCAACTTTTCAGGGTGGTGGTAAAGACCAATGATGTGGCAGCTTTGGCTGAACTCATGATCCCATCTTGACTCAGCTTTGACTTTGTATCTGATGGTTTGGCCGTGTGACTGAGCCACAGAGAAAACAAATTTGGGAAATGGCTGCCTTACTGTACATGCATTTGATTCCTGCTTTCCCCCAATCCAAGTTAAAGTATTGTGCAGAAAGATAGTGAAACCACAGTTGAATCTGTGTACGGGATGATTATTTTTCTTGAACAGCACCATTTACAAGGAAGTGGATGAACAAGGCTATGCTGTGAGCATCCATTCTAGATTTTATGAATCCAAATCCAAGCAATCAAGTGTAACAGTGGGAGTTAATGGGCGGGGGGTCGTGTTATTCTCCTGACTCACTCACAGTGGGCTGTATGCCAAGATAATTACTTGCCACGCAGACAGACATATATTTTAAATAGATGGATTATGACAAAGGGAAAAACCCACCTTGTGATGATGACTGTTGAATCAGATATTAGTGATGGATGGAAGACATGACAGGTACCCACCCCTTGACAGATGATGTCCATATATTGACTTTGAAGCTAATCTCATAAACCTTAAACCACCAATACACATGAAGGCTACAGTGTTCACAATAGGTTTTTCACACCATTCAGTCATCTCATTCTTTGTTAAATATCAATGGAATTCATTCTTCTATGAACTTTTATACACGTGATGGCACTTTTCAACCAGTAACAGGTTTCCAGTCACAAATTGGGTTTGAGCTGGAGTATTAGGTGGAGAAGATGGAGAATGGTCTCTGGTCTAACAGTGTAGTGATGAACATCCTGAAAACTGAAGGTCAGAGCCAACAGCATATGAATGTTTCAAAGTTACTGACACGTTCTCCAAAAAAAAGCCTAAGATGTGGTCAGGACTTATTTATTAGTTTCAATTTGGATGGAAATAAATTTGGTTAACGTGATATTACTTCCATATCTAGACGGCCAATTCCTCTTATTCTTGCAGCTGACAATTTCCCGTCAGAATTCGTAGATCATTGGTTGGCATCTCATTGTCTCATAAGTCCACAGTTTATTAAATGTACGGGTTTATGTACAACCTTGTTGGCTCACTTCTTGTTTATTTTATGTTCATACCTCCTAATTCTTCATAAATGCCACTAAATCTACCATTTCCCCTGCAATTATTTTTGTTACACACATGCAAACATACGCACTCAAATAAAGCTACCATTTTGTCCACTAGTACCTTTGTATTTGAACATAGACAGTAGAAAATGTACTTTTTGGTTTGTTAAGTTTCATGACTTAACTGGATAGCGAGAGGTGAGAATTTCTCAGACAACAAATAGATATGGTGTTCTCAGCCAGGGTGACTGGAGTGTCGGTGAGGACAGTTGTAGTCTTATCTCCATGTTGCGTTAACAGTTATTGTGGGAGAGCAGAAGTCTGCTCTTGATTGCTTTTGTTCCATTCCACTTCATTTGGCGCCATGGCCCGGCAGACAAATAATCGGGCTCGAGCTGAGCATCTAAAAATCTCAGATCAATGCGCACATTTTTAGATTGACAATATATTTGCGATATTGTCCATAATTTTGCCCTGCACATGTTGCAGAAATTGTAAGTGTCTGTTGGTGAAGTGTTCCAACGCTTCTGTGTGAATCATTGTGCACCGCTGTGCATGCACCGTGGCTGTGTCCTGTTGGCTGCATTCTTCTGACCAAGCCAAGGCGTTATTTCTTTGCTGCAAAATGGTATAATTTGGATTCTATTTATATTTCAGGGAACAGACGAAGGGGCCAGATCAGGTCCACGTCAGGAAGGGTTTTTTGTATTTCTGATTTAAAGTAACAGAAAGGAACAATAGAGTCTATTTGCTCTACTGAAATTTAAATCAGACTGCCATGGGGGAAGCAAAAGAAAATTTAGGAGTGGTGCTGAAGGGTTGAAAAAAATAACTTTTTGGTACTAAAGTTGATAAATTGGGTTTAGTTAGATTTTGCACATTTTGAGATTTAGTTGTTGTTTGCACAAATAGACATATTTACATATTTTATATTCAGATTACTTGGAAATAACTTTTTAAAGTTCATATTTATATTAGTTTTATATTTTATAAAGGTTTATAATCTTTATTTAATCGTATTTTTTTCTCACAATATTTTTTTATTGGTTCAATTGCTAATAGAAATAAAGAAGATTTGCAGTTATTTTTTTTAGTTTTGTTATGCAGCATATTAGGTGGTGCTTAGTGACATCTGTGTTGTTTAATAGCTGCACTAACCGTTCACCCCAAACAGGTGGAAGGAAAGGTGGGTTTGGATAGTCTTAGACATCTTAATCTGATTAAAGCCACCTCATGATTAAACTTTGACATCGAAATTTTTTTGACTGACATTTTAATGAAAGAAAACAAATCTTGACAACTTAACACAAGCCCAAAGGCTCCCCTCATTCCCAATTTGATTCCCTGCTCACAGTATCCCACCCTTGTCAACAGATTTCTTCGTCTTAATTATGTTACAAACCAGAATGGGCTGGTGGTGCGGATAGGATTTAAACCACTGGCACCATAACATTAACAAGCGTTCCAACACACTGTGGGATGATGCAGCTGTGGATGAAAAAAGCAGTTAACGCAACAATGTTTAAGATTAAAGGATATTAGGTCACCCTGGTCCAGCAAGAGGCTACGCTTTGCTCTGTGAGATTAGCGTCTATGACAGGAGACCACAATCAGCATCTTGCGGGCCACATTTGGCCCACCAAAGCTTTTCTTTAAAACATTACCCAAATAATAAAACGCACTCAGTCTAACTAGGAACATGGTCTTTCATGCAGTGCTTTCTCCTCTTTGCAGGGAGCAACAGCAAAGCAAAAGAAATGTACAGTGGAAAATCGAAAATTAATTTGTCCCTAAGGGGCTTTTGCATCTTAGAATTTTCTTCCAAAATGAGACAAGATTTACCCTTGCCGTAATTTTTAACAATGACGGAAACTTTTCTGTACACTACCACGAGAGGGCAGCTTCTTCTTCTACTTTGGTTGAAGAAGGAGTCCTATCAAGCATGGATGGCTTGCGGGGCTCCCGAAGCAGCTGACAGGTACTGGCAGGCCAAGCAGCACGCGGCTTCAGCGGTGGTCGAGGCAAAAACTCGGGTGTGGGAGGAGTTCGGTGAGGCTATGGAGCACGACTTCCGGTCGGCCTCGAAGAGGTTCTGGCAAACCGTCCGACACCTCAGAAAGGGGAAGCAGCCCCCAGTTCACACTGTTTACAGTGCGGACGGGGGCCTGCTAACCTCGACTGTGGATATAGTTGGTCGGTGGAAGGAATACTTCGAGGCCCTTCTAAAACCCACTGACATACCTTCCGTAGAGGGAGCAGAGTCTGAGGATACGGTCGCGGCACACTGGACCAGCTCTACACCCTTGCAAGGGTACTAGAGGGTATATGGGAGTTTGCCCAACCGGTCTACATGTGCTTTGTGGACTTAAAAAAGTCATTCGACCGTGTCCCTCGTGGTGTCCTGTGGGGGGTGCTTCGGGAGTACGGGATTGGTGGCCCGCTACTACGTGCCATTCGGTCCTTGTACAATCAAAGCAGGAGCCTGGTTCGCATTTCCAGCAGTAAGTCGAGCTTGTTTCCGGTGAACGTTGGCCTCCGCCAAGGCTGCCCTTTGTCACCGATTCTGTTCATAATCTTCATGGACAGAATTTCTAGGCGCAGTCAAGGTGTTGAGGGAGTCCAGCTTGGTGACCTTAGGATCTCGTCTCTGCTATTTGCAGACGATGTGGTCCTTATGGCCTCATCAGGCTGTGACCTTCAGCGTTTACTGGAGCGGTTTGCAGCTGAGTGTGAAGCTTCTGGGATGAGACTCAGCACCTCCAAATCCGAGGCCATGGTTCTCAGTCGGAAACGGGTGGACTGTACCCTCCGGGTTGGGAGTGAGGTCTTGCCTCAGGTGGAGGAGTTCAAGTATCTCGGGTTCTTGTTCACGAGTGAGGGAAGGTTGGAGCGTGAGATCGACAGACGGATCGGTGCAGCATCTGCAGTAATGCGGTCGCTGTACCGGACCGTCGTGGTGAAGAGAGAGCTGAGCCGGAAGGCAAAGCTCTCTGTTTACCGATCGATCTACGTTCCCACCCTCACCTATGGTCATGAGTTATGGGTCATGACCGAAAGAATGAGATCGCGGATACAAGCGGCGGAAATGAGTTTCCTTCGTAGGGTGGCTGGACTCACCCTAAGAGATAGGGTGAGGAGCTCGGCCATCCGGGAGGAGCTCAGAGTAGAGCCGCTGCTCCTTCACATCGAGAGGAGCCAGTTGAGGTGGCTCGGGCATCTAGTCCGGATGCCTCCCGGGCGCCTCCCTGGTGAGGTGTTTCGGGCATGCNGGGCATGCCCAGTCGGGAGAAGGCCCCAGGGAAGACCTAGGACACGATGGACAAACGAGCACACACTTGCACTTGCTCCTAGTGTGTTTCCTCTGTAAATGAATTGCATCGTTGTTAGTCTGCACTGTTGCAATAATTTCCACAGCTAAGCCCATGGAGAGAGCTGACCTCAGCTCGGTGTGCAGGAAGCAGACACCGACATTTTGTGGTTTGGGTGGCTTCAATTCCCTGAACTGATTTTTGGTGTGGTATAAACTTTTAGACTGTGTAGTTTAGGATCATCAGACCGTATCATATTATTACAAAGTCCATTAATCACTGACAACTATACATAGCTCACAAAGTCCTATCAGTCATTGACCTGCTGTAAGGCAAAAGAATAAACATTAGCTGTTAGTCCACATCTCTCACAGGAAGTTGAAAATGGTGGGCTGCAAATAATTTCATCAGTAGTTTTACATCCAACGGGTCATAGCACAACAGAGAAAAAATAGTCTGAAAATTAGAATGGACGCAGCAACCTCTAGAATGCAGCTTCATATACTGTACATGCATCATTCTCTATATACCGTGAGGCTGGGATCACCAACGTTTTTTCTTGTGAGAGCTACTTTTACAAAATAAAAATGGCTAAGAGCTACTCATTTTTGCAACATTCATAGTTATAGCTTATTTCAATCCAAACAAACTCAATATGCTTGTTTTACCAGAACATCAACTCACAAATCACATTTTGTATTTCGGAATGCATTTCTTGCTAGTGTTCCCACATTATTAAGTGAAAACCTAAATGAGCCATGGAGGGTTACCTGGTGTCCATGGGCACCACGTCGGTGACCCCTGCTGTAGGAGGTTTAGGGACCATGCACTGCACATGCTAGATCATATGTCTGCATATCTTTAATGACCAACAAAATATGAATATTGAACCTCTATGTTAAGATGTTGGGGCTTATATATTTGCACTTCATAATATATATTTGCTTGCATATTTGCACATCTAATAGTGCTCTCCTTCACCTCTTCTGTTTCTCCAGGTGTGACAAACAAAAATGCAGCCCTGTTGTTCCTTCTTGCTGTTACTATGCGTGGCTCAGCTGCTCTCTCCTGCCACTGCCCTGCCCTTTGAGCAGAAAGGGTTCTGGGATTTTGCCTTGGACAGTCTGGACAGTATTGACATGATGGCCATGATGAAGGATGAGGAAGAGGGCTCGGCCATCGAAGAGGTGCCCCAGCCTGATATGCCCGTGTGCCCCTTCGGCTGCCACTGTCGACTCAGAGTGGTCCAGTGTTCTGACCTCGGTCGGTGAGAGTGTGTTTGCGTGTGGGTGGAACATGGAAATGTATCTGTGATACTCGTCAACACAAAGTGTGTTCGTTTGTCAGAAGAGCCCGTAGGGAAAGCAAATGTGATGAGTGAAACATGACTGACTCACACACTCACTGAAAGTCTGAGCATTGCATGACCCCAGAGACCGAAGTCGTCTTTTGTTCTAATATCAAACAGAGGAATTTATCCCTTGGGATAATGCAAGTGTGTTTTGACAAAGGGGCGGCTTTTAACAAAATCTTCTGTTCTAGATTTTGTGTGCTGACACAGAAGGAAGGACGAGGAATTTGTGCATGAAAAAATCAGAGCTGTGGTGGGAACCGGGAAAGTGGATTGAGGATTGAGAAGGATCAAACGAGTGAAGGACAGAGTTTGAGGAGAGAAAAGAAGAAAAACAGTATAATCTTGAACAAATATCAAACACTTACAATAGGAAGAGACAAGCTAGTTAATGTTGAGGGCCAAGTGTTCTGGAGAGAATTTAGTCAGAAAATGTGGAAATGGTTAAATGAAAATTCTCAAAAGTTTAATCTAAAGACTTGCTTGTCTAAAATGTGTAATTATTAATTCAGTTCAACTGCAAACAAGCCAGTCTAACTGGCTAACTGCTGAAGCTCAAAGCAGTTGCCTAGCAGCAAAGCCAAACACAAAGCAAAATGATACTGGCCCTGGATATCCGAATTCGGAATCTGAGACAGGGTCAGTCTGGCTGTCGAATGAGGAGAATGGCGGCTCGAATGTCAAACCAGTTCCAGAATTCGGCGATATTCTGTAGAGCAAAAAATATGATGTTACTGCATGCCTTGAAGCAGGAGATGAGAGAGATACAACAGCAAGCTGCAGCACAAACAAGACAAGATTTTAAAAGTCAGCTATTACAGATTGAATATGTATATGCACAAAACTACACCCTCTACCAAAAACTCACGAGGAGCTTAAAGAGGAAAACACAGCACTGTCCAAGGATACCAAGGCACTCAGAGACAATATCCTGGTACTACAATATGAGAATGCTGCCTTGTGCACTGCTTTAAAGGAGGTTCAAAACCCTATGGAAGAAAATAGACCATTATGCAATGATATCAAGGTTCTACAGGATGATATCAAGCCACTGTTGTATGATAATGCTGCCTTGCACACCACTCTTGAGGTAGAGAAAAACTTCCTACAACCAAAGGAAGTTGATGTAAATATCAACACCATCTATACTTGCATCAGGGGTAAAAGGAAGAGCTCTTGTTTGTTTTGGTTTGGCTTATTTAAAAACGTAATGATAATAACTGCTTTGACTGTATTGTAAAATAATGTAGTGTAGTGAAATAGTGTATGTCAAACAGAGGAACTGAACAAATGCATTAGTAATTGATGTGAAATGGAGAAGGAGACTCTACTCCCACTCCTTTTGAATTGTGAGTTGTAACATGAAGCGTTCAATGTAAATGTATGCATGTTTCAAATGCATTTAACTATCAAACCATTCATCTGCCACATTTACAGGTAGGAGTCCATTGAACTGTCTGTGTTTAAATGTAATGGTTTTGTTGATTCATCACTTTGTGAACTCTCTGTATTTACTGTGGAACCTTGGTATTTCTGCAGAGGATAAATGTGGAAGCATATAATTTCCTGAATGCTTATTTAGAACAGATGTGTGTTCAGCGGTGGCGTCTGTCTCCTCTCACTGTGCATCTCCACATGATGTTAAGCATTTGTATGAAGGGGATCTGGGGTTGCAGAGGGTGCTAGTTTTGTCAGTCTTTGTTGAAGTCTTTCAGCGTTGTTTCAGCTTTTTGGGAGAAATCTGTGGTGTTGGGTTTTAGGGTGCTGGAAAATTCATTTCATCAGTGTACTTCTTGGATGTTTTTTCAACTATGTTTATACTGTAAGTACTGTCAGCTTTGATGCTGCATTCCACATTTGAGGGCATGCAAGTGGTAGCATGCATGCTCAAAGCTGCTCTGTCATGGATACACATTTGTTAAATTGTTTAATTTAACCAAGCAACGCATACGGTAACATATTGCACCTAGAGCACAATAAAGGTCAGAACCAGTCTGGAATATATTTCAGACATAATGCTTAGAAAGATGTTCTCCAGAAATGAATTTAATGTATGAGATATGCTGCCACGTAATCCCATGCATGCTTTTCGGCATAACGTGCATGGGATTTGAATGGAAACTGGATAGCCCTACTGAGTTCGATCCTGTGTGGTGACACAGAGGGTGCGGCTCGGTAAAGCCAAAGCCATAGCTAAACTTAACTCTGACTGAACAGCTGTGGCTGGTAGATGTGGTTGGTGGCACGCTGGATCCCAGTGGGCCAACTTGCTAGTTAGATGACCTGCTGGCATCACGCTCGTGGTCCAGATTAAGTCCACTCTGGCAGGGATTAAATTTTTGTGGTTAGTTTGAGCAACTGACCGCATTTGATACATGCATACAGTACACTTGGCTCTCTGATGCGGTTAAAGATCAAGACTAACCAAAGTTGTTCTACCCAAACTGCTTAATGTTGAGGCTCAGGTGCATTTGCCGGATATAGGAAATGTTGTGGGTGTTCAATGTAAACCATGCACACCTCAAATATAGGGAATGTTTTTTTTCCCAAAAAACTTATTCTGGAATTATGGTCAGCATTGTGTGGTTTCTTAGTGTGGGTACAATGCATGTATGCAAGAATTTAAGACAATAAACTGGAAAGAGATTTTCACCTTGTTGGGACTGATAAAAAAAGGGACTGTGGGTTGAAAATGAGAATTTTAGTACGTGCTGCATGGTGGTGCTCCACTATGTGCCTTTCGGTCCTTGTACAACCGAAGCAGGAGCCTTGTTTGCATTACCTGCAGGAAATCTAACCTGTTTCTGGTAAATGTTGGCCTCCGCCAAGGCTGCCCGTTGTCACTAATTCTATTAATAAATTTCATGGACACAATTTGTAGGCGCAGCCAAGATGTCAAGAGGGTGCAGTTTGGAGGCCTTAGGATCTCTTGCGCAGTCGGGGCGTTGAGGGAGTCCAGCTTGGTGACCTTAGGATCTCGTCTCTGCTATTTGCAGACAATGTGGTCCTTATGGCCTCATCAGGCTGTGACCTTCAGCATTTACTGTAACGGTTTACAACTGAGTGCGAAGCTTCTGGGATGAGAAATAAGGTTCCTCTGTAAGCTGGGGTTCCTTCACATCGAAAAGAGCCAGTTGAGGTGGCTGGGGCATCTAGTCTGTATGCCTCCCATTCCCAGCCGGGAGAAGGCCCTGAGACAGGAGTCAGACCTAGGACAGGAGATCATGTCTCACAGCTGGCCTGGGGATGTCTAGGGGGCCCCCTGGTAAGGCTGGAAGAGGTGGCCGGGGACCGGGAAGTCTGGACTTCCTTACTGAGACTGCTACTGGAAAAGCAGAGAGAAATGGAATGGAAAACAGTGTGTGCCCTATAAGGTGCTGCTTTAAAGGTCATCCCAAAATTCTCAAACACAAATAGTCTCAAACACAAGTGAGGCCAGTCCAGGGTGAACCCCGCCTCCCGCCCAAAGTCAGCTGGAATAGGCTCCAGCACACCCGTGACCCTAATGAGGGTAAGCGATATAGAAAAGGATAGATGGACATAAAGTGAGGAAATAGCACACATTTTTGCATAAAATACATATACATTTCATAGATAAAGTCAATTCATTTTCAAGACCATAAACTATGACAGGCCCTATGCTCTCTAGCCTTATGAACTGGTACGCCATCACAGTAAGACATCCAGTCGCCAGCCTATCAGCATATTGTTTATTCATGCATTCACATGTACACATCACAAGAGTTAAACAACACCGTGTGGCGGGAGGGTATAATAATGCCACGATTCATGGTGTTCATGTTTTTATTTGGCTGAAAGAAAAGAAAAGTTGGACATAAGAAAGCACCATCAAAGTGGTTGTTGTTTTGCTTGGCACGTTTCAACACAGGAGGAAGTTTTGAAAGCTTGCAGCGTTGCCAGACACCTGGGATACAAGATACAAGAGTGAGAGAGAGCAGCGTCTAGCATGAAATATCCCTCCATGACTTCCACGTTTGACAAGAAAAACCGACCACTTCACATGTCTCCAACAGCCAGCCCCATTGACATCACCGCCAAAGGCTAAACCAGTGGTTCTCCGTTATTTTCTGTCATGCCCCCCTAGGAGCAAGAAATATGGTCAAAGTCAAAGTTCCCAGAGAAAAACTCACGCACAAGGAGAACATGCAAACTCCACACAGAGATGTTCAACAGATATTCAAACCCAGATCTTCTAGATTTGTCCACTGTCAATATTATTGATTGGGAACAAATACAAATGACACCATAATAGTATAACTATCTTGAACAGACACAACTCTGTTATAAGGCAACAGCAGTGCAGCCTTCCTCCTCTTATGACATCACAGCTCTACACCAAGTTGATGAAAAACACCAACTTTGAAATGAAATTGCTCAAGTTCCCCACAGTGTACAACATTTTGGAACCAGTTGGAATACATATGTGGAGGTATTCTACATGTCCACAGAATCTGTTTAAAAGATTCTGTTTGGGATAATCTTTTTCACAATCATTGCCGTTCCCTATGCTGTTAACTGCACATTTTCACGATTTATTTTTCTGTGGAAAAGTGTCACTCTCTTTGTCAGGTATCAGCTCCACCACACACCCATTAACACACTCCCCGCAGTGTGAGCTTATGCCACCTCCTTTTGATTTAGCGGGAGCTTTACATTGATAGTCCTTAAATCCCCTCCTCGGCTACTTTGCTTAAATGGAATCCAGACGGAAAACATCTGGTGTCCCCATCTGGCGTGCGTGTGTGAGTGTGCATGTCTTTGTCTGCGACAAAACATGACTGTGACTTATGTGCTGCTTTGACGTCTGCAAGTGACCTCCATGGTTGTGTCTATGTGCACCTCTCATCAAAATAATAGGTTGGGAACTCCAAAGTGCTCATTTGACATTGTGTGGCACTGTGATTAGTTTAATTCTCAGACCTGAGAGAGGTTTTAAAACACACATTTCTTATTTTCCAAAGCGGCTGCACAGTGTGAAGACAAACCGGCTTTTAAGGGTGTTGGTTCACAAGTCAGCCGAGGAAGTGTTTAATGGAGTATGATTCCCTTCTGTGTTTTTGTTGGTCTCCAGGTCTGTCTGAGGTTCCAAGTAAAATTCCTCCTGACACCAGGTTCCTGGACCTTCAGAATAACCATATCACCGAGCTTAGAGAGGATGACTTCAAGGGTCTCACCAATTTATATGTAAGATAATCATGCTGTTTGTGTGCATTTACTTTCAACTCTCCTGGTTGTATAACCCACATGGCTTAGATTGGCTTCACTGGTAGCGTGAAATATCATTAAGAACTTTCACTTCCCAGAAGATTTTGTGATTTACAGTATATCCTTTCTTTTTTCCCCCCATTCTCCACTCCTTGCCATGAGAGCTTTAATTGTGTGAAAAATGAAATCTCCGGCCAAATGGGAGTAGTCAAGCTCACATCATTGCCTCTGCTTCTCACTCCTTAACATCATTCACTTTTCATAGTGCCAACATTTTGGCTGGCCTAAAGGCAATACAATAACTCCATTGAAGTGAAGCTGCTGTATATTACCGGCTCAAGATTTCTTTTTTCAACCACAAAATATGAAAAACCACACCTTTGGTTCTCACAGTGGTTCCCAAACTTTTTTTGCAGCGCCCCCCTTTTGGAGATAAAATGATTTTCCGCGACAAAAGCGACAGAGCGCAGAATGTGCCTGCGCACACAGTAATTATTGCAGATGAACATTAATTGAAAATCTGCCTTTGCAACCTCAAAAACTAACGCAAAAATATCATTTGGAGCAAGCATCTTTGAGCAACCACCCACGACACCAAGCCAATTTGAGTTGTGGTTTGCTCACGGAGCCGAAATAACAAGCCTGACCCCGACAAAGATCCACAAAAGTAGGGGTGCCGAAAGTATATTTTTAAGGGCCATGTGTGGCCCATGGCTCATTTGTCATTGCATCACTGCAGAAACAAAGTATAATTTAAAAAAACAGCAAAAACAATAAAAATACAGCAAAAGGCACAATGGGAAAAAAGTGAAATGTTGAAACCAACAACCAGTAATGAGACACAGGCATATACTGTATATATACAGTATATACACATATGATATTATCTGTCTGTCTGTCTATCCATATCAGGGCTATCAAATGATTACACATTTTAATCATCATTACCCACCTCCGTCGGAAATATGCATATTTGTGCATTGTATTTTATTTAAATAAACAATTATATAAGGACAAATTTATATACACAGTATATGTATGTACAGTATATACACGTGTGTGTGTATATATAGATAATTATATATATATATATATATATATATATATCATATATTCATTTTCTATGCCGCTTATCATCATTAGGGTCGCGGGTATACTGGAGCCTATCCCAGC
>QODF01000160.1:614103-727353 GCA_024372805.1 Oostethus manadensis
ACACACACACATATATATATATATATATATATATACACACATATATATATACACACACACATATATATATATTTTATATACAGTATACAGTATACAGTATATCCCTGTCTTGCACAGGTTCACAAGACCAGGGATCTTGCTCTCTAAAAAGGTGTAACCACTGCATTAGACTATACATTCTACCGAAGATAACATTAGTAGCTAAGCTTCATCAAATTGCAATAATTAGTAATTGAACATAACTAATGTGTTTGTGTTTGGGGCACAGTTTACGTGCTCAAAGCAGGGCGGATTATGATGCTTATAGGGTTGTATTCACATAATGCTTATGCCAATACATTCCTTACTATGTCACTTTTTTACAGGGCTTATCTTTGAGGAACAACTACATCTCCAGGGTCCACCCCAAGGCATTTGTCCCTCTTAAGAGCATGCAGAAGCTCTACTTCTCCAAGAATCTTCTGACCACTATCCCCAAGAACCTGCCCGCCTCCTTGGTGGAGATGAGGATTCATGAGAACCTCATCAGGAAGGTGCCAGCTGGTGCCTTTTCTGGACTTGTCAACATGAACTGCATAGGTCAGAAATACTGAATTATTTTTGTCTATTTCACTTCTATATTTGTAATGGATTTTAATGATTAAATATTATTTTGACGTGATGTTCATTCTATCCCGCAGAAATGGGAGCAAACCCCATCCAGAACAGTGGTTTTGAGCCCGGTGCCTTCAAAGGACTCAAACTAAACTATTTGCGCATATCAGACAGCAGACTGACTGGAGTGCCCAAAGGTAACCATGAGGCTGAAATGCTGAATATAACCATTGGAGTATACAGTGAACCTCAAGATATGGAATTCATTCGTTCTGAAGGGACTTTCCTGTCTTGGAATTTTTGTATTATGAGACAAGATTTACTATATAAAAGGCGTAATTCCTTCCAGCCCCCTCAAAAACAATCGTATAAAGTGTAAATATTGTACCCACCAGAAAGAAATACGTTCAATAATGACAACATAATCATTTACACGTGCATGAATGTGAAAAAAACAATGAGAAAAAAATACAATCAATGAAAAAAAAATTGTTAGGAAAAATGACACTTTACATTTCGAGTGAGGTGAACTTGATGGCAGAGGAGACGGAGGGAACGGAGTTTTGACAGATGGCAAAAATCATATTTAAGTTTACATAATGTAACTTCATTTAAATGAACACAGGATAAGAGGCATAGAAAATGAATGAATGAATGAATGAGTACATTACATAGTACATTTAACACCATGATTTTGGGAGGAAAAGGATGATGAGAGATAACCGACATAACCAATGGGAGGGGAGTTTCATCTTCTTTTTTGGCTTTACGGCGGTTGGCATCCATTACTTTGGTGCGTTACCACCCAAGGGGAGGGCAGCTTGTATGGTGGTGTAGTACATTAACAAATATGGGCGACACTTTCGATTTCCATTTTTGTATTTTGAATATTTTTTTGTTAAATGGGATGAAAATATCTTAGAAGCCCAATTCATATTGAATTTTTCATATAATGAAGTTTTGGTGAGTCGAGGATCCACTGTATTTATTCATAATTGAGACAACATAATGAGTGAAGAAGGTTTCAAGTGTGAATCTCCTGAAACCTTGAAGCTTTCTGAGGAGTTTCTTCTGGGTTCTCCATTTTCCTTTTACAGCATAAAAGCATGTTAATAATGTAATGTCAGGAATTTGAAGCATTTAGGTGATCATTTCAGCTTTTGGGTCAAATCTAATCTAAATCTAATATAAATTTGACCAGTATCCAACAGATACCAATTCTCAATATTGGAGCAAGCCATTCCTATACTACTGAATCTACAACATACACATCAGAACAACATAAGCTAATTTTTCTAGTCTGGTCTTTCAAACATCCATTGCTGAGTCGTCTTGTTGTGATGATGTGTTTCTTTTAGATCTTCCTGAGAGTCTGCATGAGCTTCATCTTGACCACAATGAGATCCAGGCCGTGGAACTAGAAGACCTGAAACGCTATAAGAACCTGTTCAGGTAACCTCTTGCTATAGGCCTTTAATGCATTTCAACAGGGCCATTAGCCAGTAAAGTAATTGGTCTGTACATTATTATTATTATTTTGTTCCAGGTTGGGTCTTAGTTTTAACCACATCCGCAACATTGAGAGCGGAAGTCTTGCCTTTGTACCAAGGCTTAGGGAGCTGCACCTGGACAACAACCATCTCCCCAGTGTTCCCAAAGGCCTCCCAGAAATGAAATACCTTCAGGTGAGTGTACAGTACATTCACCCTTATCCATTTCAGCAAGATAACAAGAACAACGTTCCATAAATGTTCTTCCGGATGTTCGGTTGTTTGTTTTGCTTTTAAGGTTGTGTAACTTCATTCCAACAACATTGGCAAAGTAAAGATGGATGACTTCTGCCCCAAGGGATTAGGAACAAAGAGGGCTTTCTACAATGGCATTAGCCTTTTCGGCAACCCTGTCAACTACTGGGAGGTGCAGCCTGCAACATTCCGCTGTGCCAGCGACCGCAATGCTGTCCAGTTTGGAAACTACAAAAAGTAGTGGAGGGTAACTTGATTGGAGATGAAGAGAGGGAAAATAATAAACTACCAAACTATTTGGAATAATTACTGTTTTCTTTAATAATGCAATTATTTTAATAGAAGAAAGTGCATAAAATAGGCAGAATGTGGCAAGCAAAACATTTAAAGTTCTTCATTTAGATTAAGAATGTTTGGTCCTTTCCAAAATTAAAAAAAAAAGTTTTTTGTTTTTCCCTCTGCACAATATTGATGTCTTTATTGCAAAGATCATTAGTGAAAAAATACAAACAGCACATAGAATAGACTTGACATACACTTTTCACGAGTTTATTTGAATAAGGAATAGTTCAATCTTGTCTTAAAATTTTACAGTTCATGGAGTAATATTTGGTCACCAGTCCGTTTTGCAACCAACAATAGTGGCAGAAACGTTAGACACTAATTCAAGTTCACATTCTTCAGTAACACTTTTTCTTTGTACTTGAGGTTCACTTCACAGAGCAGCCTCTCCTAAGCAGTAAACATCTTTTTTATTGATCTGACTGAACCTCCAGTCTTTTCTGTGTCAAGAGTCTATTCTGTGCCTTTTATAAATATTTCGCTGTCTGTAAGTATCCCTTGTGGGGGCACACTAAAGTTGCTGGGGTGTGCCCCATTTTGAGCAACACACATCTGCTTTGCTTTGGTGCATTCAAGGTATTGTGTACACATAATTCTGCAAAAAAAAATGGTGTTATTGCATTGTTTTGCACAGTTTTTTTTGTTGAGCTCTATCTGCTTGGTAGTGCAACAGCGCTTTGACCATAGATATGTTGCCCTGTTTCCGCTGTGTAATTTGACAAGCTACTGCTGCATGTGAATAAAGACATTTCTAACCTGCTGCATTAAGCCACAGAGCAACACCTGGGTTGAATGTCATATTGAAGAACCAGTAACAAGGGGAACATTTCAAAGAATGAATCAAACAACATTTGGTCATTATTATTACTATGAAAGTTTAATTGTGATTATTATTAATAATACTATGCATTTAAATCCTTATTTTATGTTAAATGGTGCTATATGTTATTTTTTTCCAGTGTAAACCATCACAGAGTCTAACCAACATTATCAACAGAATGCAAATAAATTATGTCAAAGATGTCTATGTGCCATTTTGCAGAGATAGGTCTGTCAGTTTAAGCTAACTACCCATCCGCCGAGTCGCCTCATGTCTACTTTTGACACGCGGCTGACGTTGACGTTCTTCTCTGATTTCGGATCAACATTTGCAATAACTGTGTCTCTTGTAATTATTAGATTATATTCATTTCCAGGACCCTCCACTTCTCTCTTGAAGCACCAGTGCTCACTCACAACACAATTCAAACCAATTAAGCCCTAAATGTGCCTCACCATTATTAAGTGCATTTAAGGTATAAAAGGTATAGGTACTCACCACTAATGAATAATAACATAAGGATGTAACAGATGGAATATGAGTCACAGTTTTCTCTTGGTTTCTCTTGAAGATTATTGAAGTATCTATCCATATTTTGTCTGTAGCCTGGTCACCAGGGTATCACTAGAAGCCAGCAGGGTAGAGAAGGCATGTCTCCGTGCTACGTCTATGTAATCCACACTCTTTGCCTGTTTTAAGCAACGACTTAGGAAAATATATTAACTTGATTTCACTTTGCTACAGGTTTTGAGGCCAGATAGACTGTTGAAGCTTCTGCGTCTATACCTTAAACTTTTGCATCACACAGCACAAAAAAATGTTTTATTCACGGACCGCCCAAAAAAGTGTGAATAAGCGATGAAAAAACAGGATTGGTGATGTATAAAGACATAAAAGTGTCAGAAGTGTGGGAATTCTAATGTATATTGTATGTTGTGCATTCGACCTATTTAACCACATTTTCATTCATTCATTCATTTTCTATACCGCTTATCCTCGTTAGGGTCGTGGGTATGCTGGAGCCTATCCCAGCTGACTTTGGGCGGTAGGCGGGGTACACCCTGAACTGGTCGCCAGTCAATCGCAGGGCAGACAAACAAACATTCATACTCTAATGGAGAATTTAGAGTCGCCAATTAACCTAACACGCAGGTTTTTGGAATGTGGGAGGAAACCGGAGTACCCGGAGAAAACCCACGCATTCACGGGGAGAACATGCAAACTCCACACAGAGATGCCCAACGGAGATTCGAACCCTGAACCTCCTGACTGTGAGGCCAACATGCTACCCATTCAGCCCTTAACCACATATTTATACATTATTACTGTGTTATAGCGGATAAGATGTTTTTTTTTGCAAAACACACAAAAACAACCTAGTTTCAGAAAATTCTTTTTAAAAGATCATCCAAAAAATCTGCAAAGCCGTGTGAATGGTGTTTTACAACTGTGTGGAGATCCACTTTCATGCAGACACAGATCTTTCTGACCTGGTTTAGACTGCTTGACATGGACTTTTATGACCAGTGGACCAACAAATATATAGTAAAATCTTGCAAGCAAGTAAGAAATCAAGAATACTTCTTTTTTCTAATTATTTTTCAATTGAAAAATATGGTTTAAAAAAAGCATTATTAATAATTGCGGTTGTTGAACAACCTCACTGTATTATGTTTATGTTTTGCGGCTCTTTTGTATGTGAGAGGGGCAAACCACAAATAAACTTATTTTTCAGCACAGTATTCAGACATACTGTATATTGGCATTCACATAGAATGCTTTTTCTACAGTATTTATACATTACTCATATTAATAAATCAGATGGGTGCTTTATGCTTTTCAAAAAGGGCGCTGGTGCGTCAGGCAACGCGATGATGCAGCCCAGAACGCCGAGCGGACTGTGATGACAGCACGGATGTGCGGCCATGCAATTGCGTGTGAGCGCGTCTGCAGCCGTCCTTAAGCAGCAGCCGACCGATTTCCCCCCCAGATGAGCGATTAGGAGGCGGAAAGCGCAGAGGAGAGGGAGGGGGCAGCCTCTGCAGCCAAACTGCATCTTCTGCTGCGTCGCCTTTTGGGGTGGAGGCTGGGGCCTGTGGGTGGGCAGCAGGAGCCCCGGGCTGGATTGGAAATGTCGCAGCGATATGCTGGTGAGTGGGCCCGCACAGCGGAGCTTGTGAACTGGCTTGAGACCGACGAGCTAAATCGCGCACGTCCGACATTGCACGCTGTTGATAGGCTAATGACCTGGAGGAGGGACGTTACCACGGCGGGCATGCACGGCTCTTCAGGCTCTCGAACATGTGCTGTGTGGCAATGACATACGACGAGTAGTGCGATAAACGCAGGAAAACCGAACTTTTTTTTAGCATTATTGGGACTGACGGAGAACGGTGATGCTTGATCTGTAGGCTCAACTCCTCTACTCGCCGTGCTGCATCTCGATTGCATCTGTTTGTCGTTACCATGCTTTATTTTAACTTTGCAGCAGTGCATTCTCGATCATTTGCAGTGTTTGCAAAGTGCATGATGACGGGAGAGGTGGAGAGAGCACCTCCTGTCACACAACAGCTCAGACTCTTGCAAAGGCAAGTGCTGTATGCCCTGTTATGATCATCAGCTATTATCCTACTTAAAACCAAGATCTATTTTTTTCTTGAAATGATTTTGTATTGGCCGCACGGTGGCTGAGTGGTTAGCACATTGGCCACACAGTCAGGAGATCTGGAAGACCTGGGTTCAAATCTCCGTTGGGCATCTCTGTGTGGAGTTTGCATGTTCTCCCCGTGCGTGTGTGGGTTTTCTCCGGGTACTCCGGTTTCCTCCCACATTCCAAAAACATGCATGTTAGGTTAATTGGCGACTCTAAATTGTCCATAGGTATGAATGTGAGTGTGAATGGTTGTTTGTCTATATGTGCCCTGCGATTGACTGGCGACCAGTCCAGGGTGTACCCCGCCTCTCGCCCAAAGTCTGCTGGGATAGGCTCCAGCATCCCCGTGACCCTAATGAGGATAAGCGGTACAGAAAATGAATGAAGGATTTTGTATTATAGGACAAATGACCAAGTAGTGGCTCTTCGGAGAGCATATGAGTCCATCAGGGTTGAACTGTCGACAAATATTACCAGGTTCTGCGTTATGAATGGACAGGTTGTACCACATTAATTCTGCGGTGGACACGGAGACGTCACTAGGTTTTAAGGACAGGTGAGGGTTAGAAAACAGTGTTTAGAAAAATGTAATACTTCCTTATTTGGAACTGAAACTACTCATATTGAGTTGAAAATAGACGCACTTAGTCCCGTATTACAGTGACAATCCAAAATAGTTTGTAAAATATCCATAGAAATAAAAAATTTTTTGTTTGACTGGCGACCAGTTCATGTTGTACCCTGCCTTTCGCCCAAATTCAGCTGGGATAAGCTCCAGCATACCCCCACGACCCTGATGGGGATAAGCAGCATAGCAAATGGATGGGAGGAATCACAGGGCACTTTATATGGAATTTTACTGCAAACCTTTCATAGGTCTTTCCTGCTCTGTCACCAATGATAGAACAAAACAGAATTCACACGCTTTTACGTTAGGCCGTGGTGGTACACACTACTGCCTTTTGTGGCAGACGGTGAGAGTTCCATCCCCAGTCAGGGTATAAGAAGGCCGTTTGGTGTAAACATTGTGACGACCCCAACAGAAAAAAAGTTGAGAGTTACCATTTGGTTGCCATTTGTCCTCAATAGGGCCATGTGCTGGAACCTATCCCAGCTGACCTCAGGCAAAAGGTGGGCTACACCCAGGACTGGTCGCCAGCAAATTGCAGCTTATATGGACATAATTTTAGAAAAAAGCAATTAAGACACAAATCAGACTTGTGCTTGTGTGTGTTTCTGTAAATGTAAGGAAGTGGAGGTTTGATTCAAATAGTGTAAAAACAGTTTGACAGAAATAAAAAAGGCAGAAAAAATCACCACCACGGCAGAGGTGAGTTGGTCGATCCTGCCAACAAGTCGTCCCTTATTTATTTTTCAGGGAGTTGCCGACCGTAACATGTGAGCACAATTTAGAGTGCATGGAACTCTCTGCTGTTAAGTGGAGGCTGGAGCTAACTAATTGTTACCAGCAGCAATAAAGATCCTTCTTACACCATTCTTGTAAGATTGGATTGGAATGGATTGGTACGACCCTGTGAAATTCGTTTCATTTTTTCCCAAATTCTGTTTTTTCCTGTTTGCCTCTTGCCCAAAGGCAGCTAGGATAGGACCAGCATCTCCCCCGCGACCGAACGAGGATAAGCGGCATAGAAAATGGATAGATGGAAGTCGCAACCGCACTAGCATTCTAGCTTCCATTTATGGAGCGCGAATAAAAGCCAGCATGTGTTTATCGTCATTTCAACATCGGAGCGGGCCGTTTAGTGTTTGTAATGAGATTCTGCTACGATTTAGCCCCGCGCCGGGTATACTGTATAATCCACACACGAATGTTCCTTCTCCTCACGATGACAACATTTCACTCACATGATGTCAATTTCCACAAGATTCTGCATTTAACAGTAAGTTCAGTTTTTATTGGCCAATTTTGCGATTCCGCGGAAAGCATAATGATGCACTGAAGGGACGCTCTCTGTGAGAGGGTAACTGACAGATTCATCATCATATTTAAGTGACTAATGAAGTTTATATGATTGGCCAATGTTTTGGCCAAAGCTGCCAATGTTTTGGGCCTACCTGTGTGAAATACAACAAAATCAGCTTGTATTTTTGGCCATTGCGGTATACTAGTATACAGTACTTTACTAGTACTAGTAGTCATTCTGCTAGTCAATATACAGTAGATTTATTATTCGTTGAAAATGACTCAACACAAACCCATGATTGTTAGAGTAGTTACAACACAAGTGTGTCGTTGCCTTCAGTCAATCATGGTGGTGGTAGTGTCATGGGGATGGAGGAGTGCTCCTGGCACTGGGGAGCTGTGGTTCATTAACTCCAATATGGATTGTGGCAGTCTGCAGCATGTCAGTGATGTATTCAGTATAATATAATACAGCACAATAATGTCAATACAAAAAGTTGGTGACATATACAGTTCAATAAGCATAAAAGTAAAAAATAAATCTTAGAATCTTTGAAGACAGGCCAGACTACTCTCAAACAGCTCCAGTCTTCAAGTCTTCTTGCAGTCCTCCAGTAGAAAGACCCAAACAATGTCCAGTCATTGTTTTTATCCTATTAGCCTTCCGTCTGTGAGTTCCTTTGAAGTTTTTAAAGTGTTTATTGAGTCTTAACCCTATAGGTTCCTTGACACCTGATTACGTTAAAACCCTGTAAGTGCCGCATCTAATTTCTGCAAGTCTTTGCCTCACACACATACAAAGAATCCATACATTATAAACGAATCAACCCATGATGTTTCTATCTGTAAGTTACAAAATAATTGGCAATGTCTGCACATTGTTATTTAGTCTTTGCAGGAGTTTGTTCTTTGCTGAGTGTGTTAAATCAACTTGAAGATTTTGTGTTTTGTGGTGAATGTCCTCTTTGTGTTTGTTGTGAGGTCAGGATTTGATGGCAGTCCAGACTGAGCTTCCCCTTGACTACTGCCCGTTCCTGATGATGGTCATCTTCCTCGTGCACACCTGAGTCTTCACCCTGTGCTGTCCCTACATTCCTTCCTCCTCTTCTCCCTGTTCATTTCCTTCCACCCCCTACACTCTGTCCATCCAATCACTGCTCCCATCCTGTTTCCCTGTTCAGAAGCCATACGAGTTTACTTTACTATGGCATGCTGCGGGCGCTCTCTGGACTCCCCGTGCACGTTGGCTTTGCTGGTGGGCTTCCAGTTTGCCTTTGTGCTCTACTTCTCCCTCGGGGGCTTCAAAAGCTTGGTATCCGTGCTGGTTCACACCACCGAGGCAGAGTTTGATTACTCACGACCCCATGACGTCTACACCAACCTCAGTTATCTGAGAGCGCCGCCTCGCCCGCCTTGGAACTCTGGCACTGGACCCCCAGCAACGGGACCACCGCTGGCAGATTGTCAGATTGTCTCTCCATTGCTGGGTGAGTGAGTAAATATAGAAAGCACAGTTTGATGGCTCAACTGGTAGATAATATTACTACGTTCACACAAACATGCATCATTTTGAAAATGCACATTTCCCCCACTCTGGTGCTAACAAAATGTTCATCCACATAATTGTGGTTTAAAAAAATGTCCACATAAAAATCTTAGCCAATCGTAGCCTGAAAATGTACCACAGCTGTTTTGATCATATATTATAATGCCTCTGTTCATCAATATAGTGATATATTAGATATGCAATGACATGTACGTTATCTTTAAAATCATCGCTCGCTGGCATGGAGCCCAGGAAACAGCCCGTGCGCACGTACTCCACATTTGTCAACATTTGCATTTGAAAATATGCTTTAGGTCAGGTTATTAAGCCCCCCATTTGTCAAGATATTTACACTAATTGTGTTTTTTGTAGAGATGTCTTCTTGTCCATCCATCTCTTTTGCGGCCTTGGTTTGATTGAATCATGTGGCGTGTGGCTCGCCGGGAATGTCACGAACGCCGCCTTGCATCACCATTGTCAACTGCAGTGGTGTGGTGCGAGTTGCAAAGTTGCACTGTGTAACCAACTGTGTTATACTGATTTACTTTCATTTTGAAGGCCTGACTTTTTACCTGCTGCAGGATTTGTGTTATCCTAAAGTTTACTGAGTGGTGTCTATGCCGAGTGGACCGGAAGCTGTGCTGCTGCAGCTGCCGGCAGTACCAAAGAGGATTTTTTTTTCATAGGAGCTACAAAATACTGGCAAAATATAGGAGTGGCAGGATCACAGGAAACGAGGGCAAAATGTGTGAGATTCCCAGGAAAACTGGAAGTGTTGACAGGTATGATGCAGGTGCATCTGTTAGTGCACAAAATGAAACGTGCACTGTGAAAACGTGCACAACGTGAAATTTGCAGGATATTGCAAATAAGTCAATATCCTGGCGTTGTATTCTTAAATACACTTTATATGAGATAATGTTGCACATTTCTTATGACACAAAGCGAAAAGCTCAGTTTTACCCACCCACAAGCTGGAGTTTTTGAAAATCACAGCTCTGGCCAGAGCAAAACAAAGCTTTGTTTTCTTTGCGTGTGGACGAGAGGCCAAAATGCATAGAAAAGTATCTGTTTTGTGAGAACATGGTTATAAAATACCTTTCGTTTCCCTACAGTCGGGCCTGTGTCTGTCCACCTTTCCTCACCTCTGACCTTAGAGGAGATCAGACAGAGGAACCCGTTAGTGTTGCCAGGCGGACGCTACCGTCCACCGGACTGTGAACCTCGGCACCACACTGCCATTGTGGTACCGTACCGGAACCGGCAGACTCACCTCCGTGCCCTCCTCTATCACCTCCATCCTTTCTTGCAAAGGCAACAGATTCACTACAGCATCTACATAGTGCAGCAGGTTAGGAGCTTTATCACCTGATATTACTATTTTAAAAAAAAGTATTTTCTAGCTGTCGACACGTTAGAGGGTTTTTAGTTATTGCTAAGAGAATTACCGGTATGAAAGTGAGGTAGTTGTGGTGTACAAGGTTTTTAAGCTACATAATGTCCCTGGAAAGATGAGCCCACTTTTCAGTTCTTGAGAGTGTTTCCTGTCTTCATGTTTTGAAACTATTCTGCATGTTTATTCCTTGCAGTGGGGAAACAGCACCTTCAACCGAGCCAAGCTGCTGAATGTTGGTGTGCGGGAGGCCCTCCAAGATGAAGCCTGGAGCTGCATTTTCCTCCATGATGTTGACCTGCTGCCTGAGAATGACCACAACACCTACACCTGCCACAAACAGTTTCCCACACACCTGTCTGTGGCCATGGACAAGTTCAGATATAGGTAGTGGCTCACCGTTGTGTGTGTGTGTGTGTGCATAATATTTTCTTACTTCTTTAGTTAGAAACCAAAAGTTAAGCACTTTATTCAGTTAAAAAGTTAACTATTTTCCAACAAGATGAGCATGACTGCACTATTTGCAGAACCACTGCTATTATTAGTATAATTTGTAAGTGTTTACGGTAAGGGAGTTAGTATTACACTTGTGTTTGTTGTGGTGGCAATCCCAGGATGCAGAGAGCAGGATGCAAGTGCAGATAAAAGTATATGTTTAATAATTGTTGTACTGCAAGAAAAGGATCTGACTAAAAAGATCCTTAACAATCACAACTAGCACAATAACAATCTATGCCCTGACAAAGGAACATTGAAACAAAACACAGTGAAACACGACCACAACACCACTATGGCATGATGTGACATGTATGTGTGATACTGTCATTGTATTGTCCTGATATGTTATAATCAATATACTGTATGCTGGCATTGTAACCCTCTTAGGCTACCCTACCCACAATATTTTGGTGGGGTGTCTGCAGTAACCCCAGACCAGTATATGAAGATGAACGGCTTCCCTAACCAGTATTGGGGTTGGGGTGGAGAGGATGATGATATTGCTGCAAGGTAAAGACTTTGAATAGCTAAACTTCAGTCATGTTGAGGACTCATTCATTCATTTTTGCTTTGCTCACTCATCGTATTCTTCTCTTTGTACTTTCACTACTGCACGTTTCTTTGTTTTTTTACTTTTTTTCCTCATCTTCGCATCACCTCCCACTGCTGTGGCATTGCTGTGTGTCTCTTGGAGTGGGCTCAGTGAGTATGTTTGCATGGACGGAGCTGAGTATTGCATCATTTTCATGCTTCTCCCTTTGCTACTCGCCCTGCTCTCTGAATGCAATCACATGCAGTCAAATCCCAACATGAAGTGGTAACCAGGCAAGTGCAGCCGTGCAACAATTGCATTTCCAAAACGAGAAAAGCACTCAAGAGAGCACAGATTTCCGTCATGCGCCATAGTTCCCCCCCATATTGTAATTCACACCATCAATATTAGTTGTTTATAACTACATTTATTACATATAGATATTTAGATTCCTTGACCATGAAAACATCATAAGCAATAAGATTCCTAATGAAATCAATATCAATTCAGTAGTTATTAAACATAATCAAATTTTCGGTAATGGTGGTTTTCTTTGGGATCTAGCTTCTTAGCGTTTGAAGATACAACAAATCCATTGGCACAATCCAGATTCCACAGTGTCTTGGCTAGACATAATGGTGTTTGTTGCAAGTTTTTGTATTTGCTCTCTTGCTATGATGAAAATGTCAAAGGTCCCCTATTTTTTCATATTCTGGATCTTCTGTGGAGTTATATGCACAAATGTCGAAAATGGGTCTATCTCACAATGTTAAAGAATCATTAAAACGGTGATTTAGATCATCCCCAAAATGTAATCAGTTTTTCCACATCCCATTTCTGATCATTTCTAAAATTCAGAATGTTTCAAGTTATTTTGAACACAAACAAACAACCAGATAAATGCAGGCAAACAACATACTGTAACCTTCACGCTGTGCAGGCGCTTTGCGCTGCGCTTGGTGAAGGGGACATGGATGACTTAACTATTTGTGACAATGACCTTCATATAGCTAAAAGACCCTGCTCCATAGTACAAACCCCAGCACCAAACTACAGCAAAACTAATGGCAATAAAAATATCATGTGGCAGAACATGACGGCAGCTGGGAAGAAATACCTCACATTCCAAAACTCAAATATCAACAATTCATGGGGTAAAGCTTTGCAGACAGTTTGAAAAAGTATTATCAGTATTATCTCTGCTTCAGTGCTTCACTTCACAATCATTTTCATGCAATTTTCTGACACATGAAACCGTGCTCCTTATACTCATAATACATAAATCACATTAATCCCCACATTAAAAAGCACGCTGGACTGTGGAAAGGACAACCTTACCTTTAACAGGATGTTCCCTAAACTAAAGTGAGAGAGTTTAGAATTGATATTCAGCTGTTTCTCTTGACCTTTCATTCAGAGTGCGTCTGTGTGGCATGAAGATTGTGCGCCCCCCAGTGGCCATCAGTCACTACAAAATGATCAAGCACAGAGGGGACCGAGGAAATGAACAAAACCCACGCAGGTACACTTTGTACACACAACTAGCCTCTAAACCACACAATCCATAAAAGCTGACCTGTCTTTGGCCGTAAATCGCAATTACCATTCTAGATTCGACCTCCTGAAAAGGACCAGACTTAACTGGCGTTCTGACGGCCTCAACTCTCTGACTTATGAGCTCCTTTCAAAAGAGATGGAGCCCCTCTACACTAACCTCACTGTCAACATCGGAGAAGACCCCCATCAACCGCTGGTGAAAAATACCTCCCCTGTGCATCAACGTAGCGGCTCCAATACCGGAGCCATGGACAATCAGCAGAAGAAAAGGCCAGAGAGCAAAGCGTCGGTGGCAGTAAATGTCACTGTGAGCAGACCCGAGGACCTGAAAGCAGAACCTACTCGGACAAAGGCAGCTAATGAAACAACACAGGAGAAAACAAAAGTGCATGCAACTCACCTGTAGCACTGAAAGGCATGCCGACTGATGGATATAAAAGATGTGGAGGCAGGATGCGGTGGTAGACCAGTTATCTCAGCTCAGTGCAGGTTTTCCATGCATTGATTAGGGAGCTGCGTTGTTTCCAGGATGTTTTCTGGAAGTAGATTGGGGAACAAATTAGAGAGCGACTGAGTTGTAACCTACAGCTTCATGCAGCGTGCTCCTGAAGAAACTTGTGCCTTGTCTCTTTTAAAGCGCTTTTATAAACTGGTTCCAACCTGAGATTCTTTTGACCTCTCCTGCCTTGTGGCAGATGTTAGAAAACAGGGAGGCGAAACTTGAACAATTTGTTCCAGAACTGCTGTTTTATATCGGTGTGCATCAAGGTCACTAGAGATTATATTTATATAGAGAAAGGTCTTTATTTCTTTACTTATTCTTGGTTCAGTCTGGTGCCTCTCTTTGGATTTTAGTTTCTAGACAATCAAACCATATGGTAACAGAAATGTATATCATTACTCATTAGTAATGAGGTAATATAACAGCAACAACTGGAATGTCCGTCACATAATCATACACTCGGCATGATACAGTATATGTTACTGATTATACTCTTGTTACATGACAGAACACTGCTGCTTGATATTACAGTATCTGTGGTGTTACTGACTGAGTATTGCAGATAATATTTACGGCTCCTTACTACCTAATGTCTAGCGTGAGAATGTTGCTATTGTGACAATAGAGCACGGCGTATAGGGCCTCTCAGTGTGTTCTTTTGCAGAGCCTCTAACTGTATAAATAAACATCTGCATCTCTTGTCTTCATTAATTCGTCATGACAATAAGACAAGATTATAGTAAACCACACATTTCGAAAGACAATGTAACCATTTTACTTATTTATTTTGAATGTATCTAAGCAGTTACGCAAGGGGGTGCATTTATGTTTGTGTGCAGGGGAATGAACTGAGTATGTTAGCTTGCTGGATTTATTGCTGCGAATGGTTTACTGTATGAAGGCATCTGTATGAAATGTGATGCTTTAGTTTATGGTATGGATTTATGCCAACCGGTAATGCAGTACGGATACTCATGTGAGTGTCTTTAATGATTTTGAGTCACTATTGTCAGCTCAAAGGCAGAATACGGTGTGATTTAATGTATTGTTGCAGAATGTGTCCATCTCCCTCATTGTGCCTCACGATAGATGTTATAAAAAGTGTCCTGCTGGGTTTATAATTTGAGCTCCCTCAAGTGGTACAGTCAGGCAAAATGCGAGGAGCCTAGGAATGAATGAAACTGCAGTGTGTGTGACATGAATGTTAAGTATCAATGTTCACCATTCACAGGCTTCAGCCAATCAAATGTGTGCATTGCTTTGCGTGGATGCTTTCCTTTTTGCATCACAAGATAGATTCTGCCAGTTTAAAGCTGCAGAGCTGCATATTGCCGGTTCACCAGAAACAACATGCTGAACATCAGGTGGATGTAGTGTAATAAAATGAACCTATTGTATTTTTATTGAGTGAGAAAGTGTATTTAAAAATAGGACATGCATATTTTGTTTTGACCGACTGAATAAAGCAAAATCTGCTTTTCACAATATGAAAAGTATTAAACCTTATGACCTGAAAAACAAGAAGTATGTCATCTTATTAATCTACTAATTTACTTTGTGTTTAGTAAAGTGTTCAGTAAGTGTCGAGTAAACACAATCATGATGTGTTATTTTTCATTTAGAATACATTCACAGTTTACAGGTATACAGTGCTGACACAGTCTAAACACATCTGCCTGCTATCTTAAGTGTAACATCTCAACCATATCTACAAGAAAACATGCAAGAACTTAAAGGCATGTCACTGACAGAAAACAAGTGCACGATAACAGGCTGTGTAGAATGGTTACTCTTTGTTCGGAAAGCAATGACATGAAGCAATATTTCAAATGACATGAATCAATATTCCAAATGTGACCATTGTGATGATAAAAGGTTTGGCATCATACAAACAGTATGTCCTCTCTGCCAAACATATTATGGTTATTTTTTGCTGGGTTGCAACCACGTGAACGAGAGGCAGTTTGCGCCACTTGTGGCAATACGCTTGGGAGGCACACATTGAATATTGTCATTTACAAACTCAGTATGTTTGTACAATACACGGCCAACTAATGCAAATAATTGTGCATGATGTTAAAATTATTAACTCCAATTGTTTTATTTTACATGGTGTGTTACAATAAGGCGTGAAATAGTTGAAAATCACTGTGGCTGAGGTATCTGGGATAGTCACACTCCCCAGTGGCAAAGCTTCGGGGTGGACAAGTTTTGCCATGAGATCATCATGGTTCTGGATGTTGTTGTGACACATCTCTTTAAAAACGCGTAGAAGTCAGCCACACCACCTCTGGATTGGCCAACTGGGGTGGTGGTCTTATGACCTTCAGGATATGCAATGTGGTTTTCGTCCCGGTTGCAAACACTGTACCAGCTCTTCACCCTTGCAAGGCTACTGTGGGGTACATAAGAGTTTGCCCAACTGGTCTACATGTGCTTTTGGTGTCCTGTGGGGTGTTCCAGGAGTACGGTATTGGTGGTGCCATTTGGTCCTTGTACAACGGCAACAGGAGCCTGGTTTGCATTGCCAGCACTATGTTGAGCCTGTTCCCAGTGAACGTTGGCCTCCACCAAGGCTGCTCTTTGTCACCAATTTTGTTCATAGTTTTCTAGGAGCAGCTGACCTTCTGGCTGTGACCTTCAATGTTTACTGGGGTGGTTTGCAGCTGAGGGTGAAGCTGCTGGGATGAGACTCAGCACCTCCAAATCCGAGGCCATAGTTCTCTTTCATTACTCTTTTGTTCTTTTTGTACTCTTGCCCCAGTTGGAGGAGTTCAAGTATCTCGGGGTCTTCTTCATGTGTGAGGAAAGATTGACAGGCGAATCGGCACAGCATCTGCAGTAATGCAGTCGCTGTACCGGACCGAAAGAGAGAGCTGAGCTGGAAGGCAAAGCTCTTAATTTACCAGTTTGTCTATGTTCCTACCCTCTCCAATGGTCATGAGCTTTGGGTCATAGCTGGAAGAAAAAGATCGCGGATACAAGTAGCTGAAATTACTTTGCTTCTTAGTGTGGCTGGACTCATCCTAAGAGAGAGGGTGAGGAGTTGAGCTATCCGGGAGGAGCTCAGGGTGGGGCCGCTGCTCAATCCTGGCGGATTGTCTTCAGAAACACTAACCCCCCTCTTGAACTAAACATTTGATACGTCTGCCTGAAACATTGGCAAAAGTTGGCAGAAAACTAGCAGGATTATCTTAGTTTAGCAGAGCATACTAGTGTGGCTGTGTGTTTACAGCTCAGGCTGTCGCCTTTTACAGCTTGCTAGTGTAAGTGAGCTTTTTAAGATGCCTGCAGACAATGTGCAAGTTTTCAGTGAAACTAGGTGAGAGGCACATTTATTGCTTCTCCCAACTCTTAAGCATCAAAAGACATTCTCAACCCACACAAACACTTCTGGCCTTCACAATAAGAGTGTCACATCCTGTTTAATAGTGCAAACAACGCAAGGGTGTCATTATATCTTACATTACTGGAATTGTGCTGGTGACTACGTCTACCTTAACCAAAGCACAGGCATTACAATTTGAGGATTTCATAAAAATGTTTGCAGTGGCTGACATCCCCATTTAAAAAGTTAGCCAAGCTACATCTGCTTCTGAATTAGTGAACAAAATTGTCCAATTATCTATTGCATCAAGGAAGTTTATACAGTCTTATAAAGTTTGCGGACCCCTTAGGTATAAATTACCAAAGTTTTCCTTCGTAAATCATTAGTTTTTTGGATCAGCAATTTCAGTTAAATATATCATGTAGCAGACAAAATACAATGATATTTGAGAAGTGAAATGAAGTTTTTAGGATTTGGCATGTGTGTAATGTTCCACAGGACAGGAGGCTTCACTTCCTGTGCGTCTCTGTAATGAGAAGGGGTGTGGTCTAATGACATCAACACCCTATATCAGGTGTGCATAATTATTAGGCAACTTCCTTTCCTTTGGCAAAATGGGTCAAAAGAAGGACTTGACAGGCTTCGAAAAGTCAAAAAAAGTGATATATCTTGCAAAGGGATGCAACACTCTTAAAATTGCCAAGCTTCTGAAGCGTGATCATCGAACAATCATGCGTTTCATTCAAATTAGTCAACAGGGTCTCAAGAAGCTTGTGGAAAAAACAAGGCGCAAAATAACTGCCCATGTACTGAGAAAAGTCAAGCGTGCAGCTGCCAAGTTGCCACTTGCCACCAGTTTTGCCATATTTCAGAGCTGCAACATCACTGGAGTGCCCAAAAGCACAAGGTGTGCAATACTCAGAGACATGGCCAAGGTAAGAAAGGCTGAAAAACGACCACCACTGAACAAGACACACAAGCTAAAACGTGAAGAATGGGCCAACAAATATCTGAAGACAGATTTTTCTAAGGTTTTATGGACTGATGAAATGAGAGTGAGTCTTGATGGGCCTGATGGATGGCCTCGTGGCTGGATCGGTAAATGGCAGAAAGCTCCAGTCCGACTCAAACGCCAGCAAGGTGGAGGCGGAGTACTGGTTTGGGCTGGTATCATCAAAGATGATCTTGTGGGGCCTTTTCGGGTTGAGGATGGAGTCAAGATCAACTCGCAGTCCTACTGCCAGTTTCTGGAAGACACCTTCTTCAAGAAGTGGTACAGGAAGAAGTCTGCATCCTTCAAGAAAAACATGATTTTCAAGCAGGATAATGCTCCATCACACGCGTCCAAGTACTCCACAGCGTGGCTGGCAGGAAAGGGTCTAAAAGAAGAAAAACTAATGGCATGTCCTCCTTGTTCACCTGCTCTGAACCCCATAGAGAACCTGTGGTCCATTAAATGTGAGATTTACAAGGAGGGAAAACACTACACCTCTCCGAACATTGTCTGGGAGGCTGTGGTTGCTGCTGCACGCAATGTTGATGGTGAACAGATCAAAACACTGACAGAATCCATGGATGGCAGGTTTTTGTGTGTCCTTGCGAAGAAAAATGGCTATATTCGTCACTGATTTGTTTTTGAATGTCAGAAATGAATATTTGTGAATGTTGAGATGTTATATTGGTTTCACTGGTGAAAATAAATAATTCAAATGAGTATATTTGTTTTTTGTTAAGTTGCCTAATAATTATGCACAGTAATAGTCACCTGCACACACGGGTATCCTCCTAAAATAGCTAAAACTAAAAAAACTACTACCAAAATATTCAGCTTTGATATTGAGTTTTTTGGGTTTATTGTTGTTCAATAATAAAAATAATCCTCAAAAATATACTTGCCTAATAATTCTGCACTCCCTACTATACATGTGTGATATGAAGTATGATATTCTTATTCCATTCTTAGTTAAAATAATATATGATATATAATATGCACTGTGATACAATGATCATATTACCTAATTTGTATGAATTATCATAAGCCAATGGTAAACAAATGATCATACAGTTAGTACATACTTTGGGGAGATTAATAGACAACCTGTACACACAATGATGAGATTAATGTGCAGTACATCAACTCATCATATATAATCATAATGATGCACCTTTTGTAATAATATCTAATACTGTAGAAATAATACACCAAGTAACACTAAGATATCTTTTCCTCCTCCATGTATTGTGACACAACCATTTCTCTGTATTTTGATTTGAATGAAAGAATATTTGGACATTGGTTGAGCTGTAACCTCAATCTGTTCTAGAGTTTAACGCCGCATACAGGCACACAAACTTTTCCTGGTGGTTCTCACTGTTTGGATTTTAAAGTTACCACATCCCCTCAGATTATAACCCCCTTCTCTGTGTGAAGAACTTTTGAATATTAGTAGGAAGGATATTTTTATTAGCTTTACATAAAAACTGTGCAGATTAAAAATCTACCAAATCAAACACAAGGTGTTAGTATGATGACAAAAACCACCCCTATGTACCTTGTATACCAACCCTTCTGTCTGCCTGCTTTTGGATTACAAAGAACTTTTGTAATTATTGTCTATATTGCCAATTATTGTCTATATGGTGTTTTTCTTTTACTTTTTGCAAGCATTTAATATCCCCAATGTTATCTATGGCGATTTTGTAGCAGTATGATTTTGTGACTTGACGAATTGGACACATTTTTTTCACATAAGGAACAAAAGATGTCCAAAAATGTATTGAAGGCACAATTTACATCCTTCTCTTTATCTATAATGCTCCAATCTTGTTGCCATAAGTCAGATTCGAATGAGCTATTGCTTCCTCAATTTGTAATCTTTTAAATATAGATTTTTTGGGTATTTTATGATAATTATAGTAACAATCATACAGTGTAACAACAGGCAGATGATCAGTTATATCACTTATTAAGCCACTAATATTCATAGACACGACGCTATTTGTAAAAATCTTATCTAAGTGTAGCACTATGTGATGCAATTCTGCTGGGCCTCGTTATGGTTGGGTATCAACCGATAATATACATTTGATTTTTGATTGACTTTATTTCAAACACACCTATGATTTACTTGAAGTGCCTCAAATCACAATTCACAATTCCACATGTTCGAAAAGGAGGAGGAAGAAGCAGAGCTTATTCAGTCCTACCCCCTCTACATCTCACATCAATTACTAGTACACACATTCACTTCCTGTATTCAACATGCACCAATTCAATATTAACTTATTCTTTTCAGTCAAAACAAATTTTTATTAGCATTAGAAAAGGAAAAAAAAGTAATAAAAATACCAGAAAACAGAAAACCAAGTACTATAAAACAGTATCCCTCCATCAACATGAACATAATTAAGCCTCAAAGACGTTTTGTTTATATAAACATTTAAAACAACGAATGTTTTGAGATTGCTTTTGTTCGGGTCCTAGACTATTCCACAGCTTAACCCCTCAAACAGACAAAGAAAAACATCTCCTGGTAGTATTAGCCAATAGGGTATCAAAGTTCCTTAGACCTCTCAAATCATACGGCTGATCTCTGTGAGAAACAATGTTCTGAATATTAATCGGTAATTAGTTATGAAATGGCGAGAGCTGCCTCGGACGTGGAGTGAGCGGAGTCCCCTTCCGCCCGCGACCTCCGCTATCCGGCCGGACACCCTAGCCCCCCCTCGAGAAGGCGGATCACAGACGCCGTCCTCGACCGCCACAGGAACCAGGGAAAGGGTGGAGGGAGGCTTGGGGGAGGGCACGCGACTCACCCCGTCGGCGTCCCCTGGTCGGCACCGCCGAGCTTGTCCGACGCCGACGGGCCGGCGTGTGTGCGGCGGATCCAGGCCACACCGACGCTATGGGGAACAGCGTGCCGCCTGGACCCCACATCATCCCCTCCAGCTCTTCCGGCAAAAAAAATTAACCTAGGGAGACAACTCAAAGGAGGCAAGAAAAAACATGAAACTTGAACAACTGTCACGAATAAAACACCGATCGTGACAATCATACTTATAAATAGACAGTGACCCCCTCCAACCTCCGGCCTTACACGTTTGATCTGTTTCATAATCGCAAATGCTGCATGACTCACGGAGGGGAGGCTAGAAACAAACTTGGGTGACCAAGAGTAACTGAGCTGTATCATATGTAACATGTATTTTAAAATATTATGCAAATGAAGTTGTTATAAGCCTGTTACAGAAAGAGCAAACACAAATGTTTGACTTTCTGTCAGTTATACTGAGTATCCATATGAGCAAATATCCTCAATCCACCTGGTAAATTCTACTGCGATGTTAATGTCAGTGAGCCCTGACAGCGGTGATGGTCTAGTTTGCACTTTCCCTCCAGCAGACTGACACACTGGCCTGCTGAAGTGACTCCGGCAGGCTGAGACAGCCTTTAGTCACTTCCTGTTACTGTGAGCCCTGCGAGACACTGCTGACCCCTCATAGCCTCCACGACACTTCAGCCTTCTTTCTGTGCACACATGCAAAACTGTGTTGCATTCCTTTGACACACCATACAGTATAGTTTCCTGAAAAACTATACATTAGTTATTGTAGAGCAGCTGTGAGCATCCTGCATTATTGCAGTTTGCAGGTTGATGCTAATGTTACAAGATCATTAAATGTGAATGCAATAGCTTTTAAATTGCAGGACTGAAGAGAGTCTGCAAACACTGCCAAGATTGAATCATCCAAATTTGGATCAGTACCAAATTGTATTCTTCGTCAGACACCCTTGTCTTGTTAATGCCTTCATCGACAATCACTAAAAATCAACATGGTTCTTTGTTGAAACGCATTGTTCCACTAAAAAGAGTTCTGACAAAGTGTAGCTATGAAATCAGTCCCAAAATGAATGGGATCTTGCCTGGAGAATGTAATGACCCCTTTAAAATTTTAGCAACACTGGTTTAAAACGTGACTGGTAGAATACTGGCAAAGAATACGTACTCAGTTGATCTTAGACCAACTCATCTTATGTCAGTTATTGCTAAATGAAAATCAGGATCTCCCATATTATTGGCTGATATTGGCATAAAAATTTGATATCAAAGCACATCATTTTTTCTGCTGCTATTGATATTGGTGCGCGAGTAAGACCTCATCAGACTTCACTGTACTCCAATGCTTGTGGAATTACTTCCACGTTTCACTTTTGGATATGCAGATATGCAGTTTGCGATGACTAAAGTGTTACGTTTTGCTCTTTGTGTTCACCTAAATAGTAGCGCTGACTACCAATGTTCCCCCTCGTTTTTCAAGTATTAAACGTACACAAAAACAACCCGAGTGTTCCTTAGACCTCTGTGAGCAGCATCAGACGTGCATGCTGTAGCATAGCACCCGTCGAAAAATTGAGAAACCTAACAACTTCCTTTCTGACATATTTTGTATATGAATATGTTAGTGATGCTAAAAGGATGAGGAAACTTTAGTGGTATGTTCATGCCTGCAGTCTGCCGGGAATAATTAATAAAATATCTCCTAAGGGCAAACTACAGGCAGGTGGAGTTTGAATGCAGCCAGCGAGATGCTTCCAAAGTGGCAGCATGACTTGCAAGTAGTCAAGAGTCAATCTGAAACAACCTTTTGCTGGTTTAGGTAGCTTTTCACATGCAGCGATCCAGACAACTACATCACAATGTGACACACACTTTAAACTACCCAATGCACTGTCTAGGGAGTTAAAAAGGAGGGACATCCACATACTCTTAAATGTTTTACCTTTCATGGTTTATATTGTATATCACACATCCTTTGTTCAAATACAGTACATTCCAGGGATCTTATTCAGTAAAAGAAAATACATTTTGTTATTTGATGTGGTCTGATGTTTAAAATGCTCCTAAAAAAGGGACACAATAACATATAGCAAATTATATGACACTTTTATAGATAAAATAAGACAAATGATTGCAGGTAGACTGTAATTATAAGCGTAAATTGTGTGTGTGTGTGTATCCAGGGGCGTATTTAGTCATTTGGGAGGCAAGTCATTGGGGCCCTCCACATCCTTTAAAAAAAAAAAAAAATTCTTTACAATTTTTAATTTCTGTACAATTTTACAAAATCTTAGATTGCTAGTTACATAGCCATGTTTATATACACCCCAAAATTGAATTTAGATATACATTTTAATCATCTTATAACAAGAGTGAACATAAGAAAATTTCTGAACTACACATTAAAGTCCTAAAATACTCCTGGGGGATTATTATTATCACTTTTGGATGTACTTTTCAGCACGTTAATTAAGACTAAACAGTAGTATGTTCTTTAAATTGAGAGAAAAAAAAATTATTATCACTTTTTATGAGATGTTTGGGGGCCCTTGGAAATCTCCGGCAACTGCCCGTGTTTGCCTAACGGTAAGTCAGTCCGTTCCTGCGTGTATCCACTGTACAGTATTGTCTGGCCCCTGGCCAAGTTTGTTAATGCCATGCGGCCAGCGAGTCAAAAAGTTTTCTCACCCCATCTAATGTCTTCATGTTGATGTCATGCTTAACTCCCACGCTGACAGCCAGTCAACTTTAGCTTGAGGAGTGGATGTTGCACTGCCTATTTGTTTTGTGTCATACAGAAAACTAAATGAATATGATGTGAAAACAAAGGAAAACCAATTCTGAAGTCTAACCTGTCATGTAGAACGTGACACAAAGCACTGGTTATACCAGGGACGTAAGTTGTCCTACTAAGATGTTACCACTACAATACTAATATAGTATCATAGCTCAGGAAGCACTTGTTTGCACTTTTCTATAACTTGTGCTGCATATGACAGTATTTGTTTTAAGTTGACACTAACAGTGTGGAATGCATTGTAGCATAATGTGTTCATTACACAACACTATCTTGAGGAAAGAGCTGCTGCCTATATTGGCATCGGTTTACATTGTCACCAGTAATGAAGGACTGGACAACACTGGGTATCGGTAAGAGAGCCAATACAGAGCATCTCTATTTAAAAACATGGTATAGACACAGGGGTGCAATTTTTAGGGCCCTAGACCAAAAGGTCCCAAGGAAGAGAAAAATGCTGATTTTTTGCATGCTTTTTAAATTAGTTTATTTCAAGCATGCTTAATGAAATTTTCAGGAACCTGATATGATTCTACTTTGCAGCAAAGCTACAGGCCTACCATGGAGTAGGTAGTCATTAGACCACCAGATTGTGTGCAGTTATGACTAAATAATTGTGTTACTTTAAACCAGTGGTTCCCAAACTCTTTTTTGGCGCGACTCCCATTTGGAGATAAAATTATTACGTTTGTAATTATTTTTGTACCTTCTTTCCAAACAGTGCCTATAAGACAGCAGTAAGACATCTCAGCCTTAGAAATAATTTAGTGATCGCCGCCGCATCTGCCCGGGTGAGAGAGAAACCGTGCTTCCGGACCGCCTGCACCCTGAACTCCTGCGCCCCCAACTCCCGTTCTGGGTCAGTGCCCGGGCAGGAAGGCGGGAGAGGCTGGCGGCCAAGTCGGTGTTGTGCCGAGATTTGCATGCCTGCCAAAAACAGCATGCAGGCCGTGGGAGCGTGCACGCTCAGTTTAAACCAAAACTATGACAATGCATTGAACAACATACTCCGAGCACGCAAAAATACACACGGAAACTTTAGACTGTTGTTGGAACACTCGCGCTAAACAGTAGAGAATTTGAACACACCCAAAGTGACAAAAAAATACATAAACAAGGCGCTTCGTTATTAATCCAGCAGGGTTCTACGCGGACAGTTCTATCACCGTGGCTGAGGTATTTGGCGTAGTTAAAACACTCCCCAATGGCAAGGCTCCGGGGGTAGACAAGTTCCGCCCGGAATTCTTCAAGGCTCTGGATGTTGGAGGACTGTCTTGGTTGACACGCCTCTTCAACATCGCATGGAAGTTGGGAACAGTACCTCTGGACTGGCAGACCGGGGTGGTGGTCACCCTTTTTAAAAAGGGTGACTGGAGGGTGTGTTTCAATTATAGGGGGATCACACTCCTCAGCCTTCCCGGGGTAGTCTATTCCAGGGTGCTGGAGAGAAGGGTACGACCGTTAGTCAAAGCTCGGTTACAGAAGTTGCAATGTGGTTTTCGTCCCAGTCGCGCAACACTGGACTAGCGCTACACGCTTGCAAGGGTACTCGAGGGTATGTGGGAGTTTGCCCAACAGGTCTACATGTGCTTTGTAGACTTGGAAAAGGCATTAAACCGTGTCCCTCGTAGTGTCCTGTGGAGGTTGCTCTGGGAGTACGGGATTGGTGGTCCGCTACTACGTGCCAGTTGGTTCTTGTACAATCGAAGCAGGAGCCTGGTTCCCATTGCCAGCAGTAAGTCGAGCTTGTTTCCGGTGAACGTTGGCCTCCGCCAAGGCTGCCCTTTGTCACCTATTCTGTTCATAACCTTCATGGACAGAATTTCTAGGCGCAGTCAAGGCGTTGAGGGAGTCCAGCTTGGTGACCTTAGGATCTCGTCTCTGCTATTTGCAGACCATGGGGTTCTGATGGCCTCAACAGGCTATGACCTTCAGCATTTACTGGAGCAGTTTGCAGTTGAGTATGAAGCTTCTGGGATGAGGCTCAGCACCTCCAAATCCGAGGCCATGGTTCTCAGTCGGAAACAGGTGGACTGTACCCTCCGGGTTTGGAGTGAGGTCTTACCTCAGGTGGAGGGGTTCAAGTATCTCAGGGTCTTTCGCAAATAAGGGACTGTTGGAACGTGAGGTCGACAGACGGATTGGTGCAGCGTCAGCAGTAATGCGGTCACTGTACCGGACTGTCGTGGTGAAGAGAGAGCTGAGCTGGAAGGAAAACCTCTCTGTTTACAGATCGAGCTATGCTCCCACTCTCACCTATAATCATCAGTTATGGGTCATGACCGAAAGAACGAGATCGCGTATATGAACGGAGGAAATGAGTTTCCTCTGTAGGGTGACTGGACTGGTGAGGTGTTTCAGGGAAGACCTAGGACACGCTGGAGGGACTATGTCTCACAGCTGGCCTGGGAACACCTTGGTGTTCACCACGCTGGAGCCGGAAGAGGTCGCCGAAGACCGAGAAGTCTGGACTTCCCTACTGAAACTGCTGCCCACACGACCCAAATCCAAATAAGCGGAGGAAAATGGAATGGAATGGTTCTAAGAGAGAGAAAAAAGTAACAGCTTGTAGTCCAAAAAAATACGTTAATAATGAAAAGTGTGCATAGAAGCTTTCCAGTTTGAAAACCTCTGCTTTAAACAGTGGTTGTTGTGATTATTAAATTTATTCAAATGTGCCTAACATTGTGTAAACCGGCCTGTGGGATTTGGTGACGTGTGCGCACCGTACGCCAGTCAGACAAATTATCACTAGACCAGGTTGGAGGTGGCAAGCTCTTCATTGAAGCCTTTTGGCACAATATTGTCACTACACCAGGCTGAATCAGTCGTGGTTGTGGGTGTGACATCAGTCATCACACCCATCGTGGAGCGCCTCGCTCTACCAAATGAACAAATTGGCTGCACACTGTTACGCTGGACAAAATTACCACTGCGCGGCCTGCGCCACACTGTGCCACGCTGTGCCACGCTGCGCCACCCACGAAATTAGAGCCCTAAATCTTATGTACAGCATTTATCATGGTTAATAAGTCCCAGTCCTGACCGTGATAAGTGAAATTCTGTGAAGTAGGAGTCCTTTTTTTATAAATTGAATATTTCCATAGGTAAAGCATAGAAAACTCTTTATGACCTTCTAAATATGGTTTAACATTTTTAGAGCCCCCTAGACACGAAATAACACCAATTTATTATAATCTTTTTACTTTTATTATACATTACACAAGATATAATTAAAGAAATAAGCCATTTATGACATAAAGAAAGGTTGTGCTTATGTGTGTTGCAATAAATTGTGTTCCGGGTGTGTGGAGGACAGGAAGTGACAACGTGGGTTCAGTGTAACGACCACAACAGTATCCCCTGTGTTATTATTATGATTATGATGTTATTATTATTGTGTCTGTTGTGAGATAATAAAAGCATATCTTGGGGATCAAGTCTGGTGCTTGTATGTTTCACTGACCATTAAAATAAGATTACTGGTAGTAATCTAGTAGCCAGTATATAATGCTACATATTAAATTTGAAGTCATCTGAATGCCCTACATTTTTATTTTAGTTCATTTAGCTGTTTTTATTCTTTAAAATGCATAATTTAGGCAAAAAGTATGTAATATTTGCTTAAATAGGCATATATATTATTTACTAACAGACCATATTCAATCCCCAAAAGGCATAATTTATTAATTAATAAACTTTTGAAAAAACGTGAAAAAGTAAAGCCACAAAATTTGAACTGCAGTGTGGCGAGGGTCGATTGGAGTCCTATCGTTTAGAGGTATGTACTAGACTTACAAGATCTGGAAAGATGTGGAGTGTATTTCCATAACATATCTGAGAGATCTAAAAGAGGAACCAATGTTTTTGTGAGAGAAAAACGACAGACGGAGTGAGTGTGACTCACTGCCATGCATCGATGAGAAAATCTACCGTGATAGTAGGTCAAAACATTTCATTATATAACCATTTTTGATATTCTGCTCAGAAAAAAAGATGAATATTAAAATGGAAGCTATGAGGTGACGCGCTGAGTACTTATGAGGAATAAACAATTATTTGTAAGCCAAGTTTGTCATCAGGGTCACCACAGGTTGAATCCATTCTCCTGTCTCATCCCACCGCTGCTCAGCTGCTGCTGTCATCCATATTTGCAGCCTCACTGGACAATTTTCTGCAGGCTCTTGTGGTACTCACAACAATGCATAGATCAAGTGAATTAATTCTGCTACGATGGCAGCACACTGGAGATCTAGGTCATTCAGTCGTGGTTCTACTTTTTTTCTTCTTCCTGCCGTGGCCGTGTCAACATCCTCATATCTCCCCTCAATCCTGATCTGACCTTGACTTTCCCAGGTGTGTGTGCTTGCACTTGTGAATGTCTGCTGGCATGTGTCTACATGTGTGCACACGAGTGTGACATTGGAGGCAGTACTGGTATGATGGGATGTTAAATACAATGAGCTGCTCCCTATATGTGGGGCTGGCCTGCAGCTATGTCTGTATATGCAAGAGGCAGAGGGGATGGAGAGCACAGGAGTGGATGTGGGAGGGTGAGCAGCGTGAAAGAGTCAGAGCGAGGAGGGAGGGAGAGATGAGCGGAGGAGGAGGAGGGTGCAGCAAAGGAACTGTGACGCACACTGACTGTCTGCGCTTGCCTGTGATTGGCCAAGGTGAGTGCCGCTCACAGGAGCAGGGAGCCAGGCGCTGTTAGGAGAGCAGATTATGAAGCGGCACTCCAGCAACGGCAGTCTCCTCTCATTGTCTCAATGGCTGCACACGCATTCCTCCTGTGCTCCATCGTTTTGCTGTCTGCTCTCAGCCGGCCTGCTATCTCTCTCTCTGAGGATGAGCTACAGCAAGGACTCACCTTTGATGAAGTGCCTGAAATCTTGGACAGAAGGTAAAGCCATCCTCCTTCCATTGTGATACGTGTGTGTGTGACGGGATGGAAGGTTTCTTCTTTCTTTTGCATTCCTCCCCATTGTCTTTGCCTAACCATCTCACTTTGGCTGTATCATAAATGGTAGGGGCTGGAATTATTGAGAGCAGGCTGCACTGTGAGCCTTTGTTTGCCTCTGTATTGGCGACTGCATCAGACGGCGTTCATCGATCACAATGAGGTTGTTGTCCTGTGTTGCACAGTTGTATCAGTCTGAAAAGGCTGGGACAGTGGGCCTGCAAGTGGGCGGGGGGCATACAAAGGGAGGAGTATGGGACATGGAGGGAAGGTAAACAAGGATGGGACAGTGAAGAGAGGATGCATCTGGGGTAGTCTGCTGGAGTCAATTTACTGATGCAGTCATTCAGAGAGCGAAAGAGAGAGAGAGAGGGAGAGAGAGAGAGAGAGCAGTAGGGAGGCGGGTGACCGAGTGACAAAGGGAAACATTGGGGAAGGGAATTTTAGCCAGACATGTCTGCGTGTTGCAGTCCTGCAGCTCAAATCTGGATCATACATTCATGGCCCAAAGCAAGAGGCACTCACAACAGTGTTACTGGGGCAAGACTGAGCCTGCAGCTTTGGCCCTTGCCTTCTCACAGAGTCACCACAGACACAACCAATAGTGTTGAACCAAAGCCATCTAAGGCTCTTGAAACTATGCCATGCATGATGGCTCACAACAATCCTCTGTGGCGCAAATGCTTCAAGGCCAGAATATGCTGCAGTTTCTTTTAAATGCACCAACTTGTACCAAGATAAACAACTGGCGTCTTTACAACAACTAACAAAAAACTCTATAACTAATTCATTAATATGCTGTATAATTCGTACATACAGTACATAGATTTGCTGCTGGTTGTGTAGTGGTTCACATAGCTTACTTTGATGTAGATGCTTGGTGTTCAATTCCCACTCAATGCACATTCAAAATCACTGGTTGACTGGTAGTAGTCATTGCAGAGTGTAGTGCCAGTTTCTCTTTGAATCAGCTGGGATAGACTATAGCTCCTGTAACCCCGAACAGGGTAAGTGGAGAAATGGTTTGTTTGAGAGAGTTTGAATTGGGCATCTCTGTGTAGATTATGCTTGTTCTCTCTGTGCAAGCGTGTGTTTTTTATAGGCATTACTGCTTCCTCCCACATTCCAAAAACATGTTAGATTAAGTGAACAATTGTGCATAGGTGTGAATGTGAGAGTAAATGGATGTACAATGTATGTACCCCGTGATTTGTTGACAACCAGTCCAGGGTGTTTGAAATCAGCTGGGATTGGCTTCATCTCACCCGTGACCCTATGTGAGGACAACTGGTATAAAAATGGATGGATGGATGGACTTTTGTGATTTAAAATATTTTTATTATGAATATTTTAATTAAATTGCTTTTTAAAACTGTATTTAATACATTGATTATTCGGCCTTTTGCCTTAGGTCAAAGGCTCCAGGCTCCAGCATATCCTTGCTAGTGAGGATAAGCGGCATAGAAAATGGATGGATGGGTAATTTTACCGGCCTTAAAACTGTATTTTTCTATGTACTGTACATACTGTATGTGTCTGTTATCCATGTCTAAAAGAGTTCACTCTGTGCATTGGTTACAGCACTTTCGGGCCTTTGTTCCATAGAACAACGGCATGAATAGCGTGAGCCCTTTTGTCAGTCATACAGTCTCTTTGTCTCAGTGTAATTTTTCTGGCTGGGAGAAAAAAGACAATTTTAAAGTTTGAACACCCACCTCAAAACCAAATTTGGATTGCCGTAATCGCACCTCAATCTAGCACCTATCAAACTTTGTAATAACATTAATAACATAACAGCGCAGCTCCCAAAGTAGTAGCTTCATTCTTAGCTCTGACACACTCCTAGAAGAGCAGCCTTTTATGGCTGTCTTTTTCTAAAACCATGTAAATAGCGTTGGCTGAAAATGCTCCACTGGGTTACAAGCTGCTCCTGCTGACAGAGTAAGAACTGTAAGAAGATAATGGAGAAGAAATGTTCATTGGCAATTAATTATGTCTATGCTTAGTGATGTGTGCTTCTAGTTCAGGTTAAGAGTTGAATTTGTGCCATCCAATTAGCAATATTTATTTAAATGATGGCTGCAAAAATGTGACCAACACATTTAACAACAGTAAATAAATATGTATTAGCGAATGTTTGCAAGTCACTGTTAAAAATTTATCATTTTTTACAAGTTGCAAATATGATTTACAATTTAGGAATCACCATTGCAATCTAAAACACTTTGCTTGTTTTTGCAAAACAAAAGTGTGAATGCAAATTAGAAAGGTTTTAAAAAAAATTAACTATATGCAGGCATTCAGAAATCATAAGAAAAGTCAAAATTGCTCCCCTGTCAGGAAGATAATGTTAATGTTTAACAAGTGTTAATATTTGGTACTAAACAACATCTGCTAAAAATGCATTTAGAAAAACTCTGTAATTACAGCACCTACTACTTAAAGTAAGAAAAGTTTAACTCATTTTTTGACCTGTGCGAAAATGCAAAAAAATTACATGATCAACCAATGCAGAATTCTCTAGTCTGTTCTCCTTGGTAGGTAACAAAGTGATGCTGTGTCAAAATTGCATCAGGAGATCTGGAAGACCTAGGTTCAAATGTCCGGTGGGTTTTCCCCCCACATTCCCAAAACTTGCATGTTAGGTTAATTGACGACTCTAAATTGTAAATGGATGAATGGAAGTTTTAAACACGGACATTAATACTGTATGGACACAGAATAAAGATGAAAGTTTGCAATTTAAGATTGACCTCTTTTAAAGGAATGAAGCAACAGCTCATGGTGAAAATATAATACAGTCGTCCCTTTTTTACTTCGGTCAAGTGGTTCCCAGAATCATGCAGAAAAGTGCATTTTTGAAAAGTAGGATTCAATATTAATAAATTAAATATTTTGTAGTAAGAGCATAGAAAACCTGTTGATGACTTTTTAAATACATTTTTACCATTATTACATTATTCTTTGTTTACACCACATTGTCACTAATGCAGACTACGCGATTACTGCAGGGACATAAGAGACAGCTACCATCAGCTGCGTATTATTATTGTAGTAATTCAGAAACCAATACTATTGAAAACAAGCTGAGAGTGAATGACCACGGGTGTGGTACCCCAAAACAGTTACATGATGCTCACTACATATAGGCATAGGAAGATCTAGTCAGCCTCAACACTTGACCTGCAGTCCAATTCGAAACTGCAATCAAATCTCCGCAAAAATGTCAGTACAGTTTAGTAAGATTAGTTAGCTTAATCTTCACTAATAAATACAGTATATTAGTAGACCTGCACTTGCCCAGCATTGGATTGAGATGTGTTTTCTTGCAACTAAGACACCAACAACTATTTAGAATATTAGGAATGATTAAATTATTAGAGGTGATTGCTGCAGGAAGATTTTATATACAACTTGGCCTCTCACAGTAATCGATATATCGACTAATCGAACGATTAGAAAAAACTAAGTCGGTCATTTTGCATGTGCATGCGTGTTAGTTTTCCTCTCTCTCCTTTCTCTTTACTGCACAGGCTGGATGACAAAAGGCCTCACTCTGCACATTGGTTAAGTTAATTTCATGATGGTGTTGGATATTTGTCTCTGTCGCTGTTATTTTAAGTTGGCAGTTGGATTTTTGGCTGCGTAGCAACAGCGGTAGTCCCCCCACACTGTGCACGGACTGCTCTCTTATGGTGCGGGGAGCTCATTCAGAGCGGCATGTCATCACAAACACTAACCAGCTTCACCTAAACCTGTTGAGGCGGCAACCGAAAACATCTGCTAATTTGGCGAAGAAACTTAGTACTCTTACTAGCCACTGAACTTGAACTTGACATGGCCGTAGCCAGTATAAACTAGCAGGGAGAGTTTGCTTGGTGTAGCGGCGCATTCTAATTCAACTGTGTGTATTTGTGTGGGTGTGTGTGTGGGGAAAAAAAACGTTTTTATCCCAAGTTACTTATGTTCGTATTGTTAAGTTGGTTGTCACTGAAACAACCAATTAGAAGAAAGGCACCACAAAGAGTAAAAGAACGGTAGTTTTCCAGGTATGTAACATGTCTGGTGGAACTGGTCAAACCATAATCGCCTGTATGACGCCAGGTGGCATGAGAGCAAGTGTCATGTGTACGTTCCTCTTTGCACACTTGCATATGTGCAAAATTAAGGGATATATCAAGAGGGAGAGAGATGAGCCAAAGGGGTGGCGTTGATTATATAAAAGGGCATGTTCAGCACTCAGGCAGCATGTGACAGGCTCAACCAATGACAGAACAGGTTGCTGACCTCGCGAAACTGGCACAAGAACAAATGAAAGGGCTTTGGTTAACACTCACACTCACTCCTCTGGTCTCTTTTAGGCAGTTGAGGCATGAGCAGACGCGACGGATGGAACGTTATTCACCAGTATGTAGTGGACTTACCACACGGTCATCGAGTGGTTAGCATGTAGACCACACAGTCAGGATGGGTTCGAATCTCTGCTTGGCATCTCTGTGTGGAGTTTGCATGTTCTCCCCGCGAGTGCGTGGGTTTCCTCCCGCATTCCATATATGTTAGGTTAATTGGTTAGTCTAAATTGTCCATAGGTATAAATGTGTGTGAATGGTTGTCTATATGTGCCCTGCGATTGACTGGCTACCAGTGGAGGGTGTACCCCGTCTCTCGCCTGAAGTCAGCTGGGATAGGCTCCAGCATACCCTGAGTATTCATAAAAGTGGCATAGAAAATAGATGGATATGTATATAGTGGACTTGCGTGTGCAGCAGATTTTTTATGAAGTCATAACTTGCACTGGGCAGCACCGGGGACCGTGTGGTTAGCACTGTAATTCACAACCAGGCGGTTCTGAGTTGGAATTTTAGCTCAGACCTATTTTTGTGGCATGTAATGAAGATGGTAAATGGTTTTTTGTCTATATGTGCTCTGTGATTGACTGGCTACCAGTCCAAAATCAGTTGACCGTGAACACACCCTGAGCAGTAGACAATTAACAAGTATCTGGCTATACTTTCACTAAGTTGGCTTGTTTATGCAACTGACACTGAATCAAATGTTGCCACAATGGAGCAAGCCACATTTCAGGTTAATTTCATATATTGAAGAAGCCCACGTGATTTTTGCAGCATCGGTGTGGTCCAGCATCTTTTCCAGGCAAATCATATGGACTACAATTGTAGAATATCAAATTAAGATATATTTTGGAGAAATACGGCATGTCTATAAACTCAGGTCACATCAGAGTATGTTGAAATGGTAAATGGTATTTTACTGCCCAGGATACTGCATACTCGGACTTCATTAATCTCTGAGTTGGTTAATCTCTTCATCTACCTTGTGGCCTCTGTCTCTGCATGGCGGGGCTTCAGTGGACCTGGCCTGTGTTCACCACTAATCCTAATCCACCTGGCACCACACTACACCACATTGCCCAGGTGGAAAATGAACCAGATGGGCGGATAACTGCTCCAGACTGCGGGCACTTAAATATAAATATATCTGGCAACCTGCAGCACAGTTTGCAGTTCAGTTGGATTGGCAGATTTGCTTTGTTTACATTGGAACTAACAAGTCTAAATTTAGTTACAATTAGAGTAGGACACCTACTTCGATATGAAATCTGGTTCGATAAGACAAATCTTGTAAAAGGAAATTGTACACTAATACACTTCTGATCAAAATTTTAAGACCAGTTGAAAACTTGCAAGGATTTACATTTTGAACTATTGGATCTGAAGGACATTCTAAGTAGAGCTTGAGTAAGTGAAAAGAGGAAATGAGAGTGAGACAGATTTTTTTTTTGAGTATGCAATTTATTAAAATGAAATAATATATAAAAAAAAAATTTACAATCAGCCTTTAAAAGCCAAAATCGTCGCAAAAATGTGGATCCATTGTTCATATTCTGACATGTACTTACACAGTCATGGTCTTTGGTCAGGTTGTTGAGTTACATAAGCAATGCCTTTCCCAAGTCTTTTGTCTTCACAAGTCTTTTGTCTCACTCTCATTTCTTCTTTTTGCGTTTTGAAGCTCTGGTTTTACCATATCTAACTTATTGTGTGGAGATATGGGGAAATAACTTCACTCACTAAAAAAAAAAAGGTCAGTTAGGTTAAAGTCATAGTGCCGCTTGTAGAGAACATACCAACTCATAATCTTAAAATCAAATTATTAAAATTTCTGATCTGGTAAACGTTCAAACAGCTAAAATTAACAATCTTCTACCCCAAAATGTTAAACAAAAAAGATAAATATTACCTTAGAGAAAAATTCAACTTAAAGCACTTATACGTGCGAACAACGCTAAAACTTTCAGCATATTAGTATGTGGAATCAAATTATTAAATTGATTGAGAAAAGAACTTTCAAAACAATGCACTAAAAAAGCAGTTGATGTTTACAAAGTACAAGAAGAGTCTTGAGCTGTTGTAGTATGTAGGCTGCTGTATGTCCAATCACTATTGCACTTACTACTAATTCTTATCTGTACTCACTCAACAACAAAGTATGTTTCTGTCAACTACTCTTTATTATTAGAAATTAATTAATTAATTTTATTTACATGTATTAAGGCTATCAAAAATAGTGCGTTAATGGTAACTAATTTATTTCACTAATTATTTCACAAATTTAGTGTCATTAATGCATATGCATCATGTCAAGCCACACTTCTATGTTATGATGGCAGACGGAGGCATAGTGTTAATAATGTTAATAATGTCCCCCTTAAGGTTGAAATTGTTTGAATTTGAACGATTCCGGTTCTGGTTCGGATTCCAATTCCTCGTTTTGATTCTGGTTCTTGATTATAATAAATTTTTTAAAGGCGGGGTCATACAAGTTTGCATGGTTTAAATGAGGGCGCTAAGCAGTGTTTTTTTGGATGGAATGTCTGAAGTGGTCTCGCCCGGGGAGTAATCCAATGTAGAGCCGCTACTGTTCTTATCACTCTCTGGGCAACTTTTGCTGCTGACAAATTTACCTTACTCAACCTGGAATTTGACTCTTGAATACACTTGTATGCTTCACAGATCTACACTTTGTTGCATTTCCCTGGTTTCAGTTTTGAGTTCAGTTTGTACAGTACATAAAAATAAATAGATATTATAAGCTACTCAATAGTGTTTCATGTGGGGGGCTTGGCAGAAAAAAAATGAGAACCACTGTTGAACTAACATATTTTCGGACGTGTGTGCTATGTTTATGCTTGGTTTAAATTTTCAGTTTACAAATAAATATATATACTCTATGCTGTATGGCCCACTGATATTATTGTCTCGATACTGGCTTAAAAATGTTCGGGGTATAAAACTGATTTTAAAAAATGGAATATGGAATTTTATATATTTAAAGCGGACCTGTTGTGCTTTTCCTCTTTTCTGACATATAAATGTTGTTACAATGTTGTATTCTCGTGTTAAATGATCCCAATGCACCAGGTAATGAGGTTTGCGCATTTGGAAGTGAAAGCAGTTTTGGATGCTGTATGCTGTGTTAAGTTTTTTTTTTTTTTTTTTTAACACCAAGTTTCACAACCCAGACTTCCTTATATGGGCAACATTGAGCAATGGCTCCTAGGAAATGTTTGGGTGTGAGGGAAAGCTCATTTTGTTTAAAAGTTCAACGTTATCACTGTTTATTTTTTGTTTTTCATTTTTATGTTGGCACTGTGGTTGTAGTGCAACGTGCGCCACAAATGGCAGGTTTGACAGTAAAGCTTTACAGTTGTAAAATAAAGTTTTTGTTCAAATAACATAAGCACAGAGACTGTCAGTGAGCATCTTATAATCGTATTGTAAATAATAATTGCTACATTAACTAGTCATCTTTGTTCATGTAAAGGAGCAAACGAGTATTAGAAGTCTGTGCTTCTACAATAGATGGCTATCAAGTACAAATAACAAAATATATATCCAAGTCATGTACAATGTCACACCAGTGATCATAAACTGAAACTTAATCAACAAGTTTGGTCAACAAGTTCAGTTCGAAGTGTTTCTTCCTCTTGTTTGAAAACTTCAGAGGCACTGTGAATTTAGTGAATTTATAATTGCACCGATTTCATCCATCCCAAATGCAAGGTATCTCCACACCTGACTTCTATTACATGGCTTGTCAATAGACTGAGTTGATGTGCTTTTACCATACTCGCTATAGTTATGAATATAATTTAAAAGCTCTTGAAATGAACGCGACAGAAGCTCTTCAAGAGACAGGACTCATAATCACCTTCACAGTAGTGATGTGTGGATTGATACTGAAATATCAAAACATCAATACTAGCCCTCTATGCTCTAAAATTGTAGTCACTTGAGGTAATGTTTGTCTGAAGCGTTTGTCTTTTGAAACAATGGCCGGATGCGGAACCATGTGGGAATTGTTAATAGTTGTCATTTTTATAGTATTTCTTACTCATTAATCATTTATTTGGATGTTTTCTTTTATTTTACTTATTTTGTATTGGCTTTTTTTTTAAATACAATTTTCACATATTTATATGATTTTGGTCCTCTGTTTGGGGCGCATGGTGGCTCAGTGGTTAGCATGTTGCTCACGCAGTCAGGAGATCGGGAAGACCTGGGTTTGAAGAGTTTGCATGTTATCCCCATGTGTGCGTGGGTTTTATCCGGGTACTCCGGTGTCCTCCCACATTCCAAAGTTAATTGGCGACTCCAAATTGTCCATAAGTATGTGAGTGTAAATGGTTGTTTGTCGATATGTGCCCTGCGATTGACTGGCAACCAGTTCTGGCCGCCTTTTACACAAAGACAGCTGGGGTAGGCTGAGGATAAGCGGTACAGAAGATGGATGGTCCTTTGTTTTTTCTGTGGAAGTAAATTAGCTTGGCTATACTGTAAATCACCCTGCTACCTCAATATACTCCAAGGTCTAATAATATTAATGCATAATTTAATTATACCGTATATCTTGTATTGTTTATGTTATGCTATGAAATACACTACTTAAAAAAAAAAAACCAGGCAGAGTAAGTGAATTTGTGGATTGGATTCGATCGATTTTGCTGATACTATCCTGAATTTTACTCAGTATCAGATTGGAAACAAAATCAGTGGTCACACATGAATTCCTTACAAGTGCTCCGCGGGTTACTAGTAATAGTTGCATTCCGATGACACGTTGTAAATGGAATATTATTATTGGGAATTCATACCAATATGAACAATTCACTCACACTGTACACAGAGCACTTGAAAGCATAAAGTACAATGGTAAAAAAAAAAAGTACATGAACGAATTGAAACAGCAATTAAAAAGACAACAATGAGTTACTTTTTTCCTTGTGTCTTATTGGGAGGAACAATGAGAACAGGCAGGAAAAATGTCAGGGGAAGTGTTGATTCTGATCTTCCAGCCAAAAAACTAGCAGTTCTGACTGTATGTCTTTAGGTGAGCAGCAAGGAGGATGGCTGCATGAGGAAGAACAGTAGCGTTTGATGTTGTTTTGGTATGATTTGGCCGACAGTAACCTGCTTTGTTTTTGCACTAAAGAGATTGTTGATCTACCATTTCCTCATCATCCTTACAAAATCCAAGTAGACATTACCATATGATTATCTTTTAACAATGGCTGCGACAGTTCGGTGTTCTACAGAGTTGTGTGGCTGCAAGTGAGTCCCACATAATCTATTCTTCCGCTTAAACTACTTCTCACATGAGTATTGTATTTACGGACTAAAATAAAGTTTGTAATTTAATTATGGGTGTGCGTACAAAAACACAAAACATTGTGACACCGGGCAACATAAACGGAGGACCATCTGGACTAGGAAATTCATGTGTCCAGGTACCAAGATTAGGTCAACACAAAAAGTACTGCCTTGTATGTTTTCACACAACAATTTAAAAAATGAAGGAAAAAACAAATACATAGCGTAATAAACTAGACTCATCACAAAGGGAAAGAAAATAAATTGTTGTGATTTCACACATACACATGTAGCAAATGGAAACGATAGAGCCGAGTCTGACAATCAGTTTTAAACTTGCAGGAATTTTATTGATAAACTAACATTGGATGATTAAAATTAAAATGGAGTACTGAGGTTCATTCTTTTATTTGCGTGGGAGGCAGGAAAAATCCTTTCAACTGCATTTGGACACTTGGGCAAGAACAGCCTAAAAAAATGGACTGAACATTTCACTGACATCAAAAGATGTTCTTCTCCATGAACGTAGCCGAAGTCCAGAACAACTGTTTAACATATTGAGCTTAACTCGAAAATGAAAAACGCATACAAAAAGAAACACAATGGAATTAAAAGCACCATAAAATTACTCAAAAATACAGATTTTTGGAGGAATCCTAAAGTCTTTTTTGAAAGCAGCAGAGGACTTAATGAATGACTTTTGAGTGCTTGAATATGTGCTTGAATATGTAGGTTGGGTGCCATACAGGGAATTTGTAACTGGAAAAAACCATTACAAATGTGACACAGATGGCAGACTATAGCCGTCATGCGAACTGACACTGACCTGGCGCTGAGGTTTACCTTTAACAAGCCAATTGTAACCGGCTATTGTGTGGGGATTAGTGAGTCGCCCCAGATGATCACCTACAGGCCAGCACAGACTACAGAATCAGGGAAAAGCATCCCAATGAATGGAATGGGCCGCCCCTCCAGAGCCACCCAGTAAACCTATTGCTGCTGTATGACGTCTTTGATGGTTAAAAGATCAGGATTAGCTTCACTAAATCCAAGGCAGTGTAGGAGTGAGTTAAGAGTGAGTGTGAAGCAGCTGCTGGGACATAGAAGTGAAGGAAATACATGTTCACTGCGCCCCTGCAGCAATGTATGGGTCAGAACCACATCACTGATTAGCACACCACTAGAGACTGGAGTCCTTCAGTGTACAGTAGTCAAGTCATATTGGCTTTGTTAAACATTAAATTAAATTTATGGATGTTACCTTTACCACATCCCATACAGACATCTTATTAAACTACTAAATCATTCCAAAGGTTAGATTATTTTTTGAACAATCCAAGTTAATTAAAGCTGGTTTTATGCCTCTGTAATATGAGTGTGGTAACATCATTTATGATGAGTAAGCCACACCAACGTACTGTATAAGCCGCCTGTCTCCACATCGTAAATTGTGACAGAGTGCACAGAAAGACATTACACAGACTAAACTTTAATAAAATAAATGTTTTTTTCAAGACAGCGCTTGCCAAAGAGTGGCGCAACATGGCTATAAAAATAGTGCAGTACACAGCTTGCTATACAGTGACGAACAGTGCATGTAATATAGATAACAATAGCCTACCAAAAAAGTCATTAATCATTGCCTCTTCTTTGGAACTAAAAACACAAAAGTCTTCTTCCGTGTCAGAATTGAACGGCATCATAATTACTTCATCACACATGTTGTCGGTCTCTCTTGCTCTCTTTTGGTGTCACTGTCCTCCTCTTCATCTGGCAGTATGGAATGGCCACATAAGTCCTTAGCTGAGGCAGTCCTTACGCACTTCTATAACAGATACTCAGCTGGAAGAAAACTTGTTATCGTCCCGTGTAAGATGAACACTTACAGGCTATCTATTGTATATGTAATGTATCATCATATAATATATCATCAGGGGTTTTAATATCTGTCAAATGTGTTATTGGGGTAAAGGTGTGGGAAAAGAGCGTGTCTGGGAGGCTTAAGGTAGGCAGGTGCTGCACGCCAGGGGGGGGAGAAACAGTCACGTCACACGCCAACCTGGGATTCTGCAGACCGACGTTTGAAACCACGGAGGCAAATTTTTGAGGGCAAGTTTTTGGGGGTAATGTGTACTTCCTCACTGTATACTTTTTGCCGTGGACTACTGGGCGGTAAGAATCGTCGCCAGGAAGGATCTTCAACGTGGATGCGTAAGGTTGTGAGGGAACGTGATGAGCATAAACTGCCATTTTTGTGACTCTGGGGACATTTTGGGTGGAGGGAGCGTAGTTTTTTGGGGTGTGTAAAGGTTTGGGATTTCACTTGACTGCTTTTGTTGGCGCGTTGGAAGTTGGGTGGGGGTTGTTGATGACGCGTCAGAAGCGGGATTAATTTGGTGTAATGAAACAGCCGTTTAGAGGCCAAGTGAGCATTTTTTCGTTGTTGTTCTCCCAGCTGATATCTGATCCACACGTGACCTCTAATTTCCATTGTAGCGTCGTCACTTGTCAAAGTATGTGCAATTGTTACAAGTAGTCTAGACTTTCTTCATATCTAAGAGAACAACACGTCGTTTTATGTTTTATTTATATGGTTTATTGTATCTGCATTTGTATTTTTTTATTGTGTAGTATATGTGAGCAAGCATCACATGTACGTGCATTGCGTAAAATTTAATTGTAGCGTCACTTGGGGAATTGTTGGATTTGACACACTATTTCTGCTGGATTAATAGCTCTGGACTTCATGAGAACTACGGTACAATGGGACCAGGAAAACCACGGCCCACCTTTTGATTATGGTTTAATTTGTTTCGAACATGCATACATTGTGCAATAAATGATTCATGTTGCATTCCACTGTTCCATATGTCTGAAAAGGAGTAGGAAGAAGCAGAGAGTGTTTAATCTTACCCCCTCCTCACATGAATTGCAAATACATAAACACCTACACACACATAACATATGCTGTGTATACACACATACATACATTTCTTTTTCCTTGAAAAAAAAACATTTTTTTCCTTCCCTTTTCCTCTGTTGATTTACGGATCGCATTGACTTTGCTGTTGGTAATCCAAGTACTTTGTATCTTAACCTGCCTCAAGTCACGTGTTTTTTTGGCGATGTCATCATAGTGCATAGAACCCCCCGCCCTTATATTCTCTTCTCTTTTCTCCACAGCAGAGAGAACCCCAAACAAGCGACAAGAGTCACATCAAGTAAGTGACAAACGTGGCGTGATTGAAGGAGTGATTCAATCAAGCCTGCCATGGCAAGGCTGACGTGTGGCTAGATGGTCCTGACAAATGCATTTTGTTCCTAACCCACATCTCTGCAATCCAAACAGGAGTGGGTTGTCTGTGTTATTTATGCAAGTGGAATTTGGCATCAGCGAGTGACTATGTTTAGGTGGTATGACAAAAAGGCACATAAACATTGTATAATTTGAATGCTCTTATGACGCAACCAAATGTGGATGTTTGTAAATACTCACCAGTGGTTTAACTGTAACAAAACGGCTGATGAGTCATTGCGATGACGCAAAACATCTTGAAATAGAGAGGAGATTCGTCACAGAGGTGTAGGCAGGATCTATTTGTGCATCTGCGTGTATGCCGTAGCCTGCGTTTATGAGTGTGTCTCTGAAAGGGTCTGGACTTTTACTATTATGATGCAGTCTGTACTGCAGCTTTCAGATGATCTTAATGTGTATGCTGATATAATCTTTCTCTGTGCAACCATGTGTTTTCCAGGTCAGGACGGCAAGTATGACTTAGAGAGTGAAGAGGTTATTTTGACGCCTAAAGATGAAAACCCACTCAGGAGAATACTGCAGGTACCCATGCACGCCACTTCTGCCTCACACATTCGCTCCCTTTCCACCATTATGTCTTCATCTGCACATCACTCTTGTGCATCTACTTGGCCGCATGCAAACACAGCACTCTGCCGCTGTGCGTGACCTTGGATGTGAGAATATTCCTGGTGTCACATTCACCAGAGAAAAACATCTTTGCATCCCACGCATGCATGCACACAAACACACATGAACATGCACACACAGTGGCACAGTAAATGATGCGTCTGTGGGACCATATGCTCTGTCTTATATAGATTGCAGGATTCCACGCAGTTTCTGGAAACAGTGCATTCACAGTGGGGGCTATGCATGAGCTTGGATGTCACTATTCTGCATACAAAGCAACCCCAATATAGTGACCTAGTTATTAATAAACTATGTTGCATGCAAACAAAAAGTCACTCACTTTACATGTCTTGTAAAACTGTGCTGGATTAGCACAAATGCTTTACAACCTGAGAGCAACTAGATTAAAAAGATGGAGGTGGAATGATGAATCAACCCAGCTCATCCCATGCAGAATGTTTCCCCAGTATCCCATACATAAAGTCACATCTGTTCATTACTCACATAGTGGTGGATATAAATGTGAACACACACATTCAATGTCCAAAATGTTCAAATGACCTATGGAAAATAAATACCACTACATCGATTATTCAAAGTGCTTCTACCAGGGCTCTCAAATGATTAACATTTTTAATTAGATTAATAGTTAATAGTTTTCAAATTTATTAATCACAATATATCACAATTTGCAACTATGTATGAAACATACCAATTTTACTGTATTTTATAAACAGAAACAGAAATGACCAGATGATTACCGGTGTATGTACGGTACAGGACAAAAGTTTGGACACCTCATTCACTTGGGGACACATTTAAAGTTTTTGTTATTTTCCAGACTGACTGATCCGTATTTCTTGCACTGACTTCTGCACAACACAACTGATGGCCTCAACCTCATTATTAAGGCAAGACATTTCACTAGGTAACCCCGACAAGGCACATCTGTGAAGTGCAAACCATTTTAGGTGACCATTTCATGAAGCTCAGTGAGAGAACAACAAGGGTTTGCAGCTTGAAACATACTTCAATTGTATTACCATGAGCAATATGAAGGGTCGCGCTCAAAGACACCATGTAATTTAGATTGAATTTGCATTTTGTTTATTTTCTGTGATTTCCAAGCACACTTATCCACTTATTGATTTTCTTTTTCTTTCTGTTTATTTATACCGCACAAACACGCAAATTAAATGTTATTTTTGACAGCGCAAGTCACATTCTAGAAAATTGTTTCATTACTTTTAAGTGCTATAAAAGGGCTACTTTAAATTGTACTCCACAAACAGGATTTTGACGAGGTTGCTGTTGGTTCTATTAAGATACACTCCTCCAAAAGTCTCATTTACAAGGTCAGTGGCAATTGCGCTAAGATGGCAAGGGAAGCTCAGCTTCCCCTAAAATGTCTCAAAAAAGTGGTAAAGTATGTACTGCTGTGTGTACATTTAATTTACTAAATATGTGCTATAATACTTTCATTTGTTTCTTCAGAATCAGCTACTTATCACAGGTAACTGATGCGATTTCCTTTTCATTTATCCCCGCAGAGTCACTGCATTTTAATAAAGCAGTCGGACGCTGCGGGTCTATTGACTTTGATGGGGAAGCGTAGAGTGGGTTGTTCCACTGCGCAAAACTGTACGGTCATTAAATAAATGCAGGGCTTTGTCCAGCCCATTGGTCGCTGAGCATCTCTGGGAGTCTATGGGACAGTTTGCTGGCCGGAACACTCGAGTGGATGATGATTGGATAGTCTGTCTGAGGCAAAATCCCTTTTTGATTGACAGTAAAGTGAGCAAACCAGTGATCTTGTAGTGTCAACATCTTGAGACTTTACTGATTCCCAGTGACTTTTTCTTTGTTAAAAACGACTAGGAACGGAGGGTAGAATTTACATATAAATACATTTATGATGTAGGTTGGAAAAAAATGAGCTTCCCCTCCTTGAAAGAACAGCAGCCGCCACTGTACAAAGTGCCAGAGCGAGATGAGTATCGGCGCTGTCCACTGGCTACCAATTGTAATTGTACATTTCCCATTGAATTAACAGGGGAAGTAAGATAATTTGATGTTTATCTCACTTGTAACCCTTCAAGTAGTTCATCTAAATGGAAACATGCTTACTGTGAATGCACTCTATATACTGTAACCAGCTTGTAGAATTTTCTTTCCCTTTTTAACTTGGCTGGTCCAGCCGGAACCACGGCTCAAACACAGAATGAGAGTTGAGAGCGCTAGCCATAGACCTAAAAGCCTGGGCTGGGCGAGATGTCAAGGCCTCAGCGTGTGAGGTTTAACAGTGTACGTTCTGGCTTCAGTCACATCTATCCACACCTAAACGCCTTCTGTAGAAGCAGAGAATCAATCGCAATAGTCTATGATCAGTTCATTCAATTTTGAATAAGACCACAAATGTATTAAAAATCATTAGACCTCTTTAAATAGGAACATGCCATGCTAGGGTTTTGATAAATCCCTTCACCCATCCATTTTCTTCCGCTTATCCGAGATCGGGTCGCGGGGGCAGCAACCTAAGCAGGGAAGCCCAGACGTCCCTCTCCCCAGCCAATTCTTCCAGCTCTTCTCTGCGGATGCCGAAGCGTTCCCAGGCCAGCTGAGAGACATAGTCTCTCCAACATGTCCTGGGTCTTCCCCGAGGCCTCCTACCGGTTGGACGTGCCGTGAAACACCTCCCCAGGAAGGGGTTCGGGAGGCATCCTAACCAGATGCCTGAGCCACCTCATCTGGCTCCTCTCAATGCGGAGGAGCAGCGGTTCTAATCCGAGTCTCTGAGGGAGAGGGAGAGACTCCGCGGAGAAAACTCCTTTCGGCCGCTTGTACCTGCGATCTTGTCCTTTCAGTCACTACCTAGGCCTTGGCGGTCCAATCCTCGACTACAGAAGCTAGTTGCCGGTACGTGTAATGTCACCTCTCTGGCGGGGAAGGAGCCTGAGCTGGTGCGTGAGGTGCAGAAATTCCGGCTAGATATAGTCGGACTCACCTCAACGCACAGCAAGGGCTCTGGAAACAGTCCTCTTGAGAGGGGCTGGACTTCATTCCACTCTGGTGTTGCCGGCAATGAGAGGCGACGAGCAGGGGTGGCAATTCTTGTTGCCCCCCGGCTCCAAGCCTGCACACTGGAGTTTAACCTGGTAAGGGAGAGGGTAGTTTCCCTACGCCTTCGGGTGGGGGGACGGGTCATGACTGTTGTTTGCACTTACAACAGCAGTTCAGAATACCCGCCCTTTTTGGAGTCCTTAGAGAAGGTACTAGAGTGCTCCCTCGGGGGATTCCTTTGTTCTGCTGGGTGACTTCAACGCTCATGTTGGCAGCGACAGTGAGACCTGGAGAGGTGTGATTGGGAGGAACGGCCCCCCTGATCTTAACCCGAGCGGTGTCTTGTTACTGGACTTCTGTGCTCGTCACGGATTGTCTATAACGAACACCATGTTCAAGCATAAGGGTGTCCACATGTGCACTTTGCACCAGGACACCCTGGACCGCAGTTTGATGATTGACTTTATGGTTGTGTCATCGTACTTGCGACCACATGTATTGGACACTAAGGTGAGGAGAGGGGCGGAGCTGTCAACTGATCACCACCTGGTGGTGAGTTGGTTCCGATGGTGGGAGAGGATGCCGGTCAGACCTGGAAGACCCAAACGCATTGTTAGGGTCTGCTGGGAACGCCTGGCAGAGTCCCCTGTCAGAAGGAGTTTCAACTCCCACCTACGGGAGAGCTTTGACCATGTTCCGAGGGAGGCGGCGGACATTGAATCCGAGTGGGCGATGTTTCGTGACTCCATTGTCGATGCGGCCAATTGGAGCAGTGACCGTAAGGTGGTCGGTGCCTGTCGTGGCGGTAATCCCAGAGCCCGCTGGTGGACACCAGTGGTAAGGGATGCCGTCAAGCTGAAGAAAGAGTCCTATGGGGCCGTCTTGGCCTATGGGACTCTGGAGGCAGCTGACAGGTACCGGAAGGTCAAGCGGTTTGCAGCCCTGGCGGTCGCTGAGGCAAAAACCCGGACATGGGAGGAGTTCGGAGAGGCCATGGAAAACAACTTCCCCATGGCTTCAAAGAGATTCTGGACCACCATCCGCCGTCTCCGGCGGGGGAAGCAGTGCACAGTCAACACCGTGTATGGTGGGGACGGTGTGCTGCTGAACTCAAGATGTTGTGGACCGGTGGAGGGAATACTTTGAAGACCTCCTCAATCCCATCGACACGCCTTCCAACATGGAAGCAGTGCCCGGGGACTCTGAGTCGGGTTCGCCTATCTCTGGGGCTGAGGTCACCGAGGTGGTCAAAAAGCTCCTTGGTGGCAGGGCCCCGGGGTGGATGAGATCCGCCCGGAGTTCCTTAAGGCCCTGGATGCTGTGGGCGTGTCTTGGTTGACATGACTCTGCAGCATTGCGTGGACTTCGGCGTCGGTGCCCCTGGACTGGCAGACCGGGGTGGTGGTCCCGCTTTTCAAGAAGGGGGACCGAAGGGTGTGTTCTAACTATCGTGGGATCACACTCCTCAGCCAATTGAGAGCTGAGCCAAAAGGCAAAGCTCTCGATTCACCGGTCAATCTACGTTCCTACCCTGACCAAGCTTCCTTACAAGCTAGATATCCTGAAAATGCCCTAAATTGCAGGAGAGTGGGTACCTTGAGATTGTAAATCTTTTTAATGACAGCAGGATGGCAGAAACCAAAGTTGCATCTTCCTCCGTGTCAAGTGCTTTGGTGTAGAACACAAATTACTTCAGGGACAGAATTGGAAATTTTAATATTCACTAGTTTAACACTACACAATGCATATAGATCCAATCAACAAGTTAATGCACACACCAACTAGTTGTAACAAGTACTGTAAGATTAAAGTCGCTTCAACAAGAAATATTCAAGTATATTCAAGTTACTGTCGCCTTCTAGAGGACAAACAGTAGTATGGCAGCATATTCATTGGATACAATTTGTCCAGCTTCATAGTGGGAAAAATGTTACACGAGGCCCTTAGTATCCTAAATCTACATTCATGGTCATCACAGTTGAATTTAGAAAACATTGTCAACATTTTCTTTCAACCAAATAAACCATTCTTATGATAATATATGATGACGATGTAAATAATAATAATAACAATCAACAATACACCTCACTGCTTTTCTCTTATCAGCTGTCTGTATCTATTTATATCAGGGCTGTCCAGTTGTCCTTATATGATTTTTTTATTTTTTTTTTTACCTGGAGGCATTCCCATGCTGAATTATTCTTTTATCTTTCCGCACAGCCTTTTAGGTGGCACCATGCAGGACTGTCTCACAGTAAGAGGAAATTGCTCCAGTCGCTGATGGGACCTTATGGGCCCCTGAGTGTGTCCTACAATGGGAAGACGTGCATTCTGTTTAAGGCAAAGCGCCTGGCAATCCGCTACAGGAACCACACCTTCATTGATCTGACTGAGAGAGTGTTTAATCCCAACTCACCTGTGGACACCAAAGGATCCATCTGCACCAAAGAGAAAGCCACGTAAGTCACCACAACTCGCCTGGTCACTGTATTTAAAAATACATTTGCAAACACACATTAGGGTTACTTTACTTTATCAGCTGTGGTACCAACCTTGGTTTAAGACTGACTTTAACGTTAGACAAAGCAATGGCTACACTACAATATGTACTCTGGCACTCTGGCAATTTGGTTATTATTAAAAATGTGTTCATGTTCTTATTCTACAGGCTTTCATTAAAATTTGGTGAGGTGGAGGACTTGCGAGGTCTAGTAATCAGGTACCTTAATAGTTTTCAACAGTTAACTTGAAACTGTTATGTTAACTTGTTACTGTTATGTGATTTTGTTGTCCTGCAGAATGAAAGATTTTTAGCCTGAGTTTGTATTTACAGTACATCTAGAGGGAGGGGATAAAAATGTGAAAGATCATTGCATATTGCATGAATACTTTAAATATTAAAACCCATTGTATATTAAAAATGTACAAACATTTAAAATATGACCAATTGTATGTGTGTGTGTTTGTGTGTGTGACCCCTCCACCAGGCTTCAGATGTCAAACACCTTCTATGAGGCAGCTGGTCAAAACTGGTTCACCCTGGACAGCGTACACATCCACTACAACTGGACCCAGGAAGCCACGTTCAACGCCAGTGAAGTCTATGCTCCTGCCACGTCGTCCTACCACTGCCAGCACGTTAGCAGTTTGCACAAATATGACACACTGCTGGTGCCCAGCTCCCACACTGACACATCTGCCAACTGGCACATCACCTTCACCGATTTCCAGGTACACGCTCAAAAGGGGAATGCAGGCATTGTTACCACCAATGTCTACAGTACTACTGATGGGTGATACAGTATGACTTATTTTCTTACAAAGGAATATACCGGGGGTGTCAAACATACGGCCCGCGGGCCAGATGAGGCCTGCAAAAAGCTTTAATCCTGAGAAAGTGGAAAAAAAGTGAAAGCTAGCTCCTTCATTGCTAATGAAATCGCATGTAAAAACTTCCAAATGTAAAAACATGCATGATGAAGCCAGCGTAGATTGTGTGCCCTGAAAAGCGCTCGTCGGCAAGCTGGACAGGGTTGGAGTGGACCGGTTGCAGTGTAAGTGTAGAGAAAAATAATAATAATAAAATGAGAAAAAAAAAAAAAATATATATATATATATATTTTTTTTTTGTGTGTGTTTGTACACACACATTTTCCTCCATGTGGCCCCTGAGCTGAAATGAGTTTGACCCCCCTGAAATATACTATCTTGAGGCCATAATCACTGTTTCTGATCCTGGTTCTTATGCTGAGGAATATATTTAGAAAACTATTTGATACAATGAAAATGACAAAGTAGCACTTTATCAGTGTCAACATGGCACAGCTTCCTGCATATTTTGACTAAATCTACATCCAGTTTACAACGCAATGCCTCATGTTGTAATGACAGGAAGAAAAGCGGTGTCGTATTGCACCATCTGATCTTAGCTGAACTCACACATACTATGACTTACTTGATATTTTTTGTTGGAATTATTGCCATCAAGTACTTATAGACTGCAATTGTATAGTTTTAAGAAGGTGCCCTATGGATGTGAATTCTCACTTGTCACGGTTATATTATAAATATTATGATAGCGATCCATAATTGTCATAATTCACATGCCAATACAAATGAATGAATGGAGGGAAAATGAATTTCTTTCCGCAGTATACTACAGTATAGTGTGTTCACAAATCAATTCATCAAAAAAGTGTACTTTATTCTAAGAATAGGCCTTGTTGGTTTTCATGATCAACCTGCACATCAGTGTTCATTCTCACCATTAGTGTTTTCTTCTCACCAGTAAGCATGTGTGTGTTGCCAGCCATTTCCTTTTGTGATGGGCCTGTTTGGCCATCACTCTGTTGGTCTGTCTGTACTCCGTGTACTTGGCCATCTGCTCTGTCGTCTCAACCTGTGTGTGCTAAGCCCATTAATAGCCACTTGTCCTCTTTAGTTCAGCCTAATCTCAACCTTCCATCATCTCGACGCCGTCTCTTTCAGATTCAAGCATTCAACGTGCAGTCGGACAAATTTGCATCAGCTAGTGATTGCGCCACCTTCCTGACGCCGGCCATCCTCATGGGCTTGGTGACATCTCTGATCCTGCTCCTGGTTCTAGCCTACGCCCTACACATGGTGGTCCACCTCAAGCACATCGACCGCTACGAGGAGCACAAAGCCACCGTCTACTTTCCCCGGAGTCCAGAGGCTGAGTTGCCCGACAAGAACAGCCTGTGAAAGAAGAGGATGAGCACAGGTGGAGAGAGAGAGAAACAGCAATGCTGAGGAGGCGGAGAACAAGTCATGGAAAAGTATTCTCCACAGAGTACTTCTTAAACTAAATGCCTGTTCACATGAAAACCTTGTAAATCTCTTAAGTAAATGCAGGATACTTTTTCCTTCTTTCCTCATTGACCTGCATCTTGGCATCCATGTATTGAGTAAACGTTTCTGGATGCTCAAGCCTCAACAGACAGTTCATGAGGTTGAGAACCCTGAGGGGCAACAGCCGGCATTTACCCCAGCAAGCAATTCAAACCTTTCACAGGCTATTTGTCGCTAATACAGCTATCATCAGATGCTCCTGATTAAAGGCAACTAGTACACGGGTCACAATTGTCACATTACAAGCTTCCGTCGCTCATCATCTTTCCAACTTTCTCTTACAGCTGCAAGAAATATATACTTCAGTCAGTTTTAGCGCTGAAATAGTTGTATTAGCTGCATGTCATAAAAAAAGCTGGTCAATCTGGGCTGGTGCAGTGTTTCCTCATAATTGGTCTTGCATGAAGTGCAGTTAAAAATAAGCAACAGAGGCACAAACAGAGGAAACGCTTCTGAGTTTCAAACAACGGCAAAATAAGGAAACGCTGGTCTAGCACATGGCTGGAGTGAATGGCCCGTCAGAACCTTCAGTGTCTCTCACCCCATTCCACAACAAGACTGCTGCTTGGGATTTTAACTGTGAAATGGCCTTTTACAGACCAGTCGGGCGAGGAACAGGATGGTTCTCCAAACTAGCACAACATTGGTTAGTAGCAAAAGCACTAACGAGAAGACTTTCAAAGACTATACGAGAAACAATGCTGCACAAGACTGAATGCGACGCAGGAGTGCGGCTCTCGGGCTGAGATGGCTCTCTGAGAGTCAAGTGTTTGGTCAAGGGACGCCATGGGTTCTTCACCCGCCACGCTGAGTGTGACTGCCAAAGCTTCAGAGGTGTTGCCGTAAAATGTGGCATGAGTAAGACAATGTGAAAAAGAGAGCTGACCATTACAGCTATGTACAAAACACATACATGTACAAAAGTGTCATTCCGTTTTTTTTCTTTTTCTTTTTATATCAACTTAATGATGAAAAACTATTAGGTACCAGACGACTATGCTAATCCCCATAACCAAAAGGATGTAGAAGGAAGTTGTAGATACATATAGGTCGCTATACAGCCATAACTGTTTACTTTAAATACTGCACAACTAGGAAGCATAGTTACTAGTAAGATGTCGTGCTATGTATGAGGATCTGTGCATATGAATTTTCTTCTGCAAACCTTTGCCCATTTGTTTCAAAACCGGGGCCTGACAATCAAGTCCTGTCTTATCCAATAGTAAATCCAAATTTCCTGCCATCGAGAGACGATACCATGGAATGCCGTCCAGCAAACGGGACTTTTTTGCCACTCAAGCAGCAGCAAAAGCATCAGTAAGTTATTACCACCGATTAAAAAAGTCAGCATGACAGTAAGTAGATATTTTGACCTTCGATATGGCAGTTCTGTCAATCTGTAGCAGTGTCAAATGTGTTCTTTGGTCATAAGTGTATCCTACAATCTATGAAATGAGTACAGGTTGTTTGTCCAAGGACCAACTGAATGAAGATTGAACAATAAATGCTATTCAGAGGAAAATGTGTACTGTGTTTAATGTGGGGGAGCACTGGGAATACACTTAAGTTCATTCATTTACAAAACTGTGCTAAATCTAAGAAGATAAATGCATGATCCAAGCAAAGTTAACATACCAGTGTAGTTTTATGTCATGCGCTTCACGACACAGACGTAATTTTAAATCTGTCCCAGCAATAATTGTGACCTTGTCACAAAAAGGCACTGCAGTTTCACAGTATCACCAGCAGGTGTCAGGATGGGATCGATAGCGGTGGAGCGGTTTTAAATCGTCACGCTGTTTTTGATAGGGTGCTGACTTGCTCAAAACTCCCAAACAGGACCATTTCTTTTACTTATTCGTTGACTTAAAATAATATTGGGCTATTACATTAATTGTCGGGCTTCTTTATTTTGATCATCTGCTTAGGATTGGTATGAAAGGCCAAGACGCGCGATGTCGTTATTAAGTTGGCTATTAACATTTTACTTAAATTGGGCAAAATCCTTTGACACACTGCTATGGAGGGCAAAAGTGACAACAAAATTGTTGCTAGATTGACTTCATAGTTCCTTAATTGCGTGGAAGTCGAGGGATATGGTAGGACACATTCAAATGATTCACAGCAGTGTCTAGTAACACCCAAGACAGACTTTTGTGCTGACCAAAGCTGTTGGTGTTTCTTATTTCCCTTTGAACATCAATCAAGTGTTAATGTTGTTCTGGCCTGGTGCAAGAACTCCGGAGTGAGGATGTGCTCAAAGCTGCAGATTTTGAACTTTGTGGCGGTGGTCTGAGCAGAGACAGATAGTCTTGCCTATTTTATATGTAAATCTGCCAGTCAGAAAGAAGAAGCCTGTAGGATTCTCCATACAGCAACTCCCTTGTTGCAGCTAAACTGCAGGGATGGAGAGCGGCTAAATAAGCTGCTTTGCATTCTGGGATCCAGAAAGATAGGATGGAGGGTTTGTTGGGTTCAACCTTCTCAGGATCATCATTAATTTTTGCATATTAGCATTTATGAATAGCATCAGCAATAGAAGACGTTTTCTTCCTTATCTCATCTCCTTTGTGCTTTAATTAGTTAAGTTAATATATCTCTTACTTACAGTGCATGCTGCTATTCTGTCAATTACTGTTTTGCCCCAATGAAGCTCTTTAATGTGTGCTGAGACAACTTTTAATTGAACCTCAGAGTCAAGACAAAAAAAGGCTCAGAATTATTCCTCCCTTATCAGCACAGCCAGCATGGAGGGCCAATATGTAGCCTCTTCGGCAAGTTATCGTTGCAAATAAGGTTGTTATCAGCAAGGCAGCCCCTCCCGAAAGCCTGAAAAAAACTAAGCAATCGATCATGGTGTTGCACTTAGTGCTGTTCCACAGACAGGCATGTAAATATTGTTTGCATACAGTCTTTGCAAGATGACGCTCTGAATGGAATACTTGAAAGTATTGCACATCTGAAATAATCAGATTAAAGTAAAAAGGTGGAAAAACAAGAGAGGCAAAAATAATGAGGGTGAAGCGAAGGCTCATTGCAGGAAGAATATAAAATATAATAATGAATATATAATTGAAGGAGGCGCTTTGGGTTAGCCGCCCTGGTTAGTATGTTTTTGGGTTGAAGTCCAAAATTTACGGCAAAGTTGGCCTTGGCTTGTGTCTTGCTGCGTTTGCTGTGTTTTTTTGTTTTTTTAAATCACAAAACGTCCTCTTAGCATCCTTAGCTTGCTAACAAAATAACAACCGGAACCAGAAGTTGGCTATGTTTGTACTGCACATGTCATCAGTGTTTGATTTTCAAAATTGTGAACACAAAACAGGTTTTACAGTTATAGTTTTACCTGCAGAAAATAATTGTAAATGCATATAAATGAATAATAAAGGGATAAATAAACATGTAAGGTTCCTTTTACCTTCACATGGCAGACATGTTTGTTTTTGTTTTGGCACGCCTGTGCAGTGCGAAGGAAGATGGGAAAAGAACGCTACCCAGGACACTACACTACACCCAGAGATTGCTACAAAAGTACAAGCCGCAGGTGATGGCATATGCCAATCATGCGCTTTTTCAAAGAAATAAATTGTGGTTTACATTTGCAGGTAAAAAAAAAATCTCAACTACAGCCTAAATTTTCAATAGTCAGCGTCCCAGTATGTGCTATGGTTCTAAAGGAATGAATAGATAAACATGTGAAACCACACTAATTTTATAAGTTAGAAAAAATGCTGTTGTTTCATTATTAACTTAGCTACTAGTCAAAATTGTAGTAAACTTAGTACAGTGTACAATAGTATACAGCCTTGGTTCCCAAAGTGGTGTACACGTACCTAAGCCAATTGTCTTCGGGGGTAAGTTAATTCATTCATTCATTTTCTATGCCGCTGATCCTCATTAGGGTCACGGGTATGCTAATAAAAATTAAAAACAACACCTCACACTCCGTTAGTCGAACCTCGGTTAGAGGAGCTGCAATGTGGTTTTCGTCCCGGTCGCGGAACACTGGACCAGCTCTACACCCTTGCAAGGGTACTCGAGGGTATGTGGGAGTTTGCCCAACCAGTCTACATGTGCTTTGTGGACCTGGAAAAGGCATTCGACCGTGTCCCTCGTGGTGTCCTGTGGGGGGTGCTCCGGGAGTACGGGATTGATGGTCCGCTTCTACGTGCCATTCGGTCCTTGTACAATCGAAGCAGGAGCCTGGTTCGCATTGCCAGCAGTAAGTCGAGCTTGTTTCCGGTGAACGTTGGCCTCCGCCAAGGCTGCCCTTTGTCACCGATTCTGTTCATAATCTTCATGGACAGAATTTCTAGGCGCAGTCAAGGTGTTGAGGGAGTCCAGCTTGGTGACCTTAGGATCTCGTCTCTGCTATTTGCAGACGATGTGGTCCTTATGGCCTCATCAGGCTGTGACCTTCAGCGTTTACTGGAGCGGTTTGCAGCTGAGTGTGAAGCTTCTGGGATGAGACTCAGCACCTCCAAATCCGAGGCCATGGTTCTCAGTCGGAAACGGGTGGACTGTACCCTCCGGGTTGGGAGTGAGGTCTTGCCTCAGGTGGAGGAGTTCAAGTATCTCGGGTTCTTGTTCACGAGTGAGGGAAGGTTGGAGCGTGAGATCGACAGACGGATCGGTGCAGCATCTGCAGTAATGCGGTCGCTGTACCGGACCGTCGTGGTGAAGAGAGAGCTGAGCCGGAAGGCAAAGCTCTCTGTTTACCGATCGATCTACGTTCCCACCCTCACCTATGGTCATGAGTTATGGGTCATGACCGAAAGAATGAGATCGCGGATACAAGCGGCGGAAATGAGTTTCCTTCGTAGGGTGGCTGGACTCACCCTAAGAGATAGGGTGAGGAGCTCGGCCATCCGGGAGGAGCTCAGAGTAGAGCCGCTGCTCCTTCACATCGAGAGGAGCCAGTTGAGGTGGCTCGGGCATCTAGTCCGGATGCCTCCCGGGCGCCTCCCTGGTGAGGTGTTTCGGGCATGCCCAGTCGGGAGAAGGCCCCCGGGAAGACCTAGGACACGCTGGAGGGACTATGTCTCACAGCTGGCCTGGGAACGCCTTGGTGTCCTCCCGATGGAGCTGGAAGAGGTCGCTGGGGACCGGGAAGTCTGGACTTCCCTACTGAAGCTGCTGCCCCCGCGACCCGGACCCGGATAAGCGGTGGAAAATGGATGGATGGACCTCACACTCACAATTACGAGTGCGCCTGAACGCCTCACAGCAGAGAGCGTACAGTCAGAGCAGAAAGAAGGAAGGAGACAGAGTATGAAGTTCTTCATTGCTTTGCATGAGTTATATAAACTAGTAAAATTGATGATGATGGTGCATTGAGAGCGTTAAATCTTGAAGATTCACTTTTTGTTACTGTTCTCCTCCCTGCACTGTGAAAACTGTCAATGTATGTGTGTGTCAGGATGAGAGAGTGGGGATTCCCACCAAAATTAAGCTTTATTGCTGTATGTATTTTTGTACTTTGGATACTGTTGTTTCCATGTTTGTTAAACTTTTGTTAAACTTTCCCTTTCAGTTTAGTATCAAATTAATATGCAAACAAATCACAGCAACTGCAAATGGACAAAACTGAAGCTCCAGTTCATTCCAACGGAAGGATCCCAACATCCGGCTAAATAACAGATATGTAGGACAAATTTATCAGTGCTCATGTAAAACTCAAATCAAAAATACACATTTTTGAACCACACTTACTTTTACAGACTGACCACCTGCAAAACCCACCTCTTTTGGCTTTTAACTTTAATGTTTCCATTTGGTTGTATGTTTAGTTGTTTTTAGCTCACTGATTGATTTTCCGTCTTTTATTGCTTTGTTGAATATGTCCTGAATTTTATCACTTTAAAACACTTTAAACAATGTATTATTATTAGAAGTAGTATACACAAAGTGGTTTACCTGGCCTCTCACCCAAAGTCAGCTGGGATAGGCTCCAGCATAGCCCTGCGACCCTAGTGAGGAAAAGCGGCATAGAAAATGGATTATGGTACAACAGGACTTTGGAACATAACAGCACCTTTCTGAGTCAAGGACTTCACTAGACAATGAACCTCTACTTCAAGCACTTGGCAAAACTGGGCTTGGATTTATTGTTTTGTATATGCAGTATATTTTTGCTATTTATGAATATACTTGTGTGTGTGAGAGCTCTCGTGTGTATACAGTTTATTTGGCTATCTGGATTAGGTTTCAACACCTAGGTGAGGAGATATAGTAGTGTTCAAAATAATGGCAGTTCAATGTGACTAATCAGATTAAGTACTGCTATTAGTATATTTTTATTGTTAAATGGCAAACATGTTACCAGCTGGAAGCAGTTGATTCTTCAAAAACAAACAAGACCCAGGATTCATGATATGCACACTCTTAAGGCTGTGCAATTGCGCAATTAGTTGAAAGGGGTGTTAAAAAATATCAGTGTGGCATTCAATTATTGATCAGTGATCAATTTTGTGAAAAAAAAGCGGTGAATCAGGAGGCCCCTATTTAAGAATGTAACTAGCACTTGTTGAACATTCTCTTTGAAAGCCTGAGGAAAATGGGTCATTTAAGACATTGTTACTTACTTTGTACTTTGTACTTTGGTTAAAAAGTTGATTGGAGAGGGGAAAACTTATGAAGAGATGCAAAAAATATTTGGCTGTTCAAGTCAGTTAAATAATCTCCGGTGCCTTAAAATGGAGAGCAAAGCCAGAGACACATGGCAGAAAATGTAAGACAACTATCAAAATGGATCAAACAACAACCAGAATGGCAAAGGCTCAGCCAATGATCAGCTCCAGGATGATTAAAGACAATCTGGAGTTACCTGTAAGTACTGTGACCGTTAGTAGACGTCTGTGCGAAGCTAATCTGTTTACAAGAACCCCCCACAAAGTCCCTCTGTTAAAAATAGACATGCGCAGAAGAGGTTACACTTTGCCAAATAACACATCAACTGCCCCAAAGAGAAATGGAGGAACATTTTGTGGACTGAGGAGAGCAAAATTGTTCTTTTTGGGTGCAAGACAGTAAAAGACAGCCTATTTTTTAACTTTATTGAAATTTACAAACATCAGCACCAAATCGAGCTATATTTAGCAACAAGCCAATTGGCTCAAATATACTGTTTAATGAATAAATAAATTTGACTGCCAAGATGGAGGGTTATTATACTGTATATCCAAGCTAAGGAAAAGTACTTCATGCAAGTACTTCATGTTACAAATACAAATACAAATACACACATATACAAATGTTTTTCAGTTTATAAATAATAAATGGAAGTAAAAAGTATATAAAAACCTTTTTAATTAGCATAAAGAAATATAAAGAAAGAAGACACAACCTCACCGTATGTCATTGGTTGTTTTATATTATGTTTTTTTTTCAAACAGTTGCTCTAAGTGTGTATAGTTCATTGGACCGTTTGGATCAGCGGTAGTTGGTGCTGCCTGAGAGAACTGTAATTGACTATCACCCAAGTGAAACTAAGCTTACAGTATATGGTACTGAAGTTTTGAAATGTTTTTTCTTGACTTCCTTTTATTCTTATTCATTACTCAGACTGTGCTAAAGTAACAGTTTTGCCAGGACTGTGTTATTCATTGGCTTTTTTCTGTTGTTTGCATGGTGCTAGAAACAATATTCAATTTGGGATTACTAATTTCCCACTAAGAATACTTTGAACACAATCTTTTCTGGGAAGCTGGTTAGCCACTCTGAATAGTAAAAAGTGGAAGAATAAAACATCCGGTCTTTACTGACATAGGTAAATCATGTAACAGATGCTACAGCCTTGGCTTTAAGGATCAGAAGACCTTGCAACATCAACTCTGGACCAAAAAAACCCTCCAAATTAGCAGAAACTTGAGAGCAAGACGAGATCAGAAGATATCTTAGTTTTCTTCCTTCCCATTACTGAAGTATACCTGACTTAAACTGCAAACACGGGTCTCCGATACTGCACTTCTGTTGGCCATACAAATGACTTCAACACGTCCTCTTTCATTATTATCTCAATGTTCTCAATCTTATCTCAGCGGAAAGGAGATGACTGGTGTATAATTGCTTTTAAACACAATTATGTTCAGTAATATGCATCCAGTTGTGATTATTTTTTATGTGACAAATTAATCCTCTGTGTTCTTTTTTAAGGAAGCCTGGAGGACTCAATTTTTTACATCTTTTCTTTCTCTTTCTTGTCTTATCTTCCACTTATATTATTTACTGTTGCTGAACAAGCCTTTTCATTTCATAAATAATAGCCTGTCAAAAAGTGTTAGACATGGCACTTTTCAGGTCTCACAACATTCAGTCCTCACTTTTCACAGGGATTAGACAGAAAATGTATTGAAAATGTATTCATAGTAGTGTTCAAAAATAATAGCAGTCCAAAAAGACTAACTAGATTATTATTTTAGTCACATTGGACTGCTATTATTTTGAACACTGTATTGCCCAAGAGTACAGTTGACAGCTACACCCCAACAGCATCCATGGGCAATTTATGGACAAAAGTGATCGATTTCCAATCGGACAGACCACCAGTCATTCATTGACATTGTACATACAGGCAAGCTGGGTAAAGTGTCAGGATGAGAGAGTGGGGATTCCCACCAAAATTAAGCTTTATTGCTGTATGTTGTATGTATTTTTGTACTTTGGATACTGTTGTTTCCATGTTTGTTAAACTTTTGTTAAACTTTCCCTTTCAGTTTAGTATCAAATTAATATGCAAACAAATCACAGCAACTGCAAATGGACAAAACTGAAGCTCCAGTTCATACCAACGGAAGGATCCCAACATCCGGCTAAATAACAGATATGTAGGACAAATTTATCAGTGCTCATGTAAAACTCAAATCAAAAATACACATTTTTGAACCACACTTACTTTTACAGACTGACCACCTGCAAAACCCACCTCTTTTGGCTTTTAACTTTAATGTTTCCATTTGGTTGTATGTTTAGTTGTATTTAGCTCACTGATTGATTTTCTGTCTTTTATTGCTTTGTTGAATATGTTTCTGAATTTGTAGCTGGGTATTTGTAAAACCACATAGTTCTCCCTCTCCGTTTATGAAAAAATGGTGTCCACACAAGCGGGTGTAATTCATCCATGTGATCGGTATCTGCCAGTGTGTTATTTTTGCCAGTGCTTTACAGCATGCTCGGGGACATGACGTACTCTTTTACACATTAGAAAATACTGCAAGAAAGCCACTTTCCTAAAAATGGTATGTTCATTTTATAAAGTAAGACAAATGTCTACATCACCAAACATTAACGATACTGTAGAATCTATTCAAATGGGATCATTTATACACTGCATCGAATCGTATCAAATCGTTTTTGAATCATATCTTAATTTTTGTATCTAGATTTGAATCGATTCGTCTATCATTTACATCCCTGGAAGCGCGCCACCAATCCCATATTCCCAGAGCACCTCCCTGTGGGGTTTCTCCCAGGGAAGCTGAGGAGTGTCATCGCCCTATAGTTGGAACACACCCACTGGTAACCTTTCTTGAAAAGAGGGACCACTACCCTGGTCCGCTAAACCAGAGGTACCCGACTTCCATGCAGTGCTGAAGAGACATGTCACAATATTGAAGAGTGACAGTGTATGCGATATTTGAGGACCTGACAGAACTCTCCCCAATCCGATTAAACTGCACATTTTGGATTTGGCATTTTTTGTGGCCAACCTAAGGCACACCTGTCCAATAATCATGCTGTCATCATTTATGATATACCACACCGGTGAGGTGGATGGAATCATGACTGATGAATGCTCACTAACACAGATTTAGGCAAATTTATGAAAAATATTGGAGAGTGATAGGTCTTTTGCGCACAAAAAACCCTTTAAATCTCTAAGGTCAGTTCATAAAAAATGGCAGCAAACCAAATGTTGTATTTATATATTTGTTGAATGTGAATATGTTGCATACTAAATGGAAAATTAAAACAAATGATTTATGTTGCTGTGAAAAAGTTATTGTTCTGCACTGAGATTCACGTGTTTCTGTGTCAATGTTTAGTTTTCTGCTGTTGAAGAGTGAAAGTGGTTTCTTGCATTGAATGACCTCCTTCTAATGATTCATGTGTGTGATATTCACTCTTGATTAACATTAGACAAGAGGCATGGGGCATTATACTGTAAGTGAGTGTTCCACTACACGTGATATGTTAGAGCTAGAGTAAAAAGTACATTCTTTGTAATCAATTGTTAAGATGTCATGAAATATAAAATTGGAATAAATAATTCTTTAACTCTGGCCTGGCCCTCTCTTTTTTCCCCTGTGAATGAAATTGAGGTCAGGGCTCTAAAATTCCTCATCCAACATGGTCATGATAGACCTTGCTTGGAACAAAAATGAACTGCCTCAAACGTTTCCCAAAAAGTTGTCATAAAATATCTGTTTATCTGACTAAGCATATACAGCGTGAGATTACTTTTGTCTGAAATGGTGCTATATAAATAAAATGAACTTGTCTTGACATGCTTGCGGAGCTACCTTGACAGACAAAATAAGGAATTGATTTTCTGTCTCTTGACGCAACTCAGCCGTTGATATTACAGTCTAGTGAATTAAACAATCTTTCACCAGCACCTGAGCAGCACAAAAAGCCATCTATTTATCAATGTGTGCTGGATATTCACTGGAGAGCACAAGCTTACTATAAAATATGTTTGAATGTTGGCGTCCTCTAGGCAGCTGGAGGAGCCCACTCCATACGGTCCCTGTGAGTGGGAATGAGATCATTTTAGATCAGCTCAGCTTGATCTTAAGAACTGGCTGAATGCAACCAGATGCTGTCCTATATACAACTGGACCTATAGTCAATAAATTCCGTAAGTATTTAAAGTTGGTTTATTTTAACCGGCACAGCTTTTTGTTTAGATTTTATAGTACTAGATGAGAGAAGTACACAGTGAAGAGTTAGCTTTCAACCCAGGATGGACCCACTCGTTTATGCTCATTCTTCCTTCTGGGAGCACAAAATCAGTTTGTTTCATATGCACAGAGACCACTATGAGACAAAGCACAACGTTTTGACTAAACATACAAACTCAAGACTGAACTGAGGTCAGAGAAAATAAGCAGTTTCAGAGCAATTTATGAACAATCTTCCACTATCCCGCTTCCAGCCCGGGTTTGAAATCCTAAAGCAACAGTCAGTTGTCGATTTCAGGAGGACGTTGATACAATTACAAGGCTACTTCAGTACAGGACTATATCAAACACTAAATCATAGCGCAAATTAGACAGTATGATGTTAAAGACCTTTGCTTGAAGAATTTTTCTCCAACTAGACCTGTTAGAATTTTAGTTGAATGCCATTGTTGTAGAGAATAATTATGGCCCAAAAGCTGTAATTAACCTTCCGTGACAACAAACTTACTAGCAACTTGCCAAAATCAGAAATCAAATACTTCTCAAGGACATGATCCAGTTTAGGAGCAAAGCCCAGGAAACTTTGCTCTGATGGATCTGGCATCTAGGATCTGACAATGAGGAAACGGCTGCTGCTTGCTGGTCAATGACAAACTAGCTGTCCTTGTTTTTGGTGACCATGAGTTCATCTTGATTCATTGCCCTCAACTCTTTTGTGCTTATAAGGGACAATTCTAGACTCTTGTTATATGTTCTATCAAGGTGTGTGTGTCTAGAACAAGGTAAGATTGAGCTCGGTAATAAAAAAATCTTGTCATGTTACCAAGGTCATATGTTGAACTATGAGTATCTGGCAAAATGAACACAGATGCAAGAATGACTGGTATAACTGATTATAGAAATATCAAATAGTTATTGCATAAAAGCATACAACATGACCACATGAAGTGTCTGCAAGACAGCTTTTTATTCAGGTTTTCAGTTAATAATGTGAGAACATTTGAAAGAAATGAATTCTGAAATACAAAATGCCAGTTGTGACTACCAGCATTTTGTTAATGTTCTGGTAAAACAAGCCTATTTGGTTTGTTTGGGTTGAAACAACTATGAAAATAAGTGTTACAAAATGCTATTTTTTAGTTTGTGAAAGTAGCTCTCTCAAAAAACACTTTGGTGACCCCTGGCATAGAATATATGGAAGATGGCTTGACATAAATGATGAAAAAATCCTGTATGCAGCCAAGCCATCCCATTCTTTTGGATCTTTTGATTCATCCAAGTTGAAAAGGTCCCTTATGATTTAGATTTAGATTTAGATTTAATGTAGATTTGTTGCACGTGTCATTTGGATGGTCATTGTTCAAGAGGTTCTGTTTCTTTTCTCGTTGTTTTTCTTGTATGTTTATCATTATTAGTAAATATGTTTGTATGTATGTGTGTATACATATATATCCACACTGTATGTGTGTGTATGTATGTACTGCATGGATATGTGTATGTGCACAGTATGTGTATGTATGCGTGTACGGATATGTGCATGTATACATGTATATATATGTGTGTGTGTATATATGTGTGTGTATATGTATATATATGTATATGTATATGTATATGAATGTGTGTACATGAATATTAGTATTATCATTATTATTATTATTATTATTATTTTCTTCTTTCCCCTGTATTTTTGCTCATTTTGCTCTGTGACGGTTCTGGTTGTTGCGGAAATCTTGATTATTACGGTTGTTTATAATATGGTTGAAATATGTTTGTGAGGTTCTTCTGCACCCTTTCTTATATCCCCCACCCCACCCCCCACCCGTCCCCTTTTCAGGTCAGGTCCGGCATCGAAATGTGGCGCAACAAAATTCATAATAAACGCAGTCAAATGTCAAGGGAGACTCATTTGGATTATGAAATCTCCCTTGGCAAAGAAAATTTTGCTCAGCATTTAAAGGCAGCTTGACTCCCATTCAGCTGTTATGATGCTGGACAAGACAAAAAAACAAAAAAACAAAAACAAAGAAAATGTCCCTTATGAGCAACTGGAAAAACATAAAAGTAGAGGTCAAAATTAAGTAACATAGCTTCACAGATGTCTCCTAATTAAATATACACTTAGTGTTTATACATATAAAGTACATATCCACTGAAATAACTGTGATAACATTGACATACAGTAAACACATTTATTATTGGGACTGACTGGCGACCAGTCCAGGGTGTACCCCGCCTCTCGCCCAAAGTCAGCTGGGATAGGCTCCAGCATACCCCTAATGAGGATAAGCGGCATATAAAAACAATGTATAGATTATTGGGACTGTAGTGTAGTGTACAACTGCATAGATCATATTAAAAACATTTTCCTAATATTGCTTCTCAGGTGACATTTCATTTGCTTTGTAGTCAGATGCAGTGATTACATTACAGTAATATACTGTTTATATAAACATACTGTTCAAATGTGCATTGTTTTGCAAAGACATTATTTTTATGCATCTTTTGTATTGCAGCTCATCTCTGCATCTTTGAAGGGCAAGTTATTGTTCTTGACCCCTCAATGTCATGTCTCTTACACTGTATGTACAGTATGGCTCCCATCTCGCGAAACAGTGAGTATGCATCTGCAGTAAGTCATTCAGTGCTGATCCCGTCACAGCGCATCGGAGAAATCTTTGCAGCTCCAAGAGAAATGTGATCCGTCACATGGGATGTGTCGCCTGCAGGCCTCTCCTCATCTTTCCTCCGCCATATGCTCACATGTTGCCAGTGCCACGCTGCTGTTTCAAAGTGCACTCTAATGCAACATAAATGTCTTGTCATGTCCTCAACTAAGACCCAGAACACCCACCCCTCAGCCCCCCTACTTTTATACACACACTCCAATCCACTTTTTTTCATCAGCACTCTGATAGTAATCTGCTTCAGTGAACTGACCGTATAGTGCATGACTTGATGTGACTTGAAAGCTGAAGGACCACTATTAAAGCTCTGTAATAAAGCCAGTGCGCGCGCGCGCGCGCGCGTGTGTGTGTGTGAGAGAGAGAGAGAGAGAGAGAAAGAGAGCAGCGGTCAGATAAATGGTAATTCAACAACAACAGTAGCATCCTCAACAGCCAATCCTCAAATGCTGAGCTGAAGAGAGAAAGTGATGAGAGAGTGCCTGTGTGTGTGTGTGTGTGTGTGTGTGCGTGTGTGTGTGTGTGTGACAGAGAGACAGGGAGAGCAAGAGAGAGGCTGGTCACATCTCAAAAGGACGAGGAAGAGGAGGCGCGCTTTCGAGCGCTGTGCATGGTACTGCTGATTGCTCTTGAACCCACCACATCTCTGTGGGTGAGATCTTCTAATAACGCAGTGTGTGTTATTATTGGCTGGCATTTAAGACAGGCTGGATTTGCCTTCCGCTTGAGTCTTGTGCGCAGAACCTTAGTTTGTGTGACCGAACTGGCGTGCACTTAGGAGAAGTCACGCAGCGTTCACGCGTCACAGCTCATCTTGACCGTCGGCCGTTTAATTCTTTGGGGAGAATAAACCTTTACGATGGTAACCAGCAGTGTCCGCCCGAGACTTCCAAAAATGCAGGTGGATCGTGGCAGGTTCCGAGTGTTCAATGGGTGCATTTTGGTGCTTTTTTTAACTCTGAGCTGCAGGATAAGTGAAGTTGGAGGCGCCCACCAAAGCATCCCTCCATCCGCGTGAGTACATTTTCTTTTTAGGGGTAAATGCAATCCAACTACAGTAGAAAAAGTTGACATAGAACAGTATTGATTCAGCTGACTTGCGCCGTGATTCTACGCACACAGTTTTATTTTTCAGATTTGAATGAAATATTTTTCAATATTTCTTTTTATTTACCGGCAGAGTGAAGCTGTGGGCTTCAGCGTTTGGTGGGGAGATGAAGTCCATCTCTGCTAAGTACTCAGGCTCCCAATTGCTGCAGAAGGTTGGTTGACTTAATGTACACGTATTCACACTTCATTGTATTGTGAATTGCAACTGTAAAGGCTCACTTTTGACTGTTACTTCCAGAATATTACGATTAACTGCTATGTGTTTATGATTGGGTGGCAGGGTTACCTTATTTTAGTTACATGAGTGAGGTAAAAGAGATGCACAACTCATTTTGATGCAGTGCAGTTCTGCACCCCTCTATGCTACTCTGTTAGAACTACAGTATTTTGCAATTAACATCGCCATGACAACATTTTTAATGCAGTTCTCTTATGTTGTCCAAGTGTACAGTGAGTGTATTTGTACTTACTGACCGATGTGAGATGTTGAAAACTGAATATATACAAAAGAAATATGTTGAGCAGTTACAGAGTTGCCTTTCTTGGAAATAGCAGGACCTGTGTCATGCTTTGCAGGACAGGAAGTACAACTTCCTGTTCTGCACTCTTATTTTGGCAGGCTGCACTTCCTGCAGATGGTTGGTTGCAGCTACCTTGCATGGATGGAATTGCGAATACCTGTCCTTCATCCCAATTAGTGGGATTTATAAGCCCAGCACCAGCACAGGGATGGTGCTGGTTCATTGACCTTATTGACTTGGATGACTTCGCTGGCTGCATCTGTGTTCCTGTCGGCGCCGTTACTTAGATTCCCTTCTTCCCTGGTGATACCTCATAGACTTTGTTTTGGACTCACAGAGTTTTGTTCCTCTGATGCCTTTAGTTCTTGAAACCTGCTGAACTGTGAGTAACTGTTTAGTTAATTAAATATCTTTTTATTTTTGCACACCCGCCTTCGTCTCTGCATTCTGGGGGTCAACACAGTCTTCTACTCAACCGAAACGTAATATGGACGTACACGTTTAAAACCTTGTTCTAAAAATAAAATGTGCCTTGCCTTGAAATGAATGACCAATGCTTACGCACTGACACTGATGTGCATGTGAACACATCCAGTTGCAATGAAATTTGTTTCGTGCAAAGGTAATGTGCTGTAATTAGTAGCATCAGTTGGTACAGGTGGTTCTCGGGTTACGTAGAAGTAAAATGTTAGTGTAAGTTGGAACTCATATCAAAATGTACACGTGAGTCACTCACACTGCACACGGAACATGTGAAGGACCTCAAATACACAAAAACTTGAATGAAATGAAACAGCAATAAAAAATGAGATCACAAAAAACACTACGCTATTACTTATTACTGTCGCTTTCATAGAAGCAGATCCTTTAACATGCTCAAGGATATTGTTTCGACCTGGCAATTATGTGTAGTATTAAATATTTTTTGAATGTGACAGTCCTCACAGCGTGTGTGTGTGTGAGTGCAGTAGGAGGATGGCTATGTACAGAACGGGAAGTTGATTTTGCTGATGTTATTTTGGGGTGGGTGTGGCCAACAGTAGGTTGTTGGGTTTTTTTTGTTTTTGTTTTTTTTTTAAATGAAGAGATTGTTATTTGACCATTTCCTTGCCATCCTTACAACATCTGGGTGTAGACATTACAGTGCAATCTTTATGCATTCAGAGGTGATTCTAGAGTTCCTTTGCGTTCCTCAATGATTGTCGTGTGTGTAGCTCACATGAGCCGTATGTAGTGTTTTTCTTCCGTAGTTGGTCGACTCACCTCGACGCATCTGCTGGGTGAATGGATAAATGAACGGATGGCATTCATGACCATAAAATATAGTAACATTCAAAACTGAGCACCACCTGCAGTAAATTTGGGGTTATATAAAACTTCAGGATATCATGTCCCCTAAAGCTGTTTTGAAAAAAAGGGCAATGGAGTGTTTGCAATGCAGTATGTCCATTAGATGTTACAGTGCATTATTCTAGGGGGTTGGGCATGTACAATTTCCGGGTTGTACCCTCAAAACGTTCGAGACATGAACTATACAACAAATGTCATTATCTGAGTTGCAAAATAGTACTCGTGCCTCATTAAGGACGGTCTCTCTCTCTCACACACACACACACACACACACAAAAAACAGTAGGGTTTGTCAATAAAGCATGACTTAAAAGTGTCAACAAAACTAACAGGTGTATAAATGGCCACAGCAAAACCAGGCTCTCACTGTGCATGAACACATACACTCACAAAGATGAGGTAAAGGACATTAGTTCAGACTTTTATACATACACTCCTACTGTGTTGTACCACTATGGAAAACGTGTGTTCACATGACCACACACACACACACACACACACACACACATCACATTCACAGTCACCCAGATAAGCCTACAGCTGCTGATAAGCCCGAGTCGCGGTGTTATCTTTTTGACGGGATAAAAACTGTTCCCCCTTCTCATCTTTTGCCGCCTCCAAAGAGGAGATAACCCTCCTCACAGAGTGACGACCTCCTTATGAAATGCAAATGAAGGCCACAGTGTTAAATGAGCTAAAACGAGACTGCAGACCTTGTTGCTGGAAATGTGTGTCTTTTAACACTAACCCGGTATGATTTTCCCTTGTTGGCAAGAAGGGACGTTGACAGGTTTTCAACGTAATGATTACCCCGGATCCGCAAGTGGTGACATTCTTGGAAAATCTTATTTCTTTCTATGCCTTATATTATTTTACTTAAATTGTAGTGTTAATCTCATTCATGGCAGCGTATTCTGATATGGTTATAATTAACAAATTAAAAATGTATTTGAAATGAATCCATACATCCATGTGAAAAGATGCAATGCAATGGCTGATCATTAGGACAGGAATAAAAAAAAAAACACAGCTGCAATAGTCTGTTTACCAGAAATAGGTTTTATCTTTTACTTTGGTGACATTTTTTAGTTTTTCTTTCCCTGCTTACTCCAGAAAAACAGGATCTCTTGGAAGCAGCATGTATGCGCAGATGCTGTCTGAGCATAACATTTTGGCTGCCATTTAAGTATATTGCATCACTGCTGTCATTATTCGATCCGTACCAGAGACACGATCCGTTGTGCACAAGCATCTGTAGACTTGTCAACCTATTTTTTGGTAACCCGATTTGAGCATATGCATGTGCAATATACGTATGTCACTATTACACCCCCCCCCAAAAAAACCTTTAGATTCAAGATGAGAACTAGGCTTTGTTTCCTTTTTAGTTTGATTTGAAAGATTTGAAAGTTATTGTTTTACATGGGGAAAAATGAGGTGCGTGTCTGGGACGCATGGAAACCGAGTTGTCCTGCGTCCTTCCAGATTTAGTTGGGATGCGTACCATCAACATCACTGGGCAAGCATAGAGTGCTACTCATCTTGTCCACTGATTGCTGGGCATTGTCAGATGTGCACTGGCACTTTGTTAGAGCGTCCCGTGTGTTGCAACTTACAGTATTGTGGGTCTGGTCTGTTAAGTGCCAGCAAATGGTACGTGTGGAAATATGAACAGAGACACATGCCCTGAAGGCACGTGTGTAGAAAGAATGAGGACTATACATTGCAAAACACAAAATTCAAAATGGCTCAGGAGACAAAAGACAGCTTGTTACTCCAATAGTCAGATTTATCTGTTCATATTTTCCTATTACAACATTTGTATTTGCACTTTGGCTCAGGATTTGCGCTGCTTGTTAGACTGTTCTGACTTGATGTTTGATTAGATTTTTGTGTTTCACTGATTTTTTTTTATACAGAGGATGTTGTTAATAATTTGCTGTCAATAAATTCTAAAGCACTTTCTACAATGGGGGGTGCAAAGGCAAGGAGGACATTTAATGTTAGTAGGATGCCTGTTAACTGCTACCCAAACGAACAATTTTTATAGTATACAGCATTGATGTGGGCTTGCATCCCTCGACTTGGACTCGAGTGACTTGTGTCAGTCACAATTTCGATGCCTATGACTTCGGACTCGAATTAACCCATCTTCAATCGGACTTGAACGTCGTTACTTGAGACTTGAGTCGAGACTTACGATTAGACTTGACATTTTGACAATTGCAAAACACTCCTGCCAATTCTGCTAAATATTATTGCTGCAATGAAGGACTCTTGTGAAACTCCTTGAAAAATATGTCAGTGAAAAACCCATTGTTATCATTAGCAAATGGAAAGTAGCAAACTATGGGGGTTTCAAAAGCGTGGCTGATAAAGAGGTTATCAGAGTTTCACAAGCCTTGCAACCAAAATAAAATGCATCTTAGAGGAAAAAGGACAGCTTGTATAGGCTACTGTCAGCTTGATGATCTTCATAAATGTTTTGTAATAATCACTGCAAGACTGACTTGAGTTTTGTTGTTTTCAATTCCCATGTTATATTCATCTGTTTAATTAATTGAAGGACCCTTGAATCCTGAAACTACCCTCTCCCTTCAGCCCCCTGTCCTTATTTCTCCATCCAACAGCTCACTTCCTGAATCTATCGGCTCTAATTTCAAGGTTATCAGTCAAGGAATTTGTGTGTGTTCATGTACAAGATAAAAATCCCTGATCAATACCTCTTCTTTATACTATAAAGTGGGTATTAGCTGCGTGTTCTTTGGTACAAACACAATGCATATGACACTGTACGCATTGTGCGTCACAGTCACCCTGCAGCTTACGGATTCATTAAACATCACCCACTGATTGTCACAACGAGCTCTGTGTGTTTTACTCTGTTCACTGCTATTCTGTCGCATTCTTTAATTTCATGTATCATTGAGCAAGTTCTCTCTTTGTACTAGTGTGTAATGCTGGCTGTACTGGTTTTCACCTCACTGACATTATGGTGTCTTGGAATCACAGTTGTGGGACATATTTTCCACAGTGCAATAATTTCAAGCCCCTAGTGATGAAGGATGCGGTACAAATTGCCACACTTCAATGGTCAAGCGGTATAGTTGGCAGGAAGACACACCACTATATAATTTCTTTCGGATTGGCTGTCGTTGTGACGTGCTCTCGGTGGAGGCGGGTGATTGGAGCAGTAGCCAAAACGGAAGTCGCTATAGGCTTGTCAACGCATTAGAAATGGCAGGCGCTCATTACTCAATATAACGATCTCATTAATAGTGTTGTGAGGTGAGGTGAGGTAAAGAGTTCTCCGCCACACCTGAAGTTGGCAGTGTCTTGTTCCATGTTCTCACAGCCCAAAAACATGCCATCATGGCAAAGTCTGCTTCTTTTGTCAATGAATCACTCAAGCCCACCTTCATTCACTTAGCTGCGTGCAGTTCTTCAGGAGTCTGGAACACGAATAAGGGACTCCAAGTGTGGAGAAAAACACAAATTGCAGAATTGGCCCATTAGTGGTCAAGCCCAGGCTACCTTATGAGCACTCTTAGTGAGTGCACTAACTTCCATCATGGCGCCTGCCATTTTCTTTTGTTAGCATGTCACCAATGATAAAAATGCCGGAGAAACATGTATCATGCAAAATGACTTTCTACCCGCTATAAATATTTGTAGTCTCTGCTGAATCTTTCTTTTTCTTCCTCTTAATGACCAACCTATATTAATATAAAAATACCCCAAAATAGCCGCCATCAACCTCATCGCATATCACTGTTGATTTTACAGTTGTTTAATAGGTCATTGCAGAGTGTTTATGAGAGTTTGCATATCTACATGAAGCATGCTCAATCACTAACGGTCACATTGTTTTTTTCACTCCGAGAAGGATTACTGAGTTAGGAAGGTTCTGTGATGGCTGTGAGAGAATCAATTTGCTTGGATGGTGAATAACAGTATGCGTGTATGGATTGGTGAGCATGTATGCTTCCTGATGTCTTTCTTGTTTACCGCCGCTCAATTTATGATTGTGAACCCCTGACATATCTGACGATATAGCCAAAGAATGAAAGGGAAGACAGACGCTCCCTCCAGAAGAAGCAGGGATGAAAACAAATACATAAGATGCACAGTGATAGGAGCTTTTTCATAAAAAACAGTCAAGGCACAGACACAAATGTACCAGCTATATTATTATGGCTACGATCACACTGCAAGGTATGATGCCCAATTTGAATTTTCTTGCTTTAAGATGATTTTTTTATGTGGTTGTTCACATTACCAATAAATGCTAATTGGTAATGTGAACACAAAGCATCCATAAAGTGACCATAAATCACAGTTCCGTGTGTTTACCAAGGTAAAAATTACTGCAGTGTATGCTGTAGTGATGTGCAATACTGATTTCATTTCCGATCCACTACTAGGAATAATTTAGGCTGGTATTGGTGATACCGATCCGATATTATGTGCAAATACATTTAATGTATCTTGTAAATTCTAAAAAGGTAGTGTACAGTTTTTCAAATTATAGCATAAATAATCATGACATCATAGTAATTTTTTAATTAATTTTAAACCCTGCAGTAAAAAAAAAGGACAAAAATCATATGAAATATCAGAAATGTCAATATTTAATTTCACAATTGACTTTAGAGCGGGGGTCACCAATGTTTTTTCTTGTGAGCGCTACTTTTACAAAATGAAAATGTCCAAGAGCTACTCATTTTTCTGACATGTATTTTCATGGCTTATTTTAACCCAAATCAAGACATCAGTTACCTTCTTCCAGTGTTTACAATTTACAACAAAAACTACAAAAAACAAAAGACAGAGGACAAAAGAAGTTGCAAAAGACTACACATAGAGGACAGCATCAATGTTTTCAAAAAAGATCTGGACGAACAAAGATGGGCAAGTGTGTACAGTGGAAGCAATGTGGATGAAGCATATGAACGCTTTCTAATGACTTATATGAAGCTGTACGATAAGCACTGTCCATTGAGAGAAATGTCTAACAAGAAAAAGAATAATAATCAGCCATGGATGACAAAAGGTCTGCAAAATGCCTGTAAAAAGAAAAACACATATAAAAAATGTGTAATTCAACAAACATAAGAAGCCAAAATAACACACATAAAAACAAGTTACCAAATATTTTGAAAATGTGCAAGAAAGAATGTTATAAACAAATACTATATAAGAAAAAAACAACATTAGAGCTACTTGGGGTATACTAAACAGTATTATTAGGAAAGGCACTAAGAAAGCAGACTACCCTCAATACTTCACAGTTGGAAATGTTAATAATGATGATATGAGGGACATAGCTGAGAAGTTTAATAACTACTTTGTAAATATTGGACCAAAACTGGAAGAGGAGATCCCAAAATTCTGGTCAGTAGAAGAAGGGAAGGAAACTCTAGACAGGAACCCTAACTCCATGTTCCTCACTGATGTGACCAAAGTGGAAATCATTGATATTGTACATAAATGTAAAGCAAAAACATCAACTGATTAAAATGGAAACAATAAAAATTTTTATTAATGAGATTGCAGAACCTCTAACGCACATCAGCAATCTATCATTCCAGAACAAATTCCCAGACAAAATGAAAACAGCTAAAGCAGTTCCAATCTTCAAAAATAACAGTTGATGTTTACAAAATACAAGGAAGAAGAGTCGTGAAATATTTTGTAGATCCAAGGCCATATTACTTACTTGGAGAGTACATTTTCTGTCTGTTGACTGTCAATGCTATGTTTGTTACTTTTACCTTATACTTGTACTAGGAATTTTTCATTCCTAGTGAGAACATTGTCTGTACTACAACAATGTTTTGTAAAAATTGTTATACACCACTCATCACTATTATCACTATCGTTATTAGGTTCCGAAGGTTACGGTCCATTTGGTTCCGAAGGTTACGGTCCATTTGGTTCCGAAGGTTACGGTCCATTCGGACCAGAACCTCTCGCCACAAGAACAGTTTATTTCCTGCTGCTGTTGAACTCATGAACACTTTATAACATTTGCACTATGCTCACTTTATAAACAGTATTTTTGGCACCTTATAATACCTGCACTAAAAACACCCTCATGCCTTTACTTATCAGTGATTTCAATTTCAATTTTCTACTTAGGGTTCTATGTTTAGTAAGTGTTAGTTTTATGTTTATTTAATGCTCTATGTTTACTTAGAATTCTACGTCGCACTGAGTCGCCAAAGAAAGTTCCTAGTTTGCGAATTGTTCACTTACAACGGCAATAAAGTTTTTCTGATTTCTGATTATTTATTATGAGTATCATTCATCGGGACGGCAATATAATTTATTTACCATGACAAGTACTACTATTCAACACACTGTCACATTACCTTACTAATGGATTCAAACTTAGTAACTGCAGGAAGTGTACAAATGTAATGAAATGGGGGGGACCCTACAGGGGTAGGATTTAATAAGTTTTGCTTCTTCCTACTCCTTTTGGACATGTGGAACTGTCAATTGTATTAAGTGATGTTTTCCAATGTAATTTACATGCATGTTCAAACTAAATTAAACCATTACCATTACCAAATAATGTCAATATGCTTGGTTTACCAGAACATTAACATAATGTTGATATCCCCAACTCACATTTTGCATTACAGAATGCATTTCTGTCTAGGGTTCTCACAATATTAACTAAAAACATGACTGAAAAGCAGCCTTGCAGGCGCCTCATGTGTTTGTTGATTGCTACCTGGTGCCCGCGGGCGCCCTGTTGGTGACTCCTGCTTTAGAGCATGAAGAGCTTGTATCGTAAGCATTGATATTTCAGTGATTGATCCACACATTACAAGCACATAACACATTGATTACAAGCATTACAAGCATTCTTTCCTGTACAATTTCAAGGATTTTGTACAACAGGAGTCAATTTTTATTTTTATTTTAGAAGATTAAGAAGAAAGAGAGCAAGAATTACTCCTACTGCAGTTTGTAAACAACTTGCTGCCCTGTCTTTTCCAAGGAGCGTATGGGTGAATGTCAGAGGCAGCAGTAGTGAGACATTGGCAAGTGGCAATTACTGCCTCACTAACACCACATTTTAAAATAATTTTCAGATGAGAAGAATTGTGAGTGAGTAATGAGTAACTTTATCCAAGTTTTGCACCATAGGCCATGCCTCTCCACCCCTATAAACCACTTACAGGTGGCAAGTAAACACCAACATAGAACTAACAGTGATGTTATCACATGGCAAGCAGCATTAAGCTCGCTTAACTAAAATATTCCATCTATTTTCTATACCGCTTGTTCACATTAGGGTCACTGGTAAGCTGGAGCCTATCCCAGCTGAATGCAGCACAATACAAACTATGAAATTATTATTATTATTATTTTGTATGTCACCTGAATGCTGTATCAAGATATATGAAGATATTGTGAGTCATTTATCGTAAATTGCATGGTATCGTGAGGCACCCCGAGATTCCTTGCCCTACTCCCAATACTTGATGCAGCCCAGTCTCACCCAGACACTACCTCTAGTGGCCCCCAGTGAAATTCAGTTTGAGACCGCGGGTTTAAAGAAAAAAGGACTGTGCAGCGTTATGATATGAGGTGTTTCTAAGGTTGTTTATATTCCTTTAGTGAACCAACACTTCAGCTGTTCACATAAGTGTGAAAACTGCTGACTAATTGCTTGAGGTTCTTTAGACGACTGAAAAAAGTGTGAAATAAGCCCAATATTTTACATTTCGAGGTCAAAATATCTGACACTGCCTTCAATAATAAGCAGTGTTTTTTTCAATGTTTTTTTAAACGTCTTTACCCCTTAAATGACGAGTGAGAAAATGTGAGTTTATGTGGGATGTGTGATTGTGCCAATCTGCTGTCAAAGGTGGGTGCTGTTTGAGGCGTTGCACAGTTACTTGGTGTGTCATCGCATGGGAGACGGCTTTAGATTAGATTTCAGTTTTGGGGAAATTGAATAGCTGCCACGTTCTGCTCAGCATGGCTGGTGATGAGGTGAGCTGAGGGGAGGCTAGGGGGGTGTAGGTGTGTGTCCTGATCACAGCAACTCACTCCCTCAAAAAATGCCACATCCGCTGAAGAGGTGGGGTATAATGAAATGCATAATGTGATGCTGATTGTGTGACGCATATGTTGTGTGTAAATAAGACATAGAGAGAAAAGGGAGGAAGGAGCAGGGACGAATGTTGTTTGCAAGGTTAATTACAAGGTCAGTGGGCAGGAGTGAGCCTGTGCTATTGTGCTTTCCTGTGCTAGCAGGTCAATCGTTAGCCAACGTGTGCACTCATATTACAACTAGTGCCTTTTTTGTGAGAAAATAATGCGGAAATCCACCGGGAATCAAACATACCACCTCAGCTGCAAGCTCAAGTGCAGGCAGCAAGGCCTTGGCCACCAGATTAAGTATTTCGATCACATGTGCTGACGCTGTATTTGCGGGCTTAGAAAAATCAAATGCCTTTGAATAGCTTCTTCTGCACGGTACCTTTTTGATTTACTGCCAGCTTCTCTGACAAAGCTAATGTGAAGTGTTTGGTTGAGTGGATAATTTGGAGCTGCATATTTCTTCCCATTCCCCAGCGTTTGTATGCAGAAGTTGCATGTAAATACAAGAGTTTGCATGGAGTCTAATCTTGTGGTCTGTGCTGTTACGGATGATAAATATCAACAGCAAAGATGAATAACCTGGCATCTGACATTGGCCGCTCAGGTGTGGTTCTGCCTCAGTTGGCCTGCAGATAAAGAGCATGTCACAGTGCAGAGGCAGAAGCCAACAGGAACATTCATATATTAAAAGCACCTGAACACACACACACACACACACACGCACACACACGCACACGCACGCACACACACGCACACACACACACACACACACACCTTTGCTCTGTCGTGTCATCTTTCTGTGATTTTGACAGATTGCTAACTCTTGATACAGCACATCAGAGTAAACATTGGCCAGCTATGTAAAGACTTGCGGCTAGAACTACTTAGCACATTATTGTGTGCAGCTTTGTGTGAAGGACAGTCTGACTTGCTACATCCCAAATCAATCCTACTTAGGTTGGCTGTGGAGTTTCCTGCAGGTAAAAATGGCCCTTGTGTACAGCTTGTCATAAACCTAGTAGGGTTAAAGTTTTGATGTTTGGAGAAAGTGAACACTTTTTAAAATCATTTTCATTACAATTAAAAATTGCAAAAATTATTTTATGTGTACAATTATGTCAATAATCCAAATATTGTGATGCTATACAGGGGCTAAATAATAATAAAAACTAGGATCGTAAATTCATAAAAAATTGAAATTAGATTAATTACATTTTGTCCATAGGTGACTTATAATTAATCACAATTAATTGCACATAGAAAACCTTTTATCTATAATAAGTGAACCTTTGAAATACATTTTTTAAAACTTTTTTAATACATTTGTCAACATAAGACTGGATAACATGTTTGCTTAGGCATATTTTTGTTTCGTTAAACATTTTGTTTTCTTTAACAGCGCAACACAAAATGGGTCTCAATGTATAAAAACAAAGAACAGGTAGTAGTTTACAGAAATAGGACTGGGCCCATATACTGTCATGCTATAGCTTATACTTCACACAAACCTTCTTTTAGACACACTTTAGCACACTTTTCTTGGTCTGGCGACTTCAACAGCATGGAAGTCAGACAGCGCCAACATGCAAGTTGTATTTTGTCTTCACAAATGCTAATAAATTGCTAATAAATAATAATAATAACGCTAATAAATTCTCTCACCAACCTTTACTGCCATCTCATTGGGCAATGTGTGTGCTCACTCATTTCTGCTTTTGTCCCCACATACTAAGGTGACACAAGCCCTCCAAATGGCTGTTTTTGGCTTTTCCTGCTTCTAACTAGCACCAATTTTAGCTCGCCTCTGAGAGGCTTGTAAATGACAATACCTGCATTGCTCTACCAAATTCTCGAGCTTGGTCAGTTTCTCCATCTGAGTCGAGCAAGTGGCATTGGAGCTGTTGCGAACTTTGTTGAAAATTCAACAGACAGCGACAATAGGTAAACATATATTTGGTCTTGTCACGAAAGTCATCTGGCAGGGCTTTCACATCAAAGTTACTATTTAAAATACCATTTTCTTTGTCCATTGGCATTAGGGAATTCCTGTAAACTCATTATTAATGCATTAACTTTGACAGCCCAGATAAATACGTATAATTCTGGATCTAACTGGGTCTTTATTGTGCTGCAACATGCACCAATATCTGTCTTTGTTCTGTGTTAGCTGTGCCAAAAGCTTACATGCAACATTTTGTCAAAGATAAAATAAGAAGAACTCTTGCTACAGTAATGATTGTGTGGTTTATTTATTTTATTCCTCACAAAGTATTTCCTGCTCTCCTTTGGCTTAAATAATAAATAGAATGCAGCTGCGTCACTAAAGAATACATGGGAGAGGCTCTTTGGACGTGTCTGTGCTTGCATCACAGGTACAGAGGCCTCAGCGTGGTTCTGCTGGCCCAGCACAATGTCCATCCTTGGCTTCACTCTCATGGGGGTCACAATATGACTGCCAAGTCATTCTCTGCATCACCCTTTACTGGACGGTTACTGGTTTTTTTATTTTTTTACTGTACTTCACAGAGCATCGCACTGCACCCCTTTGCACAACACTGTCAGCTGCCAGAACGCTGGCGCTTCCAGCTGAGTTGAGAAACTACCCCTCCCGCTGACGACCTTCACCTGTACTTGCTATCGTCTTACGTAAACAACACATCATAGAGTCATTCAGTTAGCACATTGTGTGTGCACACAGTCAGGTTAGATGTGCCTGGTGGGTGTTCTTTCTCGCTAATGAAACTCAGTATTTTTATGTTGTTTATGAGTCAGTTAGCAGCACATTGATGTTATTGGCTAATCCTGGAAGTTCCATATCTGACTACCTAACTAAATAATAACAAAATAAATAACAAACCTACTCATTACTTGAAATGGTCTACATGGATACCCAAATTGCCCTGCGATTGGATGGCGACCAGTCCAGGGTGTACCCCCGCCTTTTGCAGGGAGTCAGCTGGGATGGGCTACAGCATACCCCCGTGACCCTAATAAGGATAAGCGGCATAGAAACAGGATGGATGGATACCCAAATAACATTTTCAGAGTACCTGTAGCTTGGAGTGATTCAGTCATAATCTTTACTCTAGTATTCATATATTTGTACCCTCAATGTTTTTGTTTTAGCTTTACTTTTATTTTTTATTTTAGGTCTCCACTTATTTTAACTTATTCCTATTTCTTATCATTTTATTCATATTGTATCACTTGTATTACATTTTAACCTTACTTTATCCTTATTTTTATACTTTTGTTTCTTCCTTTCTTTAACAGTGCACAAGGTTCAGAGTGTCACTATTTTAACTCCCATTCGCTTTTTGATGTATTTTTAAGAATTTCTTTTCACACAGTAAGTTAACAAATGTAAATGAAAAAAATGTAAGCAAGTGAAATATTTAAATAATAATATTTTAAGTGTCAACATATAAAAGTTAGACTTACACAAGTTATGAGACATAAAAATGAATGGATTATCATAGACATGGAAAATGGGTAATTATGGATAATTATTCTTACTCTTGTTCCCTTCTTCTTAACCCTTTTCTGACATGTTTAATTGTGCAAATGCAATCACGTATTGTATCCTCAATACAACTTGGTAAGCACGTCTGAAAACAAATAAATCATACCTTACCACTAGGTAATGTGAAAAATCACAAAATCATTCAATAATCTGGAAAAATCTCCAAGCAGAGCACTGTCATCATATCATCAACATCTACCATATTGGCTCTGTATTTCTTTAAAATTTGTAGTATTGTCCACTTCTAATAATTCTTCTAATATGCTACTCGAGATTAGACGCACTGTTTTTGATACTGTAGTGTGGACGTGATGGCAGAGAGGCCACTTTCTCCTCGTTAGGTTTAAAATGGAAAACGTTTTCTCTTCTTCATGCTGGCATACATAAAGTTTCCTGGGGGCATATTCTGATGTCATGAGATGTGAGAACGTTGAATGATGGCAGTCATCGGAGGGAGCAGGGATTTGGCTTTCGCACTTATTACAAAATTCAGACAAGCAGGCAATAATAACACCAAAAAAAAAGAATGACGGTCCACTAATAGTAGTTTACAAGCAATGACGCAAAAGTACAACCAACATCTATGGTGCAGATTGAAAAAAGGTAACAAAGATGACACAACAGTAATATAAGATAACAGCCACCCAATGCTGTAGACGTGTATAAGAAGAAGTGCAGTAGAAGTGCAGTCAATGAGATACACCTGCGGCACATCTGGTAAAAGACAAACAAAACGCAAAGGAACAGAAAGTGGAAACACTATAATGGACAGTGAAAACTAAAAAGTGAAACCAAATGGAGCAACTAACTTGTATAACTGCAGAGCATGTAATTTAACATCTAAGTATAAAGTTTTAAGTGGGGCATGAGGCTGACCGATCTACAGTGTGCAGTAAAACACAAGCACAAGACTGTGGAAGGAAAAGGCTAAATGGAATCCTCATAACCAAGATAAAAAAAGATCAAATCAAATTGTATTTATACAGCCAATCCCAACAAACCCTACAGGTACCCGAGGGCACTTTCATGCATTACAGACCACCTGGTACACAAGAATTTAATCTGTCCATTGATCTCATTATTGTTTCATTCTTCTCAACAATGTTGCAGTTTTCATTTCAAAACAGCAATGTAAACCACAGGGTTGAGAATAACATTTTGAAGTAACAGGTAATCCACTGTAATTTCTGGTGTTTAAACCACTACATTTTTCGGAAATAATCTCGTGACATCTCCTTTACTTCAAAATTTCTTTCCCTAGTAACTAGTTTTATGAAAAAGTAATTCTCTTACTAATTAGGTTGTTTTTTTGGGGAAATAACTAATTCCTTAAAAAAAAAAATTCCAACCACTAAAACATGCAAAATTGGCTTTGATGAATTTTAAATTCCTGCAATAGTTCCAAGACTCCAAGGCAGCAACACAGCAGGGGGAGAACATGCAAACCCCACACAGAGATGCCCAACGGAGATTCGAACCCTGAACCTCCTGACTGTCAGGCCAACCGTGCGGCCTATTATCACTATCATTATTATTTTTTATGACATTTCATTCATCAGGACGGCAATATAATTTATTTACCATGACAAGGACTACTATCTAACACACTGTCACATTACCTTACCTATGCATTCAAACTTAGTAACTGCAGGAAGTGTACAAATGTATTGTAATAGGGGAGACCCTACCGGGGGTAGAATTTAATAAACTTTGCTTCTTCCTACTCCTTTTGGACATGCGGAACTGCCCATTGTATTTAGGGATGTATTCCAATGTCATTACATGCATGTTCAAATAAAATTAAACCATTATCCATTACCATAGTTCCACATGTCCAAAAGGAGTAGGAAGAAGCACAGCTTATTAAATCCTACCCTCATTGGTTTTCCCCTATTTGAATACATTTGTAGACTTCCTGCAGTTAGTAAGTTTAAATGCATAAGTAAGGTAATGTGACAGTGTTTTGAATAGCATCCTCGCAAATAACTTATATTGCAGTCCTGATGAATGACAATCATAATAAATAATAATAGTAATGAGTGGTATATGAACAATTATAACAAAACATTGTTGCAGTACAAACAATGTTCTCACTAGGATGAAAGGTTCCTAGTATAAGGTGATAGTAACAAACATAGCATTGACAGTCAACAGAAAGACAGACAGCGCTTCCTCCCACATTTGTTTAGAAAAAGACATGTTTGGGTATGTGGAATATACAGTATTTTTATTCACTTGGCGTGTCGTGTTTAGCCGATGCACGGACAACAGTGCAGCCCTATAAATGGCCCTGACATCAATTCCACTCCAACATCCCCCGGCGTTGGCTACGCCGCGAGATAAAAAAAAGAAGCAAGGAATCCATCAATGCAATCTGCCTTCTGAACCATACCAGACCACAACCAGACGGAACATGCCGTGCGCCGCAAACCCTGTCATGCCAAGCGGCCTTTTTGTTTGTCAGCCCCTCACACAACACTGTGCCATTCATACTGTAGCGTTGCTGAGAGCACTTCTTCCTTCCCAGTGTCCTTTGCGGGATTGTCTTACAAATGTCTGTTTCGACACCCTGAGGGAGACAATCATGTTGAGAACTTTAATCTTACTCTTCTCATAAATAAATACTTGCCTTTTCTTCAGCATATAGCAGCAAACAGCAAGTGTGCCCAGCACCTCATAGTTACTTTACAACTTCAGACAAAGGAGACCAGTGAGATGACATTTGACTACTTGAAACATAAATATCGCTTCACTGTTGCACACACTGTAAATAGTGTGAACTAGATTGACTTAAAACTATAAAGCAAAAACTATTATCAACAGAAGAAAGATCTTTTGTTTCATATTTAGTATTTCCTTGTTTTTTAAGACTCACTTTTTATCTCCCACGTTTACTACAGAGACCCATTCCATTCCATTTTCCTCCGCTTATCCGGGTCAGGGTCACGGGGGCAGCAGTTTCCGCAGGGAAGTCCAGACTTCCTGGTCCCCGGTGCCTGAGCCACCTCAACTGGCTCCTCTCGATGTGTAGGAGCAGCGGCCTTACTCTGAGCTCCTCCTGGATGGCCGAGCTCCTCACCCTATCTCTTAGGGTGAGTCCAACCACCATACGGAGGAAACTCATTTCCTCCGCTTGTATCCGCGATCTCGTTTTTTCGGTCATGATCCATAACTCATGACCATAGGTGAGGGTGGGAACGTAGATCAATCGGTAAACAGAGAGCTTTGCCTTCCGGCTCAGCTCTCTCTTCACCACGACGGTCCGGTACAGCGACCGCATAACTGCGGATGCTGCATCGATCCGTCTGTCGATCTCACGCTCCAACCTTCCCTTACTCGTGAACAAGAACCCGAGATACTTGAACTTCTCCACCTGAGGCAAGACCTCACTCCCAACCCGGAGGGTACAGTCCACCTGTTTCTGACTGAGAAACATGGCCTCGGATTTGGAGGTGCTGAGTCTCATCCCAGAAGCTTCACACTCAGCTGCAAACCGATCCAGTAAACGCTGAAGGTCACAGCCTGATGAGGCCATAAGGACCACATCGTCTGCAAATAGCAGAGACGAGATCCTAAGGTCACCAAGCTGGACTCCCTCAACACCTTGACTGCGCCTAGAAATTCTGTCCATGAAGATTATGAACAGAATCGGTGACAAAGGGCAGCCTTGGCGGAGGCCAACGTTCACCGGAAACAAGCTAGACTTACTGCTGGCAATGCGAACCAGGATCCTGCTTCGATTGTACAAGGACTGAATGGCTCGTAGTAGCGGGCCACTAATCCCGTACTCCCGGAGCATCCCCCACAGGACACCACGAGGGACAGGGTCGAATGACTTTTCCAAGTCTACAAAGCACATGTAGACCGGTTTGGCAAACTCCCACATACCTTCCAGTACCCTTGCAAGGGTGTAGAGCTGGTCCAGTGTTTCGCGACCGGCACAAAAAGCACATTGCAGCTCCTGTAACCGAGGTTCGACTGACGGTCGTACACTTCTCTCCAGCACCCTGGAGTAGACTTTCCCAGGGAGGCTGAGGAGTGTGATCCCCTTATAGTTGGAACACACCCTCCGGTCACCTTTTTAAAAATGGGGACCACCACCCCGGTCTGCCAGTCCAGAGGTACTGTTCCCGACTTCCATGCGATGTTGTAGAGGCGTGTCAACCAACAAAGTCCCCCAACATCCAGAGCCTTGAGAAATTCCGGGCGCAACTCATCTACCCCCGGAGCTTTGCCACTGGAGAGTGATTTAACTACCCCAATTACCTTAGCCACGGTGATAGAGCTGTCCACGTACGTATCCTCAGACTCTGCTTGATAGGACACCTTCTTCAGCTTGACAGCAGCCCTAACCCCTGGTGTCCACCATCGGGTTCGGGGCTTGCCACCACGACTGGCACCGACCACCTTGCAGCCACAACTATGACTGGCTGCCTCAGCAATGGAGGCACGGAATACGGCCCATTTGGACACAATGTCCCGGTCCTCCCTCGAGATGCAGGCGAAGCTCTGCCGGAGATGAGAGTTGAAGACTCGACAAAAGGGAGACTCTGCCAGACGTTCCCAGCACACCCTCACTACGTGTTTGGGTCTATCAGGTCTGTCCGGCATCCTTCCCCACCATCTAATCCAACTCATCACCAGGTGGTGGTCAGTTGACAGCTCATCCTCTCTCTTCACCCGCTTGTCCAGAACATGCGGATGCAGGTCTGATGATACGACCACAAAGTTGATAATAGACCTGCAACCTAGGGTGTCCTGGTGCCAAGTGCACTTATGGACATCCTTATGTTCGAACATGGTGTTTGATATGGACAAACTGTGATTCGCAGTCCAGCAACAACACACCACACGAGTTCAGGTCAGGGAGGCAGTTCCTCCCAACCATGCCCCTCCAAGTCACACTGTCATTGGTCATTGCCCACATGGGCGTTGAAGTCTCCCAGTAGAGCTATGGAGTCACCAGCTGGGGTGCTCTCCAGAACCCCTCTGATAGACTCCAAGAAGGCTGGGTACTCTGAACTGCCGTTCGGAGCATACACACAAACCACAGTCAGGACCCTTTCTCCAGCCCTGAGGCGTAGGGCAATAATCCTCTCGTTTACTGGGGATGACTCCAGCACCGAGGCACCAAGCCGGGGGGCTAATAATAAGCCTACACCAGCTCGCCGCCTCTCCCCTGCAGCAACTCCAGAGAAGAACAAGGTCCAGCCCCTCTCAAGGAATTTGGTTCAAGAGTCCAAACTGTGGGTTGAGTTGAGGCCGACTATATCTAGTCGGAATGTCTCCGCCTCTTCCACAAGCTCGGGCTCCTTCCCCACCAGAAAAAGGACATTCCGTGTCCCAAGAACCAGATTTGACCGCCGAAGACCAGGTTGCCCGGACACCCGCCCTCGACTACTGCCCAAATCACAATGCCCTTATGCTTGCCCCTTCAGGTGGTGGGTCTGTGAGGGGGAGTTCCCGTGTGGCTTCTTCGGGCTAGGCCCCGCCAGGCCCCACGGGTGAAGGCCTGGCCACCGGGCGCTCGCCTGCGAGCCCCTCTCCCTGGCCTGGCTCCAGGGTGAGGCCCCGGTATCCCACGTGCGAGGTGCGGTCACTCCCCTTTTTTTTTTTTCATTCGGGTCTTCTGGATCACTCTTAGAACCCTTCACCTAGAACCTGTTTGCCTTGGGAGACCCTACCAGGGGCATAAAGCCCCCGACAACATAGGGGTACTACAGAAATCTTTACATTCTAAATCAAAAAACTGCTTTATTGTGGTGCTGGTTACCACAATGCCCCCCTTGATTACAGTGTTAGTCTTTCAAATGTTATTTCTAAATAAAACACGAAATCAACATCGATTTTTCAACTTTTACCCAAAATATCCAATTTGATAAAAATCCAACATTGAGTTAATTTCTTTTACTCTGTGGGTCTCCACTACAAATTCAGATTTCAACTCTTCAGTGATGACACATTGAAACTGCTGTCATTATTCCAAAGTAGAGTAGATATTTATTATTGATCACTGATGATACTTTTTGTCTAGACTTGAATTGAATCAGCTTCCTGATTTGTACAGGAACTTGTTGTATACTAGAAGTAGACACTACTAGCTGCATGCTGTGTTGACTGTGATGCAGTGGAGAAACAAATAGATCTTTAAATAATAAATATGAGTCTTAAAATATATGCCAACTATTTGTAACCGAACCATTGTGATGGTACCTACTCTGCCGCCATTGCATCATTGAAAGTGTATGTTTTCACACTCCTTCATGCATTTGCATTTCTCCCGCATGCACCTTTGCTGCACACTGACAGGTTACAGTACGGCGGGACAGATGTAGAGGTGTGGCCAGTCAGCCAGGAAATTACCTTTGATCTTGTGATCTTTGAGCATGTTCTGTTTGATCTGCATTTACAGTATGTGCATAAGTTACATGTAGTCTCTGTGTGAGATATTTCTCTAGGCCACCAGATACAGGCTTGGACTAGCATGCAGGCAGGGAAGACAAGCGTGAAATTAATTGTTACACTTCATCGCCGGTCAGCGCTCCTCTTTTGAGGGAACAATTTGTCAGCATACACTCGAGGGAGGCTATAAAAGCAGGAGGGCAGGGCAGTGTTTTGGTGGATTGGGGAGTTCCTGTAATCCAGGATTGTTTGGGTCGGGCCCTGTACATAGGAATGTGACATCAATCAGATTTAAGTTAAATTAACTTCAACCAGGTGACACCTTTTTCGTCTCTATCACTGCCTGTTCTGTTTTGAGTTAAGCAGGACATATTTCTGTTTGTCTGTTATTTGGATTATTATTTTATTCTGTTAATTTTGACATCTTGAACTAAAACTAATAAATTATTGAACAGTTTATTTCCCATTTAATCATATTACTCCAAAACATGCATCAAATGAACTTCCAAGTTTGTGTCAAATTGCACAAAAATAATGGCAAAACTCCCCAAATCTGCCCAAAAGTTTTATTTTTAATTTTTTTAAAATTAAGTATCTATTTGCCAGGGGCCATTCGAATATTCTAACGATGGCCTTGGCCGATAGCCGATATCGATCATCCATGAGTGAGGTAGTACAAGGCCTCGGGATTATGTCTCACTGCTGACCTGGAAATACATTGGTGGCCTCCCGATAGATCTGGAAGAAATGGTCAGGGATCAGGAAGTCTGGACTACCCTAGTGAGACTGCTGCCCCCGCGACATGGACCCTGATAAGTGGAGAAAAATGGAATGGAATGGAATTGAAATGAGGAACCATAAAATCACCTTCATTAAGACAAAAACATATTTGACTTGCATTTTTCAAGAGGTCCTCTCTAAGAGAACTTAGAGAGGATGAGACACATTATTTAAGGAGACTTTGGATGCGAGAGCACTCTGCTTCAAAGCATGTGTCCTCCACCACCGACGAATCCAACTACTTTTAAGGGTGTTTGCCTTAATCCTCCGGCTGTCACCCTATCACGGGAGAGTGTCCAGTGTTTTGCCTACAGTAGCCAAAACACATCTAACATCTCGAGGCTCAGAAACACACCACACCCTGCCAAGTGCCGGCCCCCAAAATGTCACATCAAACTAAAGCTTTTTAACTTGTCTTATTTTTTGTGGCATGTTTTGCAGGGTGCAAAATTTATATCACACATCACGATGACATACAGTACATGATTGTTTTGGCCTTGGCACGCCTGCACAGTGTGAGAGGAAAGTGAGTGGGAAACAGTTTCAATAGGCTGCTGCACTAGTAGGGGGCGGAGGTGATTGAGTTTTGTGATCGGTATTTGCCCATCACCCAATTTTTTACAGAAATTGGCTGATACTGAACGGTGGCTGATCGATTGGTGTGTCTGCTTTTCCTTTGATTATGCCTGGAAAATAAACAAAAAATAACCCAAAATGGAGGCAAACAAGGTTGCAAATGCCAGCCATATGATAAAGAAGATGAGAAACACTACTGAATTCAAAAAATAACTCAGAAGAACACCAAGGTGGCGTCCGTGTTTTTGATTTGATTAAGAATTGTTTTAAGCATGTAAAACAATAGTTGGAAAACTATAAATACATGCGTTGTGTTAACATTTTTGAGACTTGTGATGTTAAAGGACAACAGAGTCAACCACTGATGACATCAAAGATGGGCGACGCAGCTGAGTTTCAGATCCTTTTTCCTTGTACACTAGTAGCAGCTATTCGGCTGCTATCAAGGACAATAAAAATACATTAATGAGGACCTATTACACATTTTCAGGCCTTTGTATTGAGTTCTGGACTCCTATAGAGCAGCTACAAACGATAACGTGCACAGAAAGCTTTCTAAATCTTCTAGACTGCGCCTTTTTCAGCAGTGTTTCCTTGGGTTTCCTACCACCTGCCCAAATCGTCTGTGTAATTTACTCCACCCACAGCTTACTTGATTGTGATTTCTCACACTCCAAAGCGCCCCCGAGGACTTGCGGACACCTGCTGAAATCCACTTCCAAAATCTGGCGGTACAGAAGTTGATAGTTTTATTTTTTTTGATGTCTAGTTTTAGCAGCTTTTAGCATCTCCGTACATGAGCTTGTAATTTGCATGCATGCAGGTAACACTCACTCCGCTCCCTGTATGCACACTCTATAATGCTACACAGACAACCGCTTTTGTCCGATTACTTACACAAAACAAACACAGAACACTGGTGAATTGTTACTTACAGCTGGCTTTTCTGACTCTTCAATGCGACCAAGTAACGTTGGAAAGGCGTCGGACTTCAGCAAGAGTTTGGCGGATAGTCCAGCTTTGTTTGGCCCACATTCACAAAAGAGTCCCGTGTTAAGGGACATTGACAGATATAGCATATATTTCTCCTGCTGGCTGGGAGACAGTAACTTCAACCAATTCTGCCTGATGCCTCTTCAGGAAAGCTTTACTAAATTAGCTTTTCCTCACACCCGAACAAACATTTCCTGGAAACCTGAAATGGTGACAGACCAGATTGGGGGAAGGGCAGACCTACAGCGTGTACCAGGGCATGCCCATAAAAGGAAGTGCGGGCTGCGTGACCTCAGGGGAACTTGGTGTTAAAAAAAACACAGCATCCAAAACTGCTTTCAGGGCTTACATCTTGGCATTGTTTAACACGAGAATACAACATTGTAACAACATTTACAGTATATGTCAGAAAAGGCGAATAATAGGTCCCCTTTAACACAGTTGGACTCAGACAGTGTATTAATAACGCTGCAAGACGCGTACCATTTTGCACGCTTATCAGAAAGTGTATGTAAACCACAGGCAATATTTTGCTGTAAATTTTTGACATTTACCAAAAAAACAGACTAACCCGGGTCTACGCTAACCAATGTTAATTGTTTGAATTCTTTACTCAATTAATTCCATAATTCAATTCCACAAACAGATATGCTGACGGCTTTGTACGTTGTGCTTTCAAATTTTTCAAGTTATTTTTTCTTTAAAGGTTTGATTTCTCCTATATAGTTGAAGAATTGTTGTACATAGTTGAATGGCCATTTTTTGTTTGCGTTGTGCAAATTTTTGGGGAATTGTAATAGACTTGTGAATTTCAACAAGTGTGATTCATTTAATTGATGGTTTCTTTGTTCACTATTACCTGCATTGTGGATTAACCCAAGTGGTCTCCTTTGTAAAACAAATCAAGTGTACTTTTGTCCTTATCTTTCCATGTCTACAAACTATTCAGATATGGTAACACCAGAGAACAATAGAAAATATATTATGATATTTGGTTCAGAATAGGTTTTGCTTTATTCAGAGTTGAAGTGTTTCTTGTTACTTTATGTCATGTATATTTAATGTAAAATTTCCAGTTCATTTTGTCATCTATAGTGACCCTTAGGTTCACTCTCTCAGTGTGTATGATATACTGTTTAGTTCTATATGTGTTTTGATGTCCTTTCTACTGTTGCCAATCATTATTGTTGTTTTGCTTACATTCAAACCAATTACAAAACAACAATTAATTCTAAATGAAACTGTTTATTTTCTGACTGCCTTGCCATGTTCATTTGCAAGTACATATATTATGACTGACCATTTTGAATGAAAAGTTAAGTCAAGTGGCTAGCACAATTTGCCTGCTTTCGATTTTGGATAGAGATTTGAGAGACCGAGACAAATTCAAGAGACATTCTCAAGAGACATCTTTGAGAATATGTGAAAATGGGCTAAAGTGAAGTGGGCAGCAGTGGAGCGTTAAATGAGCTGGGATTTGGCGGAGATGAGGGTTCATAGTCATAGTGTAAAATGAAGTTTTTGCCCCTCCATTAATCATTTTATTATTAAATCCCAAGGGGATAATGCACACTGTGGCAAACACATACCTGTATTATGTCACTTATGTCACACTTATGCAACATAGAACTGGACGAAAAAGAGAGCAACTTCTGAATTCTACTAATGATGTTCCTGTGGCATATTATAATGGAACCTCATGATTATTTCCATGGTGTTGGATGATCTCTGATTTGTTTATTTATAATCAATTTAAACACTAGCAAATAATATTAATTAAAAAAAGATAACGTCTTCAATTAATGGCATTCATAGATCAGGCTAGTCTTTCAGTTAGAACAAGGGTAAGGAACTAATGGCTGGGGAGCCTGATGTGGCTTGTTGATGACTGTATTTGGCTAATAAACATTTATTAGCACAATAAAATGTACTTATTTAAATTTTTTCACTGACATTTTAAAGTAAAATAAATAAATCACAATGTTAAAAATAAACTTCAGAATGTAAAACTTTCTCATGCATGTTAGTCAATCAATTTTCTGCTGCAATACGGGTGGCCAGAGCCAATGCCAGCTGTCCTTTGGATATTTGCATATTACTATATGCTCTGAATGAGGTAGATAGATCAATGACGAGAGTATCATGAGTGGATCAGGCACTTTGATGAGCCTGTTGAGACAGGGGTCTGACATATTCTGAGCCTGGTGACATCATAATATGAAAATAAAAGTTTACTCGTATCACAAACTTTGGGTTAAACGGATGATTTTTCTCATTCACAGTATATCTTTATACTTTTATACCATGTTCAAGCTACAACCCTTTAAAATAAAAATATCAAACTGAATATATTCATCAGAAAACTCTGTCCTCCACCTACCTCTTATAGACAAAACAACCAACACTTTTATTGCAGCTGGATGTGCAGATAAAATGGTACCTAATGTTGTTTTCAAATTCGCTCATTAGTTATTTGGGGGGTGAATGCAGTTGAACTCAATTTTTCCCCACTAAATTACTAACGGTGATTTGATTGTGTGAATGTGACTGCAGCTGGCACCAGATGTCAAAGCAGATGGTAACAAATATCAGGGTGAATTAACAAAAATACTCAGAATACGATAGTGTACACATTTATGTTTACCAGAAAATATTGACGAAAAATGCTGTTGTGTATTTTTTCCTTTATCATCTTGTTTCAGACATCTGGTGTCACAGCTAACATTCTTCCCATTGTCAAATAGTTGGCTGGGTCAAGCTTATATAATGATCTAAAATAAGCCAATATTAACAATAGAAAGAAATTAAAGAAATCATTTGTTCAAATAATGAGTGTTGATTTTAATTCTGCCAATGTCCACAAATCGGACCCATGTCAAGAAAACAATGATTCTTTGGGGAAGGCAAAATGTTTATTTTCATCTACTTATTGGGAAGTGGCCAAACGCATTGTGAGGGCCTGCTGGGAATGTCTGGCAGATATGATATACTTATCAGTGGTGATAGTCATAATGACAATAGTAGCCATAATAAGGTTAACAATAACTGTTGCCAACATCAACATGATAATAAAAATAACAACACAATAATACTATAGGTAAATCAGTGAGTTATGTGGGCAAGTAAATATGTACTTTGAGTGTGTAGGTGTGTATGTACATGTGTCTGTGTGCATATATACTGTACATGCATATACACTTACACACATGTGCATACATGCACATGTGTGTAAGTGTATTTGTCATTAAGAATGTGTGAAAGGTGAGGAACTGCTTCCTACCACCCAGCCCAGCCCCACACAGCCAGCACAGGCCCCCACCACCAGGAATAGTGTCTAAACCAGATTTAGAGAGACTAATCAATGCCTTTGTCTCTAGCAGGCTAGATTACTGTAACGCCTTCTCACTTGGCTCTCTAAACTGCTGTAAAACAGCTGCAGTACATCCAGAATGCTGTGGCTCGAGTCCCGACTACAATTAAAAAATATGACCATACAGTATTAGTTTAGTACACACTGAACTCAGTGTATACTGAGTTCAGTACTCAGTACACAGTACTCAGTTCAGTACTCAGTGTGAACTCAGCACCTGCTGAGCATACACACAAATGACTTGAGCATTGGCCGACCAACCGAAACCTGAGAACTTGATCTAGTACCACTTTCATTCTGGGGTATTTGGACAGAATATGAGTGGGTTCAAAAGGTCAGCAAGACATATTTAATAATGTAGCTTTTTTTATGTTTTTTTATGACACTATTTCATTCTGGAAATTTTCTTTAGAATTTTGTCTACATAAAAAATTGAAAAAAAAATCTACGGAAAAAAAACCTGCCAAACTGCTCATAACACTGTATAACAAAAATGAATGTATGCCCCAGTACTACATGTACAGTTAAGCCACTCATTTTGTCCTCACTTCACTCAGCCAGTAAGTTTTCTCTGAAAACTGTCTCAGAGCAGCCCTTTCTCATTCTAAAAAGAAAAAAATCTCATCCTTGCCTGGACAGTGTAAGTCATTGTGTTGTTCTTCCCTGTCACTCATGGACTTTTGTTGCAAAATGGTACAGAATAAATTATGTGTTTGTTTTATTTATGGATTTAATTTTGTTGCACTGCAAGGATTTACTGTGCACTAAAAACAAAAGATTGTTGCGCTATAGGGAACGTTAATTCTAAGACACCCCTAAAATGAATAAGTACATAAGTAAAAACAATATCAATTGGATTCAGGGCAGGACTTTGACTAGTGCACTCCGAAGCCTTCATTTTGTTTTTGTTTAGCCATTCAGAGGTGAACTTGCTGGTGTGTTTTCAATCCTTGGTTCTCAAAGCGGGGTACACATACCCCCCGGGATTCTCCAGTTGTAATAGGGGGTATGCAAATAAAAAGTAAAAACAATTAGCACTTAACACTCTCAATTACGAGTGCGCCTGAACGCCTCACGGTGCAAGGAAAAGGAACAGAAAGCAGAATGACAACAGCACACAATGTTGATCATTGCTCTGTGTGCATCACGTGAACAAACAAATAAGTTTGATGATTGTTTTGTGTGTTAAGATTGTTTAAACTTTGAGATTTCATTTATATAGTTAAAACCTGTCATTTGTGAGTAGGATTCCCCCAGAATAATGCTTTATCATTGGTTGTATGCATTTTTTTACTTAGGATACTGCTTTATCATGATTGTTAAACTTTCCCCTTCAATTAAACCACAGCCATTATGAGTGGACAAAAAAGCGATGCTCAAATTCAACCAGATAGAAATTAAAAAACATCAAAATCAAAAAGATATTGATCGGTCGGATATTGAGTCCGAATGGGCAGTATTGCACAGAATTGCCTCCATTGCAGAAAAGGCATTCGACCGTGTCCCTCGTGGTGTCCTGTGGGGGGTGCTCCAGGAGTACGGGAATGGTGGCTTGCTTCTTCGTGCCATTCGGTCCTTGTACAATGGAAGCAGGAGCCTGGTTCGCATTGCCAGCAGTAAGTCGAGCTTGTTTCCGGTGAACGTTGGCCTCCGCCAAGGCTGCCCTTTGTCACCGATTCTGTTCATAATCTTCATGGACAGAATTTCTAGGCGCAGTCAAGGTGTTGAGGGAGTCCAGCTTGGTGACCTTAGGATCTCGTCTCTGCTATTTGCAGACGATGTGGTCCTTATGGCCTCATCAGGCTGTGACCTTCAGCGTTTACTGGAGCGGTTTGCAGCTGAGTGTGAAGCTTCTGGGATGAGACTCAGCACCTCCAAATCCGAGGCCATGGTTCTCAGTCGGAAACGGGTGGACTGTACCCTCCGGGTTGGGAGTGAGGTCTTGCCTCAGGTGGAGGAGTTCAAGTATCTCGGGTTCTTGTTCACGAGTGAGGGAAGGTTGGAGCGTGAGATCGACAGATGGATCGGTGTACCATCTGCAGTAATCCGGTCGTTGTACCGGACCGTTGTGGTGAAGAGAGAGCTGAGCCGGAAGGCAAAGCTCTCTGTTTACCGATCGATCTACGTTCCCACCCTCACCTATGGTCATGAGTTATGGATCATGACCGAAAAAACGAGATCGCGGATACAAGCAGCGGAAATGAGTTTCCTCGGTATGGTGGCTGGACTCACCCTAAGAGATAGGGTGAGGAGCTCGGCCATCCGGGAGGAGCTCAGAGTAAGGCCGCTGCTCCTACACATCGAGAGGAGCCAGTTGAGGTGGCTCGGGCATCTCATCCGGATGCTTCCCGAGTGCCTCCCTGGTGAGGTGTTTCGGGCATGCCCAACCGGGAGAAGGTCCCGGGGAAGACCTAGGACACGCTGGAGGCTCTATGTCTCACAGCTGGCCTGGGAACGCCTTGGTGTCCTCCCGGTGGAGCTGGAAGAGGTCGCCGGAAACTGGGAAGTCTGGACTTCCCTACTGAGGCTGGTGCCCCCGTGACCCGGACCCGGATAAGCGGAAGAAAATGGAATGGAATAAAAGATATGTAGGATGATTACTAATATATCTATTTATGCTCAAGTGAAAAATACAACTTTTTGAGCCAAAAGTACTATAAGTTAATTGATAAACTAACTATATTAATTATTTCAAGTTATTTAATATGAAAAGCAAGTGTAGGGGGTACATGGTTTTACGGCAAATGTCTCAAGGGGTATGCCGCTGGAAAATGTTTGGGAACCACTGCTTTAGATCATTGTCCTGCTGCAGCCTAGTTCATTTCAACACAAACAGATGGCCCGACATTCACCTTCAGGAGTTTCTGTTAGACAGCAGATTTTATGTTTTCATTCATGACAGCAAGTCTTCCAGGTCCTGAAGCAGCAAAACAATCCCCAGACCATCACGTTGCAGTTCTTTCTACGTTGTTCTGGGGTCTTTTGTGACATCTTGGATGAGTTGCCACTCCACTCTTGGGGTAATTTTGGGTGTGCCATCCGCTCCTTGGAGGATTCACCACTGTTCCGTGTTTTCAGCATTTTTGAGTACTGGCTCTCACTGTGGTTCGCTGGAGTCCCAAAGCTTCAGAAATGCCTTTATAACCTTTTCCTGACAGATACAGGATATCTCAATTAATCTCAGTTAAGTTATGTTTTAACTTCACTTCACTTTTTCACACCAGTGTATATGCATAGGTATACTGTATATGGTCTATAAGGTGTTGCTTTCCCTTTTCATTTTTCATTATGAGCAATGTTAAATGTAGTATGTGAGATAATTTTCATGACATGCTTAAATTATGAAAAGACTATAGTCGTTCCAGTTTCAGGGACAATTAAGATCATTACAACCAAAAATAGTGTTTCAATAGATGTGACGCATATGTATGTATTTACAGAGAATAGCTGAAAGCTAAGAATTAGACCATGAAGCCAGCGGATTATTATTATAAAAAGAAGCTTTTAAGTGTCAAAAAGAATAAACCGCAACTTTGTGGTTGTTACACATCAAGAGTGATCATTGCTATGATTGTCAAGTGGGTGAATCCGCGGTGATTTATCTGCTGAATCATCAGTTACTATGTGGTGGTTGCATGCATTCACATTCAACTTTAAACACAACACTTTGTTTTTGCTCTCATTTTTCATGAGCGGAAATCAAAGATGTACACATTTTCTACGTACACATAAGGTCTATTTCACTTAAATATTATTCACAAATCAGTTTAAATCTCTTTAAGCTGTTTGGCATATCAAGATTCTAATTAAACAGCATTATTATTGCATAGATGTGCAATTTTATCACACAGCACAAAGCCACATTTTTAGGGAGTGTGCAGGATCAGTACACAATTCTTGGGAGCTGAACTCCCCCCTTCAAAGTAGTTATCTACAATGTTTGGAATGAATGATCACATTTATGGACATTTATGGTCTTAAAAAGTACCTTGAGGAATGTAACCCACTTTTCTCTAATCTCAGTAATTACTATATAAATCTTATCTGCTTAGGACCCTTTAATTTCTTTTAGGCAGCTGTGCCTTACAGTATCACATTGTAATAGCACAAGAATATTACACCATTATAGCAACTGATTGTAGTAGTGGTTAAGCAGTGTAAATCATCTCTTGCTTACTTTCTTCCAGTTTGTTTGCATTTGCCTCTGTGGCAATCAACAGAGGTGGAAATAAGTCACCCATGTACAAGTCACAAGTAAGCACCAAGTCTTTACCTTCAAGTTGCAAGCAAGTCCGAGTCAATCTTTATGAGAACCAAGCAAGTCAAGTCCAGTCACTGATCTTTTTCAAGCAAGTCAAGTTGAGTCACTGCTTTTCGTCTGCAAGTCGTGTCAAGTCGTACATGTTTTAATTAGCCCAATTTTACAGATTCAAAGTTTAGAAATAGGTACAACAGAGATGAGTTACAAAAAACAATAAATACAGTAAATGAAAAATTCAATCAAATTAGCTGTCCTGATAACTTAAAATTTCGAGATTAAAAGTTGTAATATAAGGATATTTCAAGTGGTAATTTTATGAGATTTTAAGTGGTAATTTTACGTGTCATTGTGTCTTACGTGTCCGATGTAAACTAGAGGAGAGTTGTTAAGTGGGGAGGGGAACTTCCCTCTAGCTTCAGACAAGCTCTTATTTATAACGGGCAGCAAAACAGAGCAGTTACAACCAGGTTAACATGAGTTAACATCATCTCACCGTTACACTCTAATACCCCACCCCTCCACATACGACTCCCCGGTTCATAGCGGTCTCAGGCAATGCCTATGAAATAATGTTACGACTTTTATTCCCGTAAAGATACGTTTTTACTCTCATATTATGACAATCTTTTCTCATAAATACAGTATACAACATTATTGTCGTCCATTTACGTCTTAATTCTCGAGATCTTGATGATTTTAATACTTAATTTAACAGGCATTGCCCGAGACAGCTATAAACACAGGTGTCTTGTGTGACTCTAGACTTGGGTCAGAAGTGAAATTACGACTTTTTTTACTGTAAAATTTACGACTTTAAATCTTGTAAATTTACTACTTTTACTTTAACTTGTTTAAAAGTGCAAGAAAAACTTGTTCAAATGTAATGCTTAAAACACAATCGTTTCCCATACTGCACTAGGGTTTGGGCATGCGCAGATGCCTCCTGCGTGTAGAAGAAGACGGCGCTAGTTTTTGACGCGCTCAAAGAAAAAGGCAGCATCAGCTCACAATATTTTAAATCTCTATTTTTCACATTCTCATCATGGAGATAAAAAACGACATTGAGTGCGACGGAGAAACTGAAGTTGTGTGTGACAGAGATGTTCTGAGGCTTTTCAACTCTTCAAAGAAGACTGAAAAAGACGACTTCAGTGGTTTCAGTTGAAAAACAATGACTTTTACTGCTGTGTTACAGGTACTGTTTGGAAACAAGGTATATAAACAAACATTCACAAAATCTGTGTCTTCTTTTTCTTTCTACTTATCTCTTCTATGTAAATACTGCATCTAATTTCACAACATACCGGTATATATCCGCTAGTCTGGTGTGGCTAATATATGTAAAAAAAATGACTGGCTTTGATTTCATCAGCTTTGTAATAAATGTACTTTGTTAATTTGTAAAAAAAAAATTGTTTTTTAAATCAGAATTATATCTCTCTGAGACTACAAAAAATCTAAATGACCATAAGAAATTTTGGAAAACAGTGAAATCCACATCTGACTCTGCACTAAGAAATGATCTGCCAAGTTTACTGCCAATAGGGTGAAAAATTTACACATAAGCCCACCATGCTGACACATTTTAATGAACATTTTCTTTCTGCAGGATTTTTAATTGAGTTCTCAAATTCTAAAGCCTGGGATTTGAGTAGATGCTCTAACACTCCAATTTTGATATGGTTGACAAACTTTTAATCCATACACTGCTCAAGATTGATATCTCAAGCCATGCTTTCACCTGGTTCGTAGATTATCTGTCCAACAGAACACAGTGTGTCCTACCGGTAGGTTCCTCTTCATGTTTTGTCAGTATCCCTAAAGGAGTACCTAAAGGTCTTGCAACCAATTTAATTCTCTATTTATATTATACTATTATAACTTTTGTGATAACTTATCAAATGCCTTGTATCACCTTTATGCATCGGACACAATCATTTATTGCTGCTCCGTCTCACTTGCCTCGGCTCTAGGATTTTTACAGATAGGTTTTAATACAATTTAGACTCTTCTACAATTGTTGAAACTGGTTTTAATCACATATGTTTTCTCTCGTAAACATGAAATTACCGAAGCTGTCAAGACCATTACAACCAGCAAAGGCAAGCAGAAAGAAATGGTCATTAGTTGTAAGTATCTTGGTTTTCTCCTTGACCAAGTACTCTTTCTGGGCTCGCATTGAAAATTTCATTCATTCATTCATTTTCTATACCGCTTATCCTCATTAGGGTCACGGGGATGCTGGAGCCTATCCCAGCAGACTTTGGGCGAGAGGCGGGGTACACCCTGGACTGGTCACCAGTCAATCGCAGGGCACATATAGACAAACAAACATTCACACTCACATTCATACCGATGGACAATTTAGAGTCACCAATTAACCTAACATGCATGTTTTTGGAATGTGGGAGGAAACCGGAGTACCCGGAGAAAACCCACACACGCACGGGTAAAACATGCAAACTCCACACAGAGATGCCCAACGGAGATTTGAACCCAGGTCTTCCAGATCTCCTGACTGTGTGGCCAATGTGCTAACCACTCAGCCACCGTGCGGCCCATTGAAAATTTGGTCCGTAAATTGAGGGTGAAACTTGGATTTTATTACAGGAATAAATCCTGTTTTTCCCTCAGAGCTCTTAAATATCTTGCCTGTGCAACTTTTCAGCCATTGATTGTTTATGGTGATGTTATGTACATGAATGCCTCGTTAAAATGTCTTTGGGCACTGGACACTGTTTATCACTGTGCATTACACTTTGTTACTGGTTGTGGTCACCTTACTCACCGTTGAGAGCTTTTAGATTTAAATGTGCCTAAAGTCAGAACAGATTTGGGGAAAAGAGCTTTTGTTATGCTGCACCTGGTACACTTGCAGACCAAACTGAAAATGTCAGAACTGGTCTCAGTCAATGCTTTGCGTTCTGTTTTTCACAGTAGGCAGCAAGAAACCTATGAGCAATGGTTGTGTTTTTGATTGTCTGTTTTTTTTAATCGTTTTTTAAATGGTTTTAAAAATTGTTTTTATTGACCTAAAAAACTTCCAAAAGCCAGAAAATGCTTTATATATGTGCTGTAACCTTGAAGTAACAAGATTTTACAGAGCGCACTGCAACTAACAAAACGTCCATATCCAACAACAGCATAGAGAGTGCGTTTTTGTTTACAACCACCAACCATGGTAGTATTTTTCAGAGCGGCGCTGCCGACTACCTCAGGACAAATGATGATCCAGAACCTTATCTTTTTGAGCATCATTACACGAAAGATGAGTTACAGATTTTAGAAGCAGAACGGGCAAAAGAGAGGTTTAAATGTCTGAGCGGACAGGGGTCGAGAGTGTCAAAAAAGTAGTTATGTTAGCTCCTATATTAGCAATTTCGCAATAGCTTTGTTAATATGCAGGTCACGACATGTAAATGGTGAGTGGATTTTTAATGTTTTTTACAGGACTTTATAAGCAATGTCCCTTTTAAGCTGTGCATGTGCAATCATGCACTGCTATCACGTTCTCAGCGCAGAACAAATCTATGCAACAAAAGGTGAAACTGAGTGAGACTTTTTCATTTTTGAATGAGAAAGGGCTGTTTTATAAAACAAGTTGCAAATGCAAAGTATCATTCACGTTTGCAGCGTGACAAGTGTGAACAGCGAACTGTGTGTGTTTTACTGCCGTGCTTTTATTTTGATGGACAGACGTACTATATAAAGAAATTCTCAAAAACAAATTCTCAAACAAATTCTTAAAACAGGAACAGTTTAGTTTTATCTTCCTAATGAGTAGTCTTTAGTAGTGGAAATAGTGTCAGCATGTTCCATTGATATATGAGAAGCCAGAGGAAACTTTCCTTCCTTGCCTGAGACAGCTATGAAAAGCTGACTTTATGTGGAGAGGGTTGGGTACGTGAGGGTAACAGGGAGATGATGCTAATCATAATGCTAACCCAAACTAACCTGTTTGTGCTCAACCGCTTTGTTTTGCTGTCTCATTATAAATAACAGCTTGTCTTTATTTTTTCTCATCAAATTACTACTTCAAATATTGTATTTTACTATTTTTAATCTCCGTGAATCACCACCTTATCGTGCCCGACTGGTCCTAGGAGCTATATTGTCAGGGGCTTTATGTCCCTGGTAGGGTCTCCCAAGGCAAACAGGTTCTAGGTGACGGGCCAGACTAAGAGTGAAGACCCTTATGGAAAAAAACAAGACGAGTGACGGCACCTAGCCTGGATATCGGGGCTTCACCCTGTAGCCAGCCAGGCGAGCAACTAGAAGCCACACGGGTTCTCCAACCCGCAGACCCACCACCTGCAAGGGCAAGCATAAAGGTTTGGTCCCATGCAATTTGAGTGCCGGTTGAGGGCGGGTGTCAGGGCAACCTGGTCTTCAGCGGCCAAATCTGGTTCTTGGGACATGGACATGTTACTTCTGGTGGGGAAGGAGCCCGAGCTTGTGGAAGAGGTTGAGACATTCCGAATACATATAGTCGGACTCGTCTTGACCCATAGCTTTGGGCTCTGGAACCAAATTCCTTGAGAGGGGCTGGACCTTGTTCTACTCTGGAGTTGCTCCATTGCTGAGGCGGCCAATCGTAGTTGCAGCCGCAAAGTGGTTGGTGCCGGTCGTGGCAGCAAGACCCGAACCTGATGGTGGACACCAGGGCTCAGGGCCGCCGTCAAGCTGAAAAAGAGTCCTATCAAGAGGTGGCTGGGGCATCTAGTTCGGATGCCTCCCGGGGGCCTCCCTAGTGAGGTTTTCCATGGAATGCCCAGCCGGGAGAATGCCCCGGGGAAGACCTAAGACATGCCATCGTTAAAACAATCAATATTTTTGCCACATCTTGTCATAAGCTGCAAGGTTAGTAGCGGCTTATAGTCCAAAAAATATGGTAAAACATATCCCAAAAACTGATGGACAAGTTCCCTTTCTCCAACTAGTGTGTCCCTCTCCTCACCCTGCTCTTTTGTGTGTTACAGTGCAGGAGCAACTAAGAACATGTGCCTAGACTTAGTGAGGGCACACAGTATGATATAACCGTAATCTTCTGTTAAATCCCCTACAGAGTGAAACATCCCTGCCAGCAGCTTTGCACATATGTCAGAAAATTATAAATTATACTCCCTCGCTTAGATCATCATTGCTTTTGTGGATGTACATTTTTACCAGGTATTTCTTGGGTTATGGGGGCATACAAGCCCAGGGAAGTGTGTGTGGCATGTGTGGGTGTTGGAATTAAAAAGAATTAATGTCACTGTCCCCAGGTAAGGTACTGGTTCTGGCAAGCATGTGCAAATGGGTTTATGGCGGGATATTGTGAATCTGTGCCATTCAGTAATCCAGGGAACCAGTGTGTGGTTCCTGTGCGGTTGGTAAAATGTGAAGGTGCTTGCTAATTTTCCTGGCAGAGCTGATTGTTTTTGTGTATTGTCCATATAAATAACTTAAGAAGAAAAGTGACTGCAATGTTAACAATGGCCTATTTTGCAAAAAAAGGTCTCAAATTAATAATGTTTCTTGAACTCATACGTTTTAAAGCAATTGGATGCTATATTATTCTGTGTACACCATTCGATTATTGTGTGTATTTGTCAGATGTAAATAAGATATCAATGAAGCTGAAGGACAATGAACATTGGTGTGACCTCATGCAGCAAATCTTCTCACAATTATGGTAATTATAACAATATACGATTTGTCCTGCAGAAATACAAGGAGTTCGAGAGGGCAGTGCGGGTGGAGGAGATTGATGGGCTGCGTCTGGTGAAGAGACTGGCTGAGAACATGGAAGAGATGTTTCACAAGAAAGCCCAGGCAATGAAGGTACTTACAAATACCAAATCATATTAACTCCATATGAAAATGATGATATCAATATTTAAATACATTACATTCAGTTGACCTGCCTTATTTTACCATAGGTACATAGCTACAATGACATTATAAAAATGTAATCCCAGATGGTACTGTAAATGTGCTGAACTCAATTCCGTGGCTATTTTTGGCTGCTCTGTCGAGTCTTTTAGTATCTGAAAAAATGTGTCATGTTGCATTGTATGTGTGACTCTGGACACATTATACGTCTGCCCTTTGTGTATGTGTGTCCACGCACAGGAGAGAGACTGTAGGTGAATGGCGAAGTGTATCAGGGGTAAGGTGACAGACTTAGAAAGGTTGTTGATCTCACTTTATCGATCTATTCTGACCAAACATCAGTATCTCAATGCCTGCTTCATGGTGAATGTTTGGACTAAAACATAATACGGGTTTTTGAGATGAGTCATGTGTGATTAGACACTTTGTTTAGGCTTTCTACATATATAATTTTTGGTTGTATTCACAATTTTATTCATCTCAACCTGAGAGATAATCAATAGTGTCATAAAATGTCAATTTATTTTTCTGACAAAAAATATGTTACATGAGATCTTATATCTAGGTGGAATAAAACAAGCAGTCGGTCTCCACTTTGCAGCTGTCATTTCTGGAGACGATTTTTACAATATATGGGGAAATGTCAGGCACTGATATTGACTTTGGATGCCTCTCTGACAATCTGAAGTGGTCATTGAAGATGAAGATGAGCTTAGGACTCTTTTTGGGCCAGCCAACACAATCATAAAAGCGAGCCGTTGAAAGCAAAGTTGAAAGCAGAAATTCTAAATATCTTGCAAAAGTGAAGAAATGATTTAGAGGGAAATAGGAGGTTGTAGTTTTGTCAGTATCTCTTTGTTTCATTTAGGAGCATGATCAGCTCATTACAGGGAATCCTAGCTATCAGTATATCAGCTCAACTGCATGTGAGTGTTTGTTTGTTGTGGTTCAGCGATGTCCTCAATGTGGCTCCTCGGTTTGTAGCTGTAGCTCCAGGTGATAGATGCTGTCAGGACAACAATGTGCAGGTAACATAAAATGGATTTCTCTGAAAGAAACTGGTCAGGACTGAAGCACAAGGAGAAAACACAGATCACAGATGGTGATAAAGCATTTGCATGCTTTAGTTTTGACACTACCAGCTTTACGTTATTCCGTATCCTTTGAAACCCTTTCATGCTTGAAATACAACCTTGTCTTTTTCAAAGTGTTTGAAATCAGTTCTTTGTCATTTCATTGGCTGCGTTTACATGCAGTCAAATAACCCAATCATAACCGGAATATTAGCAATAACCCGGTTTACCAGTATTATTACCAATAACCTTTTTAAAACCATTGACTAGTCTCATATTTCGTTTTTTAAAAGCCCAAAGATTACTCCAGGGTTACTCGTTTTCTAACCCAAATATTGGGTCAAGTATACGCCTATCAGGATACCCCTATCGAAAGGAATATGAATTAAAAATATCTTCTTTTCCTTTCGGCTTATCCAACCAATTGCCTCCATCTAACCCTGTTTTCTGTATCCTCTTCAATCTCCTTCTTGGATCCTTTTGCACCAACTACCCTTATGTCCTCTTTCACTACATCCATAAACCTTCTCTTTGGTCTTCCTCTTGTTCTTCTCAGGCATCCTTTCATTCATTACTGAACAATCTTGCTAAAAATACCCCTTCTGTCTTGGCTATTTGTGGCTGCCCAGTCATCTGGCAGCTCTTCACTGCCACCAAGAGCCTGATTCAACGTCTTCCTGGAGTCCTCGCATCATCTCTCATTCCCCGATTTCCAACATTTGGTTCTGCCCTTGTTCTTTTTCTCCTTTGTACAACAAGTCATACTCCATGGTATCACTCTATGTTGTGCTGCAATGCTCCCCTGTAAACAAGTTACCATGTTACAAGTTACAGCTTGTGCACAAAATGAAGTATTCCTCTGCTCTAATACTAAGACTCTTGAAAGGGAAGAATATGAAACATATAAAGTCATTTCCATTGATTTTGCAAAATCTGCCACCATCTATCCTTTCATGATTCTGTCTCTAACAGCATAGCAGCCTTCTCTATGTCCTTCACTAACATGGCCACTGAGGTCTGCACCGATTATCACCTATGGGAATACTCTCCATTAACTCATCTAGAAGGTATTTTTCTTTCTAACTCGCAAGCAACTTGTGGGGCCTACCAACTAACACTGTTCATCATTACCCCCCCCCCCCCCATTTCAATCTTCATCATCATAACTGTCTGACACTTTCTTGACCACTGTTTACATACTTATTTTTCAGGATCGCATTTACCACATTTCTCTTCCCAACCATTCCATAGTAAAACAGCTTATACCCGCCACATAATGGTTCTAGCCTTACTTCCATTTGGTGTACTGGAGAGATGGTATATCAATTTTTTATTTTCTTCATCATGTCGGCTGGCTCCCTATTTATTCCTTTAATTCTAAGTTAAGTGTCGCTACTGTCCATACCACGCTACTTTGCTTTGCTCATCTCTCTGTCTCTACTCGTACGTCTTCCTTGCCCCTGTCTTTTGTGTTGACCACTGTGTTTTAATGCATAATGCAAAATTTCTGGAGAGAAACCATATTTTAGAATTTTGACGCACACTCTCTGTTTTGAGATAATATCATATCAAATGTAAGATTCAACCTGTTTCTTAAAATACATTTTGGGGAAAAAAAATCTATCTCAAAAGTGTTTTTCACTGAGTTTCATTTATGGATCAGTTTTTCCATTACAGAGTGACATGACTTGTAAGATAAATGTGCCCTTTGGCAAGAGTAATTTTCTTTGAGCTCTGAGATAGAATGTATTGAGTCCCAGATCATACCGTGACTCTCTTTTTGTGTCATCTCCTGGAGAGTGCGTTAAACCCCCCAAGATATAAGGACTCTGTGGGCTAATGGCTTCTCTAAAGTCCTCTGCCTGGTTCCAGTATGTCTGATAATTGCCCATCTCAGGGGGCTATGAGTGTGAAGTAAATGTTCTGGGAGCTGATGATATGGGGATACAGGGAGTCTCTTGTCAGTTAAAGCCAATTTAAAAACATTCAGTTTTCTGAGAGAGCAAGACAAGGCAAGTTTATTGGTAGAGCCCAATTTGTCAGAGGTGTAGAGTCTAGCTACAATTTTGACGACATTGGACTCAACAATATCATTACAGACTTTGACATCAATGACTTAAGACGTGACTTGGACTTGGACTAGGCTTATGACTTGAAAATACTTGGTATTTTCTGTGAATGTGTTTAGTAAAATGTGTCCCCATTTCAATTATTCAACTAACATAATTTTTATTATATAATTTTGAGTAAGACAACATATTTCCCCTTTGAATCTGTATCTGAATGCATCTATTACCGTCTAATCAGATTTAAAAACAAACAACAAGGGTGTGAATTACATTTCTTTGCACTAATTAATACTGAATGCTATGCCAGCGCTTGTTCTGTGATTAAGTCTTATCATACTGGCTTAATTTTATCTAAAAAAATAAAGCAATTTAAATTGCATTCATTATAGTTGTCAAATATAACACACTGTTACGTTGTAACAATGGCATCGTATTCTTGAGACACAACAGTGTTTAAGGACTCAAAAATGTCAAGCCTATGACTTTGGACTTGAGATTCGACTCGAGATTACTTGGGGCTTGTGAAAGACTGACTTGCTCCCAGCTTTTTTGCATTTGTACGCAAAGCAAATTGAAGTGTTTTACACCCACATCAAATTGACATGCTTCAACGCCCAATCGTTTAAAAACAACTGCCATTGTCTGTAGATGTTTCTTCTTTTCTTAACTCCACCTTTTCTTAACTCCACCTTTTCTTAACTCCAACTCCATTTGTAGAATTTAACATGATTTATTCATTGCACTATGCATGCATGTTTGAAACAAATTAAACCATAAGAGTACAAGTAATTATTAATTAATTAAATTAAAAAAGAACAGTACAGATAAAATACATTCAGTTGTCATATGCACAGCTGAATAGAACTTTTTCCAGCCTGGATTTGAACATTGTCAAATTAGTGGCCTGTCTCACATTTTCTGGAAGACACCTTCAGATTTTAGCAGCACAAAACTGAAACACAGCCTTCCCGTGTTTTGCCCTGACTCTGAGCAACAGCAGGAGATCAGTCCCCAAGCAGCAGTCTTAGTTGACATCAGCACAATCGGACTGGATGTTTACAGTAGTTAATGCTTTCATTTTCCGGTGATGCCAACTCTGCTTTTCTGTCCTTGATCTGACCTATGATAGTCTTTCAGAAAAAGTCAAGTTTTGGTCAATGATAAGTATTTATGATGAATAATGTAATAGCCCATTAGTAATATAAATTTTGTTCTTTATGGTGGAAAATACATACAGTTAAAATGAGAAAATGAAAAATAAGAACATATGAAACTGTTGTTTAAAAGTAATCTTTTATACACCAAAATATTCGTGTAAATGCATTTTACACCAAAACAATAGTCCAAAATGGGGATTTACATAAAATATTGATGTCAATTCTGTCAGCATTTAACATAGTGGTAATGGTACTATTTGTACCAGTACAGTGACATCCTGAGAAGACTACATCTGATATTGTCAGGTGAGCATTGATATGAATTGAAAATGCCACAAAGATGCGTCCGGTGGTATTTGATGAGCTGGAAGCACCATGAAAACAGTTGATACAGTAAATTACACTTTGGAAGAGCTAACTTTGAAAAAAAATTAGAAGGGGAAATAGAAAAACGCCTGTATGAACGGAAAGGTACACTGTGAGAATGTCCTCCTTATCATGCACTATTGTGATCCCACTCCATCTTTGCTGTTCTCATTTTCTCACCTTATTTTTGAATTTTTGAATTTCTGAATTATTCGCCATGAAAACACAAGTTCATGAGTCCTACTCCTGTTCCTTTCCGTTAAATCAAATTTCCCTCTGCTTATATTAGCAAAACTCTGATCTGTCAGGCCAAGCGTGCACACTCGCGGCTGTCCTCAAAAATCCCTCTATCTCTTTCGTCTGGCTCCTCTCCCTCGCTGCACAGCCATTCCCCATCACGCTGTTGTTTCCCTTTTTTGTAAGCATTCACAGCACTCCAGGGATTCAATTTCCGTGCAGGCGCTCAGCCCTGTCCATCATATGGGTTTTATCTCCCAGTCTCTGTGTAAAATCCCCTTTTTATATCTTACTGCCACCTGCCGTGAGATGTTAAGCATGTGTTCTTTGCATTTGTGTTTAGGTCAAAAGAAGTGAATGTGCTTTACATTCATATTTTTAAATAGAAAAAGAGGTGATCAGGTGAGCTTGGCTGTATTTTGCAGAATAAATGTACTTTAAAAACAAAGTGGTTGCCTCACTACTAGGAGTGTTTTTGTCAATAATGACATTCGGTCCTTACCTGCTAATGTCGTTTTACTCTTCCACCACCCGATTATAAGTGAGCATGGAAAGTTTTCATGGTAATGTCAAAAGTAAAAGCGCACACACACAGCTTCAAATGTAATTTCTCATCCCATGAACTTTAATTTCCAATTATTGATATGCAGTGGGATTTCACAATATAACTTTTTAATCATCACCTGTATGGTGGGATTTTAATAAAGTTTTATTGTCCGTCACTGTATCTGAAATTGTGTTTTATTAATCTGCTTTGGCTCTTCTTCCCAATACAATTTTTAATAAAAAATGAACAACACATGAACAGAGGTACAAGAGAGAAGTACAAGTAGAAGAGAGAATAGTATTGTAGTATACAGGCCCTGCTACAGTTATATTGCTAACCAATAAATCTAAAATGCTTAGTCAAAGACAGCCCTACAATGAAGTACACTGGTAGCACAACAAATCTTCATCAGCAAGACCAGCAGACCAACAGAGACGAGTATGGTAACCATTTTTCTAGGGTTTCTGTTTATCTTTTTTGGTTTGTAACTTGTTTACTTTTAAATGCTGTGCCTTTGTTACCTACCTCGACTACACTATACACAGCCTCAAATGTTGCACAGATTTGAAATGTGTCATTATTTGACAAGCATTGCCATCTTTTTTTCCCTCATTTGTAATTAGACTGAAGACTAAGATTTTTGTGTTTGTTTATATACAGTATTTTACATTGATCCCATTTTTAAAAAAAAGTTAATTCATTAAGTCTTTTTTTGGTTTGTGTTTAAACAGAAATACATTTGACCCGTGATACCGTTGATTGTCCTTTTATTTATTTGTTGCTTCTTTATTTTATAATGCAAGATTATTGTCTACATCAACAAATGTTTACTGTAGAATAGTATGGAATTTACTGCACTTCCTGGAGCGGTTTGCAGCTGAGTGTGAAGCTTCTGGGATGAGACTCAGCACCTCCAAATTCGAGGCCTTGGTTCTCAGTTGGAAACGGTGGACGTTACCCTCGGGGTTGGGAGTGAGATCTTGCCTCAGGTGGAGGATTCAAGTATCTCGGGGTCTTGTTCACGAGTGAGGGACGGTTGGAGCGTGAGGTCGATAGACACACATGCTCCAGTGACACCAAGGCAGACAAGCCAATCCGGTGCATCGTAATCAAAATAAAGCACAGTCAAACATTTTTAGGATATTTTAAATGCTTTTCAAATGAACTGTGGTCAATATGTGTGTAAATAATAAGCTATTTATGTATCAGTATAGCATATACAGTATATGCATTCGTACAATATTTTACTTAACATTGTTTTCAAGTTTTAGTTTTATTTATTTTTATTTAGTAGTGGCGCATTGTCACAATCAATCACATGTAGCGGAAACCTTGCACATAAAACAATAGACAATTAAAAAAACCACTTTTGTTATTTATACATACATATTTTTTGCTATATAACCTGACAAAAAACAGACAAAAAGGGAGCAATGACCTATAAATACTCTGAAGTTTGAAGTTTATGTGTTAATGCAGAGGTCGGCTTACTGCATAAACTGTATACTTCCTTGATTCTCTTTTATCAACATTGTGTGCAATACGCAGTTTTCTTTTAATGAGGTCTAACATTTTGCTGGAGTTTGGTCAATGTTTTGGATTCAGCAGATTGCATTTGCTGCACAATGAGGTGTTATACTTGAAATGTGAGGTGTTATACTTGAGGAATCATGGTAACTGAAAGGTAAGTTCCCCCATCCATCCATCTATTTTCTATGCCGCTAATCCTCATTCGGGTCGCGGTTTGTTGGAGCCTATCCCAGCTGACTTCGGGCGGGAGGCGGGGTACACTCTAGACTGGTTGCGTAAGTTCTCCCATTTTATATTATTTAATTGTCTTTGTCAAAAACGTTTTCAAGTCACAAAATGATGATGGTCATCAACATCAACAGACACACTTACTGACACAAACACATTTACTTTTTAATCTATATTTATTTATACATTTTAAATGTAAAAAGACTGTTTGCATCTGCAAACCCTCCTGCTTAGCTTGAAGTAGGTCCCAAAAAAATCTAGCTTTTTGTCAACATATGCAATAAAAGTGACTGTTGACATATTGATTAATCCTAGCTCCAGTGACACCAGTTCTCCATTCTTGAGGTTGAGATTTTTTTGGAGGCACACGACAAGCTATGCAAGCAATGAGAGTTGGGAGGCATAGCATACGTTGGTGCATCATACCAGGTCTAAGCCCTTTCTACCCCCTTTTTCACGCTCTCTTTCGTGCTCCTTTTGTTTGCATCTCTACAGTCTTGATCATTCTTTTGTTCACTTGGCTCCGAGCCAACCTCGATATGCCTAGCACAGGAAGCAAATTGTCACAGGGCACTTTTCCATTTTGTTGATGCTGCACCTCTCCTCTGGCTACTTTGCCAATATTAATTGCTGTCCCCAGTGCCATTGACAAGTTGACCTGAACCAGTGCAGCTCAGCCCATGCACATTAAGTCATAGGGCTCTAATTCTGTGGGTTGTGCAGTTTGGCGCAGGCTGCACAGTGGTAATTTCACCCGCCGTAACACCGTGAGCATGCGATTTGGTAAACAGAGGCGCACCGTGATGGGTGTGGCGGTGTAGCTGGGGGACAATTTCGTGCCAAAAGGCTTTGCCGAAGGTGCGCTGAAAGCTCGCCAGCTCAAACCGGTCTACTCTCGGTGCAAAGCACAGCCGGTCTAGTGGTAATTTGGCTGACTAGCACACAGTACGCACACTTCACCAAAACCCCAAAGACCAGGCACATTTGAATGTATTTAATAATCACAACAGCCACTGTTTAAAGTAACTATCAGAATCAGCACATACATTTTGATCTATAATGACTGTCCTGTCTGCCTGTCTCCAAAACCTCATCTGTACCCGAATCGCTGCCCCTATACACCTCATCCGACTCATTATCAGTTTCCAGTAGATCTGATTTGGATGTGGCTAATTGTAAATAAACAGTTAATCAAACGTATTGACAATTGCAAAAGTGATGATAATGAATTGGGTAATACAAGTTCATCTGACATGCAAATACAAGTGATAAGGGCCAGACCACGAGCTTGGCAATGCGTCTTTTATGCAAAGTTGCTTCAGATTTCAACCCAATTATGCATAGTTTTTGTTTATTCATATTACATATACATATTGTATTAAATATTCGTATTACAAATACGAGTGTGTTTATTAGTGGGGAAAAAATGCTTACATTTCCGGTGGCCACCGTGTGCCTCCGGTGCTCTGACAGTTTTAGTTTTGACCTTCTTCTGACATCATTGAACCGTTTTTTACACTGGGCAACAGTTCTCAGTACATCAGGGCAAACCTGATTTACTATACTTGTAATCTCCTCCTAGGCCACTTTTGCCTTCAGCTCGTGGAGGTCTGCTCGCGTGACCATATATTTGGCCACTGCGAGCTTGGACCTTCCACTGGACAGGTCTTCCACTGTCTTCATCAATATTCAACAAAATGTGCAATTCGCTTCACCAGGGGTGCATTTAAAGGTGAGGAGATGATTTCATTGGTGAATATTTCACCCGGCTGTGGTAAACCCAGTCACGTCATTTCTCTCCTCCCTCTTTGCCACTTGCGACGATAGGAGGGACGGAGGCGTACTTACGCCAGGCTGCACGTGGCACGAAAATGCAAAATGCGACTAAAACACGGCCATTGGCGAGGAATACGCGAAGGTGCGCCTCTCCTGCGCCTGGTCTATGAAATTAGAGCCCCTAGGCTCAAACTTCGGGTGGTTTGAGCCAATCTTACAGTTGTAGCTGGGTTTTATTCCTTCAATAGAAGACCATTGATGTCTTCAAAAACAATGAGCCAATCAAGTTGACAGCTGAAACAGGGCTCTCATTTGAATTTCAAAAGTGTAAACAAACAGAATCCTTTATTCTAATCGCAGGTTGTCATATAATGAAAGACACTCAAATGAGGAGAAAATGCCAACGAAATTGACTCTACTGTGGGAGTAGGGTGTGATGAAAATGATGAAATGGGAAGAAATGGGAAGGGAAGTCACTGTTTCATTTTAGAGAATGCTATGGTAAAAAGGTCCAATAATCATCTATGCTAAGGAGGTTGATGCTTTTATTGTTGTTTGTAAGCAGGAATCCAAATCCAAAATTATCCATTACATTTTATTGCATATACAGATAAAGGTAAAATGCAGCATTTTTAAGCATTTATACCTAACTTAATTTCATTTATTCATTTTATTTTAAAACATTTAAATATTTTATTTGCATTTCCCGAAACCTTTGTTTTCAATTCTGTAAGATTTGTTTTCAGTTCTCAACGATTTGTTTTCAAGTTTTATTTTTGTGGTTGCAGTTCAAATTCACTGTTGTGGGTGGGGCTTCCTCTGAATGATGTTAGAAGCCTGTTTATTGTTGGATTTGACGTAAGTCTTTTTAATAGTTTTACAAGGGGCTTGTAATGTGGATGTTTCGAGTTTGCACAAATTGCAGGGTGTAACATTTGAAATGTGACACAGTACAAAAAGGTTAATATCAAGTGAGCAAATATACTGTTCTAATTGTCCACCCTTAAAGGTTAAGGAAGTGTTAGACTATGGTGAAAAAAATATGTGTGGCTGTGGAAGTTATTATTATTATTTTAGCAATTGAATAAAATGTTTTTTATTGCCACCACATTAAGTCTATGATGAGATTTAAAGCAGCTCTTTTTTCATGGAAATAAAGGAAAAATATATGCAAATATTTACAACTTAGAGTAACAAACATTTGTTTAAGAAATATAAAAATTATGAAGTGATATGTTAATGAATGATTTGGTGGCAGAGTCAAACCAACTGTTATTGCCCGTCATTATCAATTAGCGTGGCACAAATATTTGTTACTGTTCTTGGTCTGGGGATTTTAGGATATAGACTCAAACTAAACATTGTATCTATGAAGTCATCTATTTTGTTGTGCTTGTATTGTAATTTGTGTTGAACATGTGTTTTTCTACAACCATGTGTTATGACTAAGTGAGATAGGTATCAAGTGCCTTTTAAACCTCAGGCACAACTTGCCCGAAATCAGCAGCCACCTAAAACACTGGGTTACATTAACAAAGCACAAAAGCACAACTCATACTGGCACACACAGTCACATTACCAAGTTAACCCAGCTAGTATGCCGCTGTGAATGAACGGTCTTGCGAGCACCATGACAGAGCAATCCGGGCACAGAGAGGGGGAACTACCATTGCATATCCAACTGCCAAGGTGAAATTAACAGCGACGGAGACAAATAGCCAACGTCCAACATGAAACTGATTTTGCAAATGTGCTGAGTTGAGCCTCTTGTCATTCAGCCTGTGCAGTAAAGAGAGAGAAAAACACACACTTGCTCATTCATATAAAGCCAGTTGTAAAAAAATCACTTTACATACAAAACACTGATGTCCATAATGATTACGAGTTGCAATGTTATCAGTACTGTGCTTTTTGCGTATATGATATGCAAAAGTATTGTATGTGCGCATGATGTTTTTGAGCTGAGCTTGGTTGTCCCAAAACAGTCAAATCAATCAGAATTTCAGAATCCAAAGCAACAGAAGCACATGGCTTTAATCAGGTAGAGATGCCACACTCATCCGCTCCACCAAATCTAATCCACTTAAAGCATCCTGTTAGTGGTGTGCCTTTACCCCCTCAGCCAGTGATGGTTCATGAATGTGTAGGCTGGTGTGTGTGTGTGTGTGTGTGGCCTGTGTCAGTTTAATTACTACTGTCATATCGTTCCAAGATTGAGCTTTGACTGGATAACTTGATAAGAAAAGTCATTTTCTCGCAACAACATACAATGTGACAAGACCACATATTAATAAGAACACAGCAGATTCATTTGAATATATATTATTCTCACATAAAATCACGCAAGCATACGACTCTTGTGCTTCTTCCACCCACCACAACTCAGAGTGCAATTAAAGACAAACACAGCAACTTAAGTGCCTATTCCTTGTGATATAGTGGTATTGAAATTTAAAGTGTACCTACCTATATTGTTAATCTCATTTACAACTCAAAAACTCTCTAGTACTTTGCAGGTCTTTCATCCTGCAGAGCTTTATCTTCCTGCATAATTTGCATTCATCACATGATGGAGTTGAGCTTGCGCAGGTAAAATGTCAGCATCTTTTTTATTTCAATTTCAAATGAAGCTTTCTTGCCTCGTGCATTTTATGCCATTCCATATTTGGCCTCTATCAGCGTTTGTCTGGACATATCTCAATATTCAATATTTCTCTTAATATTGTAAAATATGAAATACATGCAAATTCTACTGTTTTGTCACATTAAAACACACACTGTAAACAATCACACACTCAATGGTTGACATTTGCAAAAGTGGATGTGCGAGAGAAGCTAGTTTTAAATATCTTAAAACATGCAAACTGGGGAAACACAAGCACTCAGGCATACACATGATCGTCACACCATCACCCACTCACACAAATGCTGATACGTACATTTCTATGGACATCGACTTCACAGGTAGTGCATGACATTTCGCTGGGATTGTGAAGCTAAGTGTTCAGACGTTTAGAGAAAGTGACTTTCTTTTTTTTCTTCTCATCCTCGCCTTGCTCCACGGTCCTTATTTTTGTTTGTGCCAAAAGCATTGTTTTTCTGGCTCCTCAGCAGATTCTGAACTTGCCTGAGAATTAGTGGTGCCTTTCTTTATCCAAATGCAAGTGTATGGTGTTCCAAGTATGCACTTGTTGTGTGGTTTTGGTGGTGAAAAAGTATTTCAGTCTTTCACTGTAATGTTGT
>QODF01000160.1:727646-739727 GCA_024372805.1 Oostethus manadensis
GGGGGGGGGGGGGGGGGGGGGGGGGGGGGGGGGGACTGTGTGTGCCTGTGTGTGTGCCTGTGTGTGTGCCTGTGTGTGTGCGTGGGTGTGTGTGTGTGTCTGAGAGAGGGAGCAGGAGATTGATTCCTCAGTTATGCATTACCAATTAGCAGGGCCCATAAGGAGACATTAGCAGCAAAAAAAGTAATGGTAGTGTGAATGTTGACATTGGGTGTACACGTGTATAACATCACCGAGTGCTGATTGAGTTTGTTGTAATAGTGTCCCCTTACCCTGAGGCAGCCATTGCATCTACTGCCAAACTATTTAGGAAAACGGCTTTTTTCCACAAAATGGCCAAATGTCTGTCAGCTTTCCGTGTCTCAGCGTGTTTTTACCGGGGGGCATTCAGTACTGATCTGACAACGGGTGTAGGTTTGTAAAGCAGCTCTGCAAAACACAAGACTGGGTCTGTGTAATGACTCGAGATAAGATCTCAAACAATAATGAGCCATCTTCAGAATGTCCAGATTATCAATAACTCTTTGGATGAAGAATGGTATACAGTATGACAGCCTTCACATTGTGTCAAACATCATCCAGAAGTTCTATCTTTATCAGTGTGATTTTATTGAACGTATTTGCTTTTTAGACCAAATTTTATAGACTAGATTTTCAAGATCACCACAGAGCTTGTTTTATTTTTTCAGGGCACCACTACTATATCATCTGTATTTTTTGTAGTGCCTGAACCTTTTTAAAAGTATAGTATATCTCTTATAACGCTTTTGTATCTTCTAATTCAATAGAGACTGGTGGAGGCAGCAGAGGAGGCTCACCTTCAGCACGATGAGGATCCAGACCTGCAGGTTAGTGTATATTCATTATTCATATTCATTATTCATTATATAAACACCATTTTGATATTCACGATTTTTTTCTTTAAGCTTATTAAAGCCAAAACGATGTACCACATGACATAACCGTTTGGGTGGCAGCAAAATTAGGCATTGGGAATCTTCTGTAGGTGCTTTAAAAAAATGTTTGCTCTTGTGAAAGTGTTAGTATTTTCTGAATATTGCTACAGTACATGGTTTTAGCATGGATTTGATGTTACCTGTATGTGGCAATGTGCTTAGCAAATCTACCTCACAACCCAGAGTGTCTGGGCTCAAATTGCATTAGGAACCTTTCTGTGTGGAGTATTCATGTTCTCTCTGTGATTACATGGATTTTCTTTATGTACATTGGTGACCTCCCACCGTCCAAAAACAAGCATCTTATGGTAATTGCAGACTCTAAATTGTTCATAGGTGTGAATTTGAGTGCGAGTGTGTTCTTTGTGATTGATTGGCGACCAGTTCAGGTTGTCCCCTGCCGTTCATCCAAAAATAATTTGGCAAAAGCTCTAAAGCTACCACGGTGGATGACTGGGTAGCACATTGGCCTCACAGTCAGGAGGTTCAGGGTTTGAATCTCGCCTCTCGCCTAAAAGTCAGCTGGGATAGGCTCCAGCATACCCGCAACCCTAATGAGGATGAGCGGTATAGAAAATGGATGGATGGAAACTCTATAGCTCACCCATAACTTTGAACATGATAAGTGTGTTATGTTTCCTGTATTTTTGTGTTAGGTAGGAAAAGTTGAGGACTGATAATTGGTAGTGAATAGGGTCATTCCTACAGTTCAATGCCATTTCAGCATTGTATATGAGGGCTTATTATAACAAGGAAATATATTTAAAAGGGTTTTCGTTGATGCCGTGGTTTTCAAACTGTGGTGCGTGCCCCCTAAAGGGGGACTGGCATTATGACAAGGGGGCTTTTTTTCTTGAACACTTTTCATTATTACCATATTTTTCGGGCGGGGAGCACTGAAAATCATTTTATCTCCAAAAGGGGGGGCGCTGCAAAAAATGCTTTAGATGATGTGACTACAGCAGAGGTTGTCAACCTTATACGATCAAAGGAGCCATTTTGCACCCTCTGTCACTAATGAAAAATAGTATATAATCTGTATAATGTATAATATATAATGTATATAATGCACAACATTGGTTTAAAACAGCATCTAATAAACTCGTGAAAGTTTGAATTTTTCTTAATTTTCCCAGTTATAACCACAGGATACAACAAATAAAAGTGCAGTGTGCATGTGTAACTAGTATGCAGTGGCGTCTCTGGCATGAAAAGTTGAGTGGGGCACAAGAGTGGGCACTTTACATCCACAAGCAGCAAAGCCTACACAATAAATTCAAATTTAAATTTAAGACCACTATCCATTTTTATTCATAGCATTACACACTAAGGTTATGAGTAGAACCTTTGAATGATTTAAAATCAAAATGCTCACCAGAATTGTTGATTTCTTGAATAGAAAGGATGCACATCGATCTTTCATCTCGGCAAACTCATCAATAACCCGTCTGTCAAAGTCCAATAATTCATGAATTAATTGAATTGAGTTCATTCACCGGGAGTCCCGATGAAAACCAAGCTAGATTACTACTGTATATTACCAAATCTGGGCGTGTGTTGATTGTGTCTTGACGTCACGTGACGTATTTAATTCCGATATTTTCACTAGATGAAGGGCCCAGTTCATGTGGCCCTATGGGCGTCTACTGAGAGCAGTCTTGGACATGCGCACAATGATTTGAGTGGCTCATTTACTTAAAGAAGCGCTCAGGGGCCAGCCCTATTTCAGTCCTTTTCCGAGAAGTTAGACCATTGAACTTGGCTTTGGTAAAGCCTTTGTATCATGCATAAATGCTTATCAATTAAATAATTTAAATTAAATTGGCTTAGTAACATAATTGGTGTTATTATTTTTCTTGACATAATAATTTATAAATTATCGAAGCCAGCTGGGATAGGCTCCAGCATACCCGCGACCCTAATGAGGATAAGCGGCATAGAAAATAAATGATTATTATAGTATGATCTTGGTTAAACCTCACTACCTGATGCTTGAAAAAAATAAACAGCACAGTAAATTGACAGCCTGTTTCATTTAGCTCGCCGGCTTTGGCAATAAACTGCTGTGGCCAGCGACGACGATGAGCGACATGCTCACATCCAGAGTAAATAACAAATCTCCCACGGTTTTGTTTGGCAACAAGATCCCGTGCCCCTGCTTTAATATTTCAACTTCATGTGCTGCACACAAATGTTACACAAACTATCAAGGAAGGTTTTGGAGCTTTGGGCTGAACTCCAAACTGCAACCCCCTCGTGAGTAAAACCGTAAGCTTGAGTAAAAGATGAGAGTTCATTGAACTCACATATAGGAGAAGGGAGAATTCACAGAGAGCAATTTAGCGCAGCAGCAGGTTCAGGCAGGGAAGAAAATGAATCGGACCCGGTTCAGAGAGCCGCATTACCTTGTTCATTTGAATGACTCCCGAAAAGAGTCAGAAGTGAGTTGTGGGAAACGGTGTAACATTTAGTGCAACACAATAAAATGGCAACATGGACACTGTGTACAATAAATGAAAATAAATTGTAGAGCTCTTAAAATAAATAATTGAGAAAAAGAGGTTGTGTTCCTCTTAAATTGTGTGTGTGTGTGTGTGTGTGTGTGCACTGATCTTGTTACTTTTGCTACTACTACTACTACTACCACCTGGGTACTTTTTGTGTTTTTCATCTGAATCACGTGAGATTTTGTAGTCTGATGTCCTCAGGGCAGACACCGCAGTTGGCCACACCGTGGTCCTATCCTGTCACTTGTCTGTTCCCAGGGTTTGGCTCGCCACTGAACTGTCACGGTTCAGATTCAAGTTCAACCACAGTCCTCAAGAAAAACTATCTACACGCAACGTGTAGAAAATATAATCAATATTCTGGTTTGCTCATCATGTACTTTCTAATGAAATTACTCCTATTAGGCTGCACGGTGGCTGAGTGGTTAGCACATTGGCCACACAGTCAGGAGATCTGGAAGACCTCAGTTCAAATCTCCGTTGGGCATCTCTGTGTGGAGTTTGCATGTTCTCCCCGTGCGTGTGTGGGTTTTCTCCGGGTACTCCGGTTTCCTCCCACATTCCAAAAACATGCATGTTAGGTTAATTGGAGACTCTAAATTGTCCATCGGTATGAATGTGAGTGTGAATGTTTGTTTGTCTATATGTGCCCTGCGATTGACTGGCGACCAGTCCAGGGTGTACCCCGCCTCTCGCCCGAAGTCTGCTGGGATAGGCTCCAGCATCCCCGTGACCCTAATGAGGATAACCGGTATAGAAAATGGATGGATTACTCCTATTAATCAAATTTGCACTCTTTAACACAGTACAACATAACACAGAACATCCCATTTGTGTTTAACATTCAACAACACTTACATACTCCGATTGGTTTGTAGAAAACATCCATCAGTGTGTTGTGTAGCAAAGATATTACAAATTAGCATGGGGGTTTAGCCTCTTAACAATTCTATGCTTACCGGAGCTCACACGAGGCACACTCGATGCATTGGCTGCCCACGCCACTGTAGGTGTACACTTCCCTGACAAGTAAGCAACACTCATTAGACAGTACGAAGGGTGGATTCATCATATTTTTACAACTTTGGTGTTGTATTTCATAACGGGTGTTTCCTCAAGGCTGTGTCATGCTGGAGATATGTTGTACCTATTGGCGGTTTTGCAGAAGACATCAAAATCACATTTATTGGTTTAGTAACCATGTTTTTCAAATGAGTTACATGTTATACAGCAGAGGTCTGCCATAAAAGAATGGAAGGTAGGAAAGGGGAGGAGTGAAGAGTGACTTATTTGGGAAATCCGCCTTTATTGGTCCATGTAAACGTACTGACAGTTCTGCTCCAAATCCATTTGAGAAGCTTTATTTTTGAGTGCAATTTCGGTTTATATATGCGTGTATTTGTGTGAAAGTCAGCAAAAAGACGATGAGATGGCAATGAGTATGTGTGTATAGTTTGTGCTCTTGTCATGGTTTTTGGCCTGACTTTGTGCACATTTCAGTAGAGTTAACAAAAGTAGGAGGAGAAGTGACTGGAACTTTCCATTTAAATGGGATTGTGATGCAAAGCCGACTTGGGAGTACTTGCAGCTAAAGTACTTAAGTAAGTCTGTGGAAGTGCCTGTGCCTGTTATACTGAGTTTGTGTTTGTGCTGGCAGCGGTTCGCGGCATCAGAGTGAATATCCTGCTGTTTACTGCTGTCCTCTTATAAGAATGTATTGCTAATTAATTTTTTTGTTTATATCTTTTTTAAAATTCAAAATCTTCACTTAGCTTGGACATGAAATACAGCATTTGTTTCTGTCTGGCCTCGAAAGGTTAGAATTAAGACGCATCATTAATTGATATTTAGACCAAATTGCCTTTGTAATCAATCATTTCAATCATCTTTGCTTCACCTCCCTCATTACCTGCTGTTGCTTGTGTCACCGAGACTTTCCTTGTTGCACAGTGGGAATATACATTTGGTTTTGGTGTTTTACACTAGCACAGACATTACATTAGTTTTAAGTATAAAACAGGGGTTGGCAACCCGCGGCTCTGGAGCCGCATTCGGCTCTTCAGCCTCATTGTTTCGCCACCCTTCTCTAACCGCGGTGATTTTTTAAAAACACCAAATTAGTTGAAATGTGTATTTTTGAAAAGAATATGACATTTCTGACTCGCCACCAAGACTGTGAATGCATCTAGATTGTCTTCTGACTGCTTATTGGATGAGAAAGGGAGGGGGAGGTAGGCTAGTGTAGCAGTGAGTCTTACTTCGTGGGAGAAAAAGAAGGTGAAGGAGTTTTGAGTTGAGTCTGAAACAAGTTACTGCGCAGTAAAATAAAACAATGTCATTAACGGGAGCATAGCTATAAGTATTATAACGAGAAATGCCATGTAGTGTGCTCACAGCCCGTGACATGCTAATCGTTGCGGTGGTGTAGGAGAGGCAGGTTATGTGCAGCGGAATTTGACTGACTATGCACTCACAGCTCGGAACAATATGTGCTTTCACTTTTATGTCTGCAAATACACCGTGGTAAAGTTGGATGTTGGATAATTGTCTCTGTAGCTACAGCAATAGTCCTCTCTCACCGTGCCCGGGCTGCGCTCTCATGGTGCGGCGAGCTCGTACGGTAAGTGCTGCTCTAACCGCTGGCTGTTTGGCTAGGGGCCGTCAATAAATTACTATTTTGGTGAAGAAAAATGCAAATACCAGAAAAATCTCCTAACGACGTCAGGAGAAGTATTTTGTCTAGTCATTTTGAGAAAATAAGGTTTGGAAAGTCTCAAGATTTAGCGAGAAAATCACCAAGTTGGCAACACTGGGCTGTACATGAGATGGGAAGCTATTCACAGTTAGAGAATACATGAAACAACAATAATAATAAAAATATCCGAGCATATGTTCTCCTAATTAAAAAAATAAACAGGAAATTATTCAGAAAATAAAAGAATGTCTCTCTTTGCAGTCAAGAACATGATCTATAGGATGGTTATTGATGAGTATTGAGAAAACAACACTGATATCTAGATATAAGAATGTTGATTGGCTCTGATTTTTTATCTTAAAGTTGGCAAATTTTTTATTTTACACAAATCAGTTCAGTGTTTAAATTAGCTCAGAGTAGGTCTAAACGTGTAGCTGCACACCATTTGTTGAATTTTGTTCTTCTAAACAGGTAACATTACAAAAGATTACAATTTTAAAAAGTTTTTGAGTTTTGTAATGTTTTATGGCTCCCGAACATTTTTTTTTTACTGGAAGGGGAGACAAAATGGCTCTTTTGGTGTTAAAGGTTGCTGACCCCTGGTCTAACATGTTGGAAGGAAATGAAAACCTTCATTGTTGACTACATGGATTTTCTTTCTCCTTAAATAAGATTTTATCTTAGGGGCTTTTCGCAGCATGATGTATTGTTTTTATTGCATTTCTGTATGTGGGAGGAAAACAGGAATGCAATGCATCACAGAGCCCAAAGGACAGTTTTTAATGGCTATGCTCGTTAAAGGAAAATTGTACTTTATTTTGGGAAAGCAAACCATTTCGTTGGACATGGCTGTCGGGAGGAGTGGTGCCAGAGGATTCTCCCTCTGGGCATTTCTAGCTCCCTCTGGTGGGCACAGGGAGCTGAATAAATTATTGCAACACCCGGCAGCCATGTCCAATGTATGACATTGTATTAGGACCACATAAAAATTAATAAATAAATAAATGCCGGCCACGTAAAAAAAAATAAATAAAAGTTTTCGGCGTAGTAGGGCCTCATTAAAAAATGGAAAAAAAATTGGCCACATTTTAAAAAAGCTATTTATATCCTATGTATGGTATTGTATGCTATTTATATGCTATCATATGCTATTTATAGGCTATTTATAGGCTATTTAATAGCAAATGCTTTGTGATTTATTGCAAAGCATGATGACTAGATGGTAATTATCACTAGCTGGGCTAAAAATACTTATCTACCGTGTAGAATGAAACCTCCTCCATCACTATTCATGGTTTATTTGTGTGTTTTGTTAAGATTGTTTAGATTTCGAGATTCAAAGTCGTAAATTTACGAGATTAAAAGTCGTAATTTTACAGGGAAAAAAAGTAGTAATATTATGTATCATTGTGTCATACGTGTCGGAGGGAAGCTATAGCATAGTTCTTAAGTGGGGAGGGAAACTTCAGACAATCTTTTATTTATAAAAGGAAAGGAAAACAGAGCATTTGGCCGGGCACAAACAGGTTAGCTTGGGTTAGCATCATGATTAGCATCGTTAGCCTCACTTACCCCGCACCTTCCACATGAAGCTAGCTTTTCATAGCTGTCTCAGGCAAGGAAGGAAACTTTCCGCAGGCTTCAGACAATCTTTTATTTATAACGAGGCAGCAAAACAGAACAGTTTGGTACAACCAGGTTAACATAAGGTAGCGTCGTCTCACCGCTACTCTCTAGTGCCTCACCCCCTCCACACACGGCTCCCGGTTTCATAGTGGTCTCAGGCGTAACATGACGATCTTTTCTCCATCCATCCATCCATTTTCTATGCCGCTTATCCTCATTAGGGTCACGGGGATGCTGGAGCCTATCCCAGCAGACTTTGGGCGAGAGGCGGGGTACACCCTGGACTGGTCGCCAGTCAATCACAGGGCACATATAGACAAACAACCAGTCACACTCACATTCATACCTATGGACAATTTTAGAATCGCCAATTAACCTAACATGCATGTTTTTGGAATGTGGGAGGAAACCTGAGTACCTGGAGAAAACCCACACACGCACGGGGAGAACATGCAATGATCTTTTCTCGAAAATATAAAACATTATTGTCGTACATTTACGACTTCATTATCGAAATCTTGATGATTTTAATTCTTTATTTAACAGGCATTGCCTGGGACAGCTATAAACACAGGGGGCTTGTGTGACTTGTGACTTGGGTCAGCGGTTAAGTTAATGACTTTTTTCTTGTAAAATTACGACTTTAAATCTCATAAATCTGCGACTTTAAATCTCGTAATATTACGACTTTTAATCTCGAAATCTGTGGCGCTGATACGCCACAATTTTAACTTTTTTTTAAACGTGGCCGGAATTTTTGTATTTTTTTTTATGTGCCCCTAATATGCGGTTGTACCAATGACATGCTTTGCTGGGAAAAATGCTGTATGGGCAGAAGTCAGAACAGTTGTATTTCTATTTTAAACTCATATTGGTACTTTTATGTGTTTTTCTTATCTACCCTTTGATTGCTAAGTTGCTGTGTGATGACTTTAGCATTAATTTTAAGATGAGAGAGTCAGTGGAGTCAGATCGTTAATATTGAGTAATGCCCTTCTGCAATATACGATGGGATGAAAAGTTTGTGGAGAGTTCAGTTGTAGCTCATGATTGGCTCCTGCCAAAGAAAAAGCTACTGTTTCCTCACTGACTGTAGTACAGAACAATGTAGTAGTAGTTCTGAAGTAAAGGAGATCACAAGATTAAAACAGAGCCATAAATTAGCCACACCACTGTATAAGCCACAGGGTTAAAAATTTAGGAAAAAAGTACTGACCTATACACCTAAAATTACGGTAACACTTACGGGGTGGTATTTCATCTCTCCAGTGCTATATTAATGCTTTAATAATGTTAAAACCTAATAATGTTATTACTCGTAGTCATAATCTTATCTGTAACTATGAAATTATTATGTAATGTGGACTAATGGTCTATTCTGTATTCTGTACTGAAATATGGAGATCAACAGTGTTGCTGCATTAAGGGAGTATAGTTTTTCTTAACTTGACAAGAAACTGGTTATAGATATTTTGGTTTATTGCTACGTTTCTTCAGCTAAACCATGTGAATGTGCATGTGTGGTTACACCTCTGTTGTTTAGCATACAAATACAGTATGATTGTGTTTTGTCTACACAGCTGTGATTGTGGTATTTCTGATATTGATATTTATTGCAAAGCATGGTGACTAGATGGTAATTATCACTAGCTGGGCTAAAAATACTTATCTACCCTGTAGGGTGAAACCTCCTTTATCACTATTCAGGGTTTATTTGTGTGTTTTTTGGCTATTGGCTACATATTTAGCTGGCAGGGGTTTGCTTGGAATTTCCTTATCTATCCATTCCAGAGCTCTTCTGCTTCCAAGAGAAATTGGCATGGTAATCTGCTCTGATTTTGCTCCCTCACTTTTTTCCCTGCAATGCTGGTGTACTGTAAATAGGAAAGCAGAGAGCAGTCTCCTATGCCCTCTGTAACCAATGAAGTTCATCCTCAGAGGTTTGAGACAACCAACCAATTGTACGTTGATTTGGGGAAAAACACTCTTCATTCTTTTGTCATCCTATTATCCTATCCTGGGTATTAGCATGGAATGCACAGAGGAGGCCACGGGCTTGTTGATTTGGCAGTTTGCTTTATTTTTCTTTGCCAAAGCATATTTGACCTGCATAATCCATTCATCTTCTGCTTCACTGACCTGTCTAAATATGCAGTATTTTGATTCAAATTATTACAGGTTGCTTCACCGACTTACAATTGTGATTCTATTTGACCAAAGATGGAATTAAATTAAAAAGAGGGATGATGGCAAATTTTATCCTAAAAAGTAGTAAACATAGCATTCAGTGTTGATTTACTTAGCTTTAGTTGCAAATGAATAAGAAATGCTGGCTTGTACCTGTGTGTGCCAGTGCAGTTTTTCTCATACTTAAATCTTTAGAGCATCTGGCACGATAATTATCCTGCAATTAAGTACATTACTAATGTCCTGTGGACAGAACATGAGCTGCTGAAAGATGGTGATTATGAACAATAACGACATTTACCGTATTGCAACAACATAATCTTTTTGCGTTAATGTTCCCAATCTCACCATTAGTTGGTATATGTTAAATTAATGTCAATATCGTAGTTTTATGGACTGTATTTATGCAGGTATATGTTCTTATGTTTTAAACTAAAAAATGTATGAGTTTATTTCAGCAAAAGAAGGGTGTTGAGAACAGCACATTAGCTGCCTCATCATCTCCCCCTCAAGTTTCCCTTTTCCTATACTGTTTTGTTTACTCTCAAACTACTTGTATCCATGCCCCCTGGTTGTTTTCCAGTCACATTTCCACACCCTGGGTGTGATGCTTTCCTCATCCCAACCATGAAGTGTAAGGAGGTAGGTGGGTGAGGAGAAGGGTATTGCTGTGGAGATGAAAGTTGAAAGTAAGCACCAGAGGGTTGAGGCTTCATGGTGCTTTCTGGTGCCCTATCTTCTCTTTCCTTGTGGCTGTGACTCAATTTTATGCTTTTTTGTGAAATCAACAGTAAATGAAAACCTGACGCCACAAACCCATCACACACTCGGCCCTCTGCACTTGTCTGAGGACGCCATCATCTTTTTTCTCCATCGATCTCTTGCTCCACAATTTGGTATCCAGGAGAGGAACACAGAAGGACAGAGGGTGGTCGACTTTGCAAAAAGGATGGAAATGGTTGTGGTGAATACTTTCTTCCAGAAGAGACAGGAACATAGGGTGACCTATAAAAGTGGAGGTAGGAGCACACAGGTAGACTACATCTTGTGTAGAAGTGACTGCAAAGCAGTGGTAGGTGAGAGTGTAGCCAGACAGCATAAGATGGTGGTGTGTAGTATGACTCTAGTGGTGAGAAGGATGAAGAGGGTAAAGGCAGAGCAGAGGACGAAATGGTGGAAGCTGAAAAAGGAGGAGTGTTGCGTGACTTTTAGGAAGGAGTTGGAAAAGGCTATGGGTTGCCAGGAAGTCCTTCCAGATGACTGGACAACTACAGCTACTGTGATCAGGGAGACAGGTAGGGTGTCATCTGGAAGGGAAGTAGATAAGGAGACTTGGTTTTGCAATGAGGAGGTGCAGGAGTGTATACAGTGTAAGAGGTTAGCTAAGAAGAAGTGGGACACTGAGAGGACTGAAGAGAGTAGACAGTAGTACAGAAAGATGCAGCGTAATGTGAAAGTGAAGGTGGCAAAGGCCAAACAAGGGGCTTATGATGACTTGTATGCTAGGTTGGACAGCAAGGAGGGAGAGAAAGATCCATACAGGTTGGCAAGGCAGAGGGACAGAGATATGAAGGACGTGCAGCAGGTTAGGGTGATGAAGGATAGGGATAGAAGGGTATTGACAGGTGCCAGTAGTGTCATAGAAAGATGGAAAGAGTACTTTGAAGAGTTGATGAATGAGGAAAATGACAGAGAACAAAGAGTAGAAGAGGCGACCGTTGTGGACCAGGAAGTAGCCAGGATTAGTAAGGAAGAAGTGAAGAGGGCATTGAAGAGGATGAAGAATGGAAAGGCACTCGGTCCTGATGATATACCTGTGGCGGTATGGAAGTGTCTAGGAGAGGTGGCAGTAGAGTTCCTGACCGGGTTGTTTAACAAAATCTTAGATAATGAGAAGATGCCTGAGATATGGAGAAGTGTGCTGGTGCCCATTTTTAAGAACAAGGGAGATGTGCAGAGCTGTGGCAACTAGAGGAATAAAGCTGATGAGCCATACAATTAAGTTATGGGAAAGAGTAGTTCAAGCTAGACTAAGGGCAAACGTGAGCATTTGTGAGCAGCAGTACGGTTTTATGCCAAAAAAGAGTACAACAGATGCAGTATTTGCTTT